>JAWNOC010000014.1:600000-1174368 GCA_035046325.1 Drosophila niveifrons | reverse complement strand
ATATGTATATGTACATTCGATTGACGTATGTCGGAATGCTCTACGGGTTCAATACTGTTTCTTTTTTTGCTGATAATCAATATTATTATCTAACTGCAAGTCAAGCAATTTTGCATTCCATATTTATTTTGCCGTAATAGAATAAACTTGATTCACACAGTTATAAAAGCGCTAAGAACTCTTTAAAGATTTCGGACTATAATAAATTATGTTTGTTTAAGAATTTAGGCTGATCAAATCAAAAACCATACGATGTTTGTTTAATAAATAAAGTTTTGATTTACAAGTAGTAAATAAAAAAACAAAAATAAAAGTTTTGCTCTTCACAATGAAAATTGAGAATACAACAATGAAGCGAACACATGTGGATCTATTTCAAAACCAATCAAAAAAGGGTGTTTAACGGGTTTACAACGCATGTGTTTGTTAATTAGTTCAAACATCAGGCTTTAAAATCTCATAGTCATTAAATTGGACTGGTAAATAAATGAATTTTTAATGTCGTTTTAACATGCAATCGTGTTTAGGGGTAGATTTGTATGTACATACATAAAAATACATATCGCAAACATGTTTACCGCAATGCACATAAGAAATAGGGGACTCAACATTTCCTAAATAAATTTTGCGAAAAAAACAGAAAATACGCATATGTACTCTGTTCTGAGAACTGGGAGAAGCAAACTTGTACACATATGTATGTTTACTTATCCATGTGTAAGAAGTAACTAAAAAGATAGCTCGACTGTGAGATACTTGCCACTCCTTAATTGGAGAATTCGTTGAAAAAAAACAAAATTAAACGCATTTGTGCTACTAACATCGTCAAAATATCGTCAGTTTTTATTAAAAGTTAATAAAAATTATGATTACAGCAATCACAAGTTTTAAAGAAACATCGAAGATAATACTTTATAAGCAAAGATATACTGATTTTATAATTGCATATGGTCCGATAGTACTGTCAGAATTGATTTATCTTTTAAATGTTTACCGGAACTGACTACTCCATATAAAAAACTGTCTTTAATTAATACTGTCAACAAGTTTGGTAAAGCTATTAATGTCTATGTACATATATAGAATTATGTGGATACTGATCAACTCTTATCCCATACACCGTACTCACAAATTAGAATTCTCCGAAATTTAAATTTTCCTAAAATTAAATTTGACATTTTTGAGCTAATAAAAATTTAACAGACTGCACAGTTTTTCTTAGCTAATTATACACGAGACTCTCAGAAACAAAGTGCTTCTAATTTGCGAGTGTTCACTGTAAATTTATTCTGCACGCACAAATTTATATTACCCTTGTACCCAATGTCTACCGGGTAGGAGAAAAATAAACTTACCACGAAAGCAAAATCGCCATGAAAGCAATGCTGGAGGCGCATGTTGGATAGCTGGATAGAAAAAGGCCATGCTTGTAGTAGAAATGCGCCACAGAAGCTGGCAGCCCGGATGACGATGATGATGATGATGACGACGCCGATGTCGCTGTGCCCACCGATTGCGGCGAGTTAGCTTTGATTTTTGGCGATTTGTTATTGGCGGCAGCGCTGCTGCCGTTTGCCATCAATGGCAACGTTGTTGTTGTGGACGCGGCAGCGGCTGCTGCCGTTTTGGCAGAGCCATCTGTTGCGGCAGCCATGGCTCACACACACACACACAAACAGTAGTGCACACTCACACAGACAGGCACTCACTCTCACGGCAGAGAGCGCGAGCCGAATTTACACGATAGTAAACACACAGCCACACACACACACGCACGCACACAGACTCACTGGCAAGGTGAGAGGATTGGTGAACTTTAAGCTTAGTTCTAAAGTCAACCTGACGGAGTTTCAGTTTTGGCCGTTTTTTATGGCTATTATTACGCAATTTGGCATATGCAACGCTTCATTTAGCGTAGGCGACGCGGCTGCGATATAATTTATTAATAGCGCTGTTGTTGTTTTTGTCCTTGTTATTCGTATTCCTTTTATTGGTTGTTCTATAGCATTTTTGATTTTCGGCATAACAAGAAGTATAACAATAATATCGACACATTTTTGCATTCGGTTGTCTATTGATTTTTCTTTTTCTTGCGCTTCATTCGCACCTTTTGGCCCCACGTTTATATTTGCGCCGTGTAGATTTTTGCAATCGCCGCCGCTGCCGCCGTCGACGTTGCCGCGGTTACTATGCTTGTTGTTGTTGCTGTCGTCGTCGTCGCTGTGAGCAATTAATTGACATTTTCGCGCATCTCCGACGGCCGCACGCACGCACACACATGAAAACACACACTGCCGAGTCACAATTGTGACGCGCTCATCGGCGTAGTCAGCGCCTATTTATTATTATAGCAGCCGCTTCTTATTGTTATCAAATTATCAGAAAGAAAAAAGCATAAGAAATGCCTTTGCTGTGTGAATTTGTACAATTATCAATTGCCAGGCGCTTTTTTCACTTGATTTCCTTTTTGGCTATTTAGTATTTTTTACAGCTGCGACGCAAAACTTTTTCCGCACACTTTTATTGTATTTGGCTTCTTGTTTTGTAATTGTATGTATTTCTTTTGTTATATTTGTGATCTGCATATGCATGTACATATATGATGACCAAATATATTCACGGTTCTTGCTAATTTATTAAACACGTTTTTTTTTTTGTTAAGCTGTCTCGGATCGAGCGAACTTCACGACACGATAAAGTTATCGTTCTAATAAGAACAACATTAAACAGCTGTGCTCATATTGGTCGCAACTTGGCCGCCAGTATCGGATGTCCGTAATCGATACATCGATAGCATTTGCACATGTTCAACATTTTCACGTGGCAAACATCGATACAATTGCGCGCGATATTCAATATTTTAAAGTTACCATAATTTTTATTTTTTTAAAAGACTGAATTCAAGAATTCGATTTTGATTTTTGATTATATATTTGGTTTTGAGCTCTTATGATTAAAAATTTACATATTATTATATGCTTAGATTGGATTTTACACAAAAATCATATGTAACGTATTAAAATAGTCAAGATTCGAATATATTAAATAATTGAACAGCTAAGAACCCTTTAGAACTTTTTTGTTTCGTTAGAAGTATAACCTCAATGAGCATAAATCGTTAGCCTTAATTATGTATATTATGTACACTCCCGTTTTTTTTGTTAATGGTCTTTTTTTTGTTTTTGTCCAACAGCATCCCAAGATAAGAACTTATATTTGGAGGATCTATGGGTCTAACTACAGAGGCTCTAGGAGAAACCGTATCTAAGTATTGTAAATGTTCGAGTTTAACCAAAGAAAACTGTTATAGTCTATAAATTGACTTATATAATAGACACAGTCAGCTCTTAACCTGATCTATCGCGCTGTACTAGTCAATCTTTGTCGTTGGCATCGTATACTCGGCCGTAATGGACTCCGCCGTGGCATATTCCTGCTGCTGCAGCTGATGATATAGCACATGCTCCGCCTCCGACTGTGTGTAGTCTTCACAGCCCACAGGCACACCTACGCCGACCACATTGTGTATGCCATTCTCATTGGATCTGCTCTTTTGCGAGCCAAATAAGAGTGCGGTTCCTTTACTGAGAATTGGGCACAATAAAGTCTGGTGACAACAGGCGAACAGTCTGTAGTTTTGACCTTGAAAAGGATCTGACATGGCCGCGCAAAGCATATGATCCAGATTTATGCCCGTAAACTGAAAGCGATTGATTAAATATATAATTAATGTAAATGTTTAAAAATGAAATCACTTACAATGGAAAGCGGAGAAAGCAGCACGAAGTGATAAAAGAGCATAAATGCTGTGCCGATCTTGGACCATTTGAAGTCTTTCGGATCCTCGATGGTATAAGCACCTACAATAAAACCGAATTAGTTACAAAATTAATAATACATACTTTGATTAGGTACTTACCACTTCTTAGTATATAAATGGGTATGATATAGAGCAGAGCATGTTGGATCCAATACGTCGCCTGTTCAAAAGGATACGTACGTCCCTCGACCTCTGGAAATATAAATGCGAGAAATGGACCATTCAAGTTGCTCATTTGGATGCGAAACAATGCTGTTGTTATCTTTGTCGGCTTCGCAGCGAGAAGATAAATCTGCAAAATGTATCAAATTAGAAGAGGATGCGAATAAATAAAAATTGATTTCCCAATCTCACCTGCAGACACGTTTGAACATGACACGGATTTAGGGCAAAGATCATTGAGCGTCCGGCTAGTTTAAAACCCATTTCAATGCCAAAGATAATGGACATGCTGATGAGCAGAAAGAGTCGCATAGGACTATGAGGTTTCTGTATCTCATGCGGTGGCGGCAGCCTTATAGGTGCCAACCTCTTCCATGAGCTGTGCATGATGTAGATGAATAGAGCCGATAGTAGCGCCGTCTCAATCCAACGTCGACGATCCGTCATGTAGTTAATGCACTCGGGTCCCGTTGTACGTGGTATCTCATCCGTAATGCCGCCGACAGCCCAATCCCAGTCCATGTTTGGAGTATTTGCTCAGGCTAAGCTCTGACTTCAGACCTGCAAGATAAACATCAAAAGCATTTAAATTCTGTGGCAACTCTCAGCCTGGCCTATGTGCAGCAACCACCCTTATGAGGGGCACCATTAAAAATTAACCGCATTGCGTGTTGCTAACAACCCGAAAAAACAACGATTTGTGCATTGTTTGTAAAGTGAGTCTCCCATTCCCACGATAAAAAAAAACAAACCCCAAGCATGCCCGGAATAGCCAAGAGACAGAACAAACCCAAGAAGGAAACACCTTGCACGAATCCCACTACTTCCCCTTTCGTAATTATTGACACTAAAAAGTATGCTATGAAAATTTTAATTTGTTTTCTAGAATTAAAAGGGTATTTAGTTTTGAGCTTTGCGATGGCTCTTCATTATTCTGTTATTATCAATAACTTGAATAACTAAAATTAAATGAATCGATTAAATGATTAAAATATCCTTCTTCTCATTTGGCTTCGTAGGGTATTCATACTCGGATATGTCCGAAAGCTTCTTTTTATGCCTTCTATGCTGTTTGGCTGTTACGGAAATTATTAAACGTGTAAGAGTGTGTGGGGAAACCAAAAAAATAGAAAAGAAAAACGACCGTTAATGCAGCACAGGTGAATCAGCGACCACTTTACCGCCTTATCGAGCACATTTCCTTCAAGTTTTATAGCCAAATGGCAACTGAAGGCTGCCCCATGCACTTTGTGTGGGGGTCGCTTGTTGAATGAATAGTAAAGCCAACAAAAAAATGTGGCTTGTTGGGGTTGAGGGAGACTGCTAAATATATGGCAAACTACATTGAGAATGAAATATTGTCAACGTTGACAGCTGCCGCAGCTGCAGGCAAACTTGGCCGTCTGCCAAGATTGAAGGCCATGCCAGCTGGTCAGTTTCAGTTCAAAATCCATACCCAAACCTAAACCCCCAGCCCCCAAGTGTCAATTCTCGATATATATCCGAGTATTTATTTAGGGCCTATTCCAAATTCACTTTTCGCTACCAATTTCACACATATAAATTGAGCATACTATTTGGAGTGTATAATAAAAAAAAACTCCTCAATTCACTATTTGTTAAAACATTTGTTTATTATTTCTATTGAAATTTGAACCGTACTTTTGAAATGTTACGCCCACACACTTGCACATTGAGTAATGAATGTAACCGAAGCAACCAGAAACAACAGTTATTAGGCTCTATTTTCATTGTCAAGAGCAATAAAGTGAAAGAGCGGGAGAGCCGTAAAGCGAAAGGGAGGGGCGATTGTTAGAGCTTTTCGAAAAAGGAATAACAAAACAGCGTTTGAGTCAGCTGTTCGCTGAAAGTGAACAAGAGAGGGCGCCACCTTAGGCCACAACAATCAGTCTCACAATTTAATAATTCGATTTTTCAACAGGCTTCAAAATCGTCACTTTTCTGTTACAAAATATCTCAAATTAGCATATATCGGCATGAAAGAAGCTAAATGCATTTGCATAATATATGCATGTGTATTCATGTATTGTATATATGTATGTATATCTACACATTTCTCACTTTTAAATGCTCGATTTAAGTTGCCAGCCACGTGGTTCTTTTAAAGCTCAACGCGACACTACAAGACGCTTGATATAATCTGTATGTACATATATTTCCCACTTTTGATAATACGCGCACATTCCTAATTTATTTATATTTTTATTTTTAATTATATGTAAGTCTATGATATTGCTATGCTCTCACTTATGAAATTTGCATAGCAAATTTGCGAGCAAAAAAAAAAGTTGAGATATTTGCGAGCCTAAAATAAAACGCGACGCGACGTCATATGCGTCTGCGGCTGCGACTCTTACTGACTGACGGTCGGCGTTGCGACGTCGCTGAGTCTGTTTTTATCCCCCACTTGGTTTGGGGTTGTTTCCCCTAGTATTTCTCGCAGTTGACTTTCCCAGAAAAGGTATTTCAATTTGTGAACGTTTCTTATATTTGCATTTTTTATGACTACTTGTGCTTAAGTGAAATAAACTTATGGCATCATAATAATTTAAATTGATGTATTAAATAATAGTTTATCATATTTAGCTAGATATGGCAACCGAATATCAAATAAGGAATTTGCTATCTTTAATGTCCTTCAATTTTCAAACTAACCACAGTCCACAATTTACCTCAACTGTCTCTCCCTCTCTCTCTCTCACGCTCTCAAATTCAACACGGACGCTCACGCAGAGCTTTTACTCTCCGACTTGAGCTTTTGCTATTGAGGTCTATGTGAATTTGGCGCGAAAATAAAGGTTAGTCGGCATCTGAGTACAAAGCACACTTTCGCCCATATGCATGTGTACATATGTATGTTTGCACGGAAAGCTTCTTACCGGACGCGACGGCTACAAATTGGATTATAAGACTGAAAACGCACCACCTGTGATCTGATTTAAGCAGCCTTAGCAATTTGTAATATGTAACTATGATATTATTTTCTATATATGTAGGTCGCACCAGAATTCTGTAATATTTATAATATGCAGTGCGTAACTTATTAAATTAAAAAAATTGATTTAAACGTTTAATCGACGAATTTAAGAATTCGCGACGCTACATTTAGCGAGCACGACGAACGAATGCAAAATTGTAACTGTAACAATGAACAACAGACAAAAGTTATAAACTACGAAATACCCTAAGACTTTGCTTGAGCCTTTTTTGTATAATTGTTCAGTGATTCAATTGATCTGAAAATTGCAGGTGCATATTAAAAGTTTTGAGAATACATTTTAAGCTGAATTAGATGTTTTTGAAACATACTGTAATATTTATTTTGTTCCCATGTACAGTAGGCACAGGGTATGAAAAGAAAACAAGCTAGCATTAACATTGTTTTTAGTCTCGCGGAAATACCAATTAATTTGAAAGCTAGTAACGATGGGGTGACATTATTTAAATATTCAATAGATAGATTCATCATCAGTCAGACACACAACAACAAAACAATGGCATGAATGCATTAAGCAGATAAAGCGTAACCCCGAGTATCGATTACAATTAAAGCATGCTCGTAAGTTCCTATCTTTACGGCGCTTTAATTAATCAGTTAATCAATAAATCGATTGGGGATACGACTGTTATAAGGTCAGCACAATTATTCTCAAATAGTCGAATGAATTATTTAATGCTTATCCAACATGTTACTTATAATTTAATAAGAATGTTACAAACTGTGAAACGTTAACAACAATAACACCTGAATTTAGTCAGAATTGCATTCTAAAATTTATATTCAAAAAGTTTCTCTTGAATTTTCTTTGTTTAACTATTCGCCATATTACTTCATTAAAATTCTGATAGTTCGCAAACGAATACCGTTAAATTACCTCTAAATTCTTCAGCCAAGTTTCTCCTGAATTTCATTCAACGTCTTGCCCTTAGTCTCTGGCACAAGAAGGAAAATGAACACACAAGCTAAGAACGAGATAACAGCAAAGGCAAGGAACGTCACAGCAGCTCCAAAGGCATCCAGGCAAAGGGGGAAGCACTTGGTGACACAGAAGGCAAACAGCCAATTGCAGGTGCCCGCAATGGCGCCACAAACCGGCTTCACATCCTCGGCAAACAACTCGGCCATTATTAACCAGGGCACGGGACCAAATCCGATCGAGAATCCAACAATGAATAAACACGTAGCCAGCACAGGCAGCCAACCGACATCAGAGTCCTTCAGCCATTCGAAAAAGATTGCCATCACAAGAGTTGTGATGCACATTATAGCGGCCGACAACAGTAGAAGGATTTTTCGACCCGCCTTCTCAATAAATAATATTGCCAGGATGGTGGCAATGACCTGGGCGATTCCAAGGATCACGGTGCACCAGTCGGGAGAGAGTCCGGTGCCGGCATCTTGGAATATGCTTGTGGCATAGAAGATGATCGCATTGATGCCCGTAAACTGTTGCAGGAACATCAATGTTATGGAGATGCACATTCCCATAATCGAAGCTTTACGGCTCATTCCCTCGATAACATTGGGTTTCTCCTTCTTCGAGTCAGCCACCATGAGATTCATGTCCGCACTGAAGTCGGCATCCTTGCCACGCAGCCACTTCATTGCCTTGTCTGCCCTTTCAGTCTTCTCCTTCTGCACCAGGTAGACGGGGGACTCGGGCATCCAAATGAAAACTATGAAAAATATTATGGGCAAAATGCCGCACAAGATGTTAACGGTTTTTGGCTTGCACAAGGCACCAACACCGAATCCATAGAGAATCCCATGCACAATCCATAGCTGAAAGAAGCATCCCATAATGCCGCGAATCGAAACCTCGGCGATCTCCGTGGTGTACATGGGAGCGGTCACACAGAAGGCGCCACCACAAGCACCAATGATGAACCGTCCAACGAACATCACGTACACATTGCTGGCCCAAATGATGCAGCACCAGCCGATGATAAAGGGCAACGTCAGCACCAGCATTACCAACTTCCGCCCGAAGAGGCCAATCAATATACCAATGGGAATGCACATGCAGGCTGCTCCTAGGGTTAGCAGTGAGGTTATCCAACCCCAATCGTCACGTGACACTAAAAAACAATACGCTTTGCCATCGAGCACTGGCTTTTCCATTGGGCCAGACCAACCAAGCGCTGCTCCCAAGCAGAAGGCACCGAACGCCGCTGATAAGCCAGCCATGTACTGTTTTAATTGACCCATTTGCAATTTTTAGATTTTTGGAGTTCCTCAAAAGTTAAAAAAAAATTTTTCCCCCACTCTTTAATTTACAATCCGTCTGGGAAATTCAAACGAGTGTTTCAAATCTTTCTGATAAGCAGAGCACATGTGGCAATATAAGGCAAAGGCAACTAGTCATAATTAAAACATAAAAAATATTATAAAAATACATAAAAATTAACCAATTAAATATTAGAAATAATAATAAGTATAACTAAAGGTACATTTGAATATGACAGTGCGACAATATTCTAAAATTATATTTACATATATTAAAATATACCCGAAAAATACAAAAATATACCAATGACTGTATTTGGTATATAGATATTCTATTACGCTCAAAATATACCATAAAGTAAAAAATATAACAGATTGTTAACCAAACCAACAAAGACTCGACATCAGCAGCTGATGATCGTAATCAGAGCTGTAACTTTAATATTGCGCTTGATGTTCACAAGCTTGATATAAATTTTATAATATTCTTGTTGTGAACGAATTGTTCAGAGAAACTAGAAAAGTGGAAATCCATAAATCAATATATTGATATCTGCATCATTATATCAGAGCACTGTCTATTTATCAAACGTTACTAAAAATATTCCAAAGGCTATTTATGTTATATTGATACAGTACTTCATTCAAAATATACTATAGAATGCTAAATTTACCAGATTATCAGCCAAAGTAATTAAGACTCCTAGAAAGTAGGCTTTTTCCATATACAAACGTTTTTCTTTATTATATATTCCACTTTCTTATCTGATCGCAAACAAACTTTGAAGAACCTTAAAGACTATAGGTATTATTGTTTGTTCGTGTAATATATACAAAAATATAAAATTACACTTACTATTTGATTTTTTCGATTTGTGTAGGCAGAAGTGGGCGTGGCAATCATTTTAAACTTGGTTTGCGAATATAACAAGTGCTATTAAAAACAAAAATGTATCTCTATCTCTCATAGACTCCGAGATCTAGGTGTTCATTCAGACGGACAGACAGACAGATATGGCTATATCGTCTCGGCTGTTGACACTGATTAAGAAAACATATCTTCCTTCTGCTATTACATACATTTCCTACTAGTACAAAGTTATAATACCCTTCTACCCTAGGGGTAGCGGGTATAAAAATTAGCATCATCATCATCGTTAGCATAGATCATCAAAATTCCTGTTCTAAGGATACCTATCATTGATAGATATATACGTCTGCTAGTATATATTTATATAAGCGAAAAAATCGACCGCGTTTCTTAGATTTCAAATTATTAATATCAGTATACCAGAATATTTTCAAGTTGAGAGTTTTTATTTTTTCGGAAGCCCTAAGAACCACTTTTTAGACTGCAGTTTCTCTTGTATTTCTTCAGGTGTCAAGTCTTTCGTCTCGGGTAACATAAAATAAATGAATATCCAAGTGAAAAGAGCGAACACCGTTGAAATCCAAAACGATACCTGAAGGCCCCAGATCGTCGCGAAAATGAGAACGGATTTAACATTCAGAAAGGCAAAAAATGCAAAGAACGTCCAAACAATACCGTTGCCAATGGTTTGAAATCCCACCAAGAACAGATCAAATACTATCACATAGTCGAGAGTGCCCAGCCCGAGGGCGTAGAAGCCAATCAAACAGGTCAAAGCGAAAAATGGCAGCCATTTGAGGCTGTCCATGTAATACATTTTGCGATCCCCAAGAAAAAAGTAAACGGCTATCAGGCTGTTGCAGATGGCAACTATGAATGCGGTGAATATTAACAACGAACGTCTCCCGACGCATTTCAAAGATGACACGGACACAGTGGAGAACACCACAAAAACGATGCCACCAATGACTGTGGACATTTCCGGTTGAAATCCGTAATCCGAATTCGATAGACGATGAATGGCTGTGAAATAGGTGATGATTGCGGTGCCACCACAAAAGTTCTTGAAGAACATCAAACCAATGCAGATGGATGAGAGCTCTCCAAGTACTCCTCAGTCGTATTGATTGCCACGATTCAACCATTTCCATGGTCACTTTTTGGATCTGAGTCTGCAAATCTATAAGTTCGAGCACCACGTTCTGATCGCGTAACCATCTCAAAGATTTCTCTGCCTTTAGCGGTTTCTGTCGCATCAAGTAGAAAACTGGTGATTCCGGCATCCACACGAAGGTTATCAGAAATAGAAGTGGAAGAATGGCGCAGGCATAATTGAGGCACTTGTAGTTGCAAAAGGCACCAACAATGTAGGCATACAATATGCCCAAAACGTAGAAAATGCTAAAGAACGCGCCGAGAGTTTCTTTTTGTCCCAGCTGAGCAATCTCCGTGCAGTAGAGTGGCACTGTAAGCACATAGCAGCCACCGGCAACTCCTTGCAGAAAGCGGCCCAGCATTAACACGTAGCCATTGGGTGCAAAGATAATTAATGCCCAGGATCCTAAAAACAAAGGCACAGCCAGCAGCATTACAGTCTTGCGACCCCACAATGCCGCTAGCAATCCACTCGGAATTACAATAATGAAGCAGCCCAGCCATACAGCCGAACAAATCCATCCATAATCATCCAGATCTACTGCGAAGCCACAAGCGTCTTTTTTTAAAATAAGATACTGAGCGGGCGCTGACCATCCAATTGATGCGCCCAGGCTGAGAGCTCCTAGTGATGCAAAAAAGCCGGCCACATACTGATTTACGCCACCTGGTAAATCAAACACAGTGGACATAGCTCTATGAATAAAATGAGCATTAAAAAACAAAGCCTTCCCACTCACTGTCAATTTCAAAACTGATTTTAGCCCCTATTTTAAAAATCCCGGCAAACAGTAATTTTCAGTGCTGACAACTCGCTGTGAAAATGAAATCCCCTATAAAATAAAAAAATCATTGTTAAAAAATAACCATTCATTCACCGATCCCAAAAAAATAATTTCCCTCAAAATTAAAAGAATTTGGGGTATTTTGCGATAGCAAATCTTTGTTTTAAAAAATCGATTATACTATCGATGTTTTTCCATCTCTATATTCCATTGTTTCTTTGTGCGACACAAATAAAGAATTATCATAATCAAGTGACTCACTGCTTGAACTCGAGATTGCATACAAACTGGGAACAGCTTTGTCATAAACTCAGCCAGTTTTAAGTAATAATCTAAAGTGTCAACATGTCGCTGGTATCTGACGAAGAGTGGGCGGATTATAAGGTATATTGTTTGTTACTGATAATTGTAAACATCGCAATTGCCTACTGACGCATCTTTGATTTCAGACCAAATTTGACAAAAAATACGACGGAGAAGAGGACACAAAACGTCGTGAAATTTATGTGAAATCTAAGGCAAAAATTGAGGACCACAACAAGAAATTTGAAAAGGGCGAAGTAACTTGGAAAATGGGCATTAATCATTTAGCGGATTTGACCGAAGACGAATTTGCTTCGCGTTGCGGGGGCAGAAAGCCGCCGCACTAGCATTTAATTCTCCTTATTGTCCTTTATGTGAATACGAATCTTTATTGTTTTCAATTATTAATTACAAATAAGTAAAAAAAACGTATATGTTTCTATTCGTTCGATTTTTATATTAAAATACTTATCAACAAGTTGAATGCTTTACTCATTTATTTGCAGTCAATGGTCACACTGAGTAGTGACAACTGTTGATATATTCAGTTATGGACAAATACATATACATATATATGGTTTTAAAAAGCAAATTAATATGCACTTAGATATATTTATATTTATGGCTGTTTATCTATTATTGCATAGTTGAAATCATATGTTACTGCTTCGATAAATATACGGATACAATTTCATGTTCCCTCACCTCAATAATAAAAGAGTTGTTTTCTTTACACTTTTACATAATAGATTTATTAAAACTAAAATATATGTACATCACGAGTAACGGCATTCTGTCTGGCTATATACATCTTAAAATGATCAGAACTATCGATATTTTAATATTTGGATTGTGTCGATAACGATGATTTCATGAGCCCTCGTTATGATTGTATTTATCTGTTTTCCAAGCTCGGGCCACACTGTAGTCGATATATAACTTTTAAAAAGTTTGTAAACTTTTCGTTTTGATCCCATTGACATACACACGTACAATATTTGTTTTTTTACCTTTTAACAATTTTAAGTGGCGTGCGCGTAGAAATTAAACTAAAGTGCATCTTCTATTACAGCTCCAGGAAGCAGCAGCACCACCAACATGTTCCGAATTATGCGAGTGCCATCGATTTTGGCAAAAAATGCAGTCTCCTCAATGGTACGTTGCCTTCTTTATACTCTCTAGGAAAAAAAACCGGCCCAACTAGCCAAGCATTGCATTATACAATCAGTCATGGGTTTGCATTAGGCTTATTTAGCGAGTCTTCTAGAGAAGTTGACAAGAGTTTTGTTCAACCAAAGGCAACGCAGCCCTCGTTGCCTCGTCGCACAGTGTGTGTTGTGTTATGTAATTTCTTAAATTTGAGCGCTGTCTGCCGATTGACTGCGTCAACTGCTATTCTTTACGGCATTGCGTAAATGCGGTCATTAAAAACAAATTGCGCATGCAATTCGCAATTACTTCTATTCATTTAGGGGAATGCATCTGCAATGTCCAGAGGTTATGTTTTATGTTGCACGTAGCACGTATTCAGTTCTTTTTGGAGGCCCAACCACAAATAAAAAGATTGGCCAAAAGTTACGCCCACATGGATTAACTAGCCTAGGTGTTGTCTGAAAACATTTATTACTCAAATGTCTCTCTCCCCCTCTCTCTGCTGATAAGCAAATTTAATATTTTGAGTACCTTTCTATTTGACCGAATGTGTATGGGGAGTGAGAGAGAGAGAGAGGCAGGGCGAGAGGCGCGTCTGCAACAGCTGATTATACAATTAATATTGATAAGAGCGACAGTTTGCAATCAAACATTCATTATATAAGCAACTAAATGTTATCTGTGCGCTTTAACAAATGCCGCCGTCTCACTTACAAACACATTTGTCAATCTTCTCAAACAGCAGCTATATCGTGTGCCGTTCTACAACAGATTCAAATACTTACATACAAACATATATGCGCTTTGCCTTGGTTGTACTCATGCACTAACTACTTTGTAGTCAGCTATGCGCTAATGCTTGTAAAGAAGCAAGTATGCATTAAATGACTCGTTAAGTACTATATACCTGGTGACTAGTTCCGCACTACACCCATTGTGAACGATTGTGACTGATTTGCGCTTAGAACTCCGCAATGTATTTGCTATACGCAAATGTACTGATGATATCGCTAGTTTCTCACTAGCTACGTTTTCTACTGCATTTAGTGTGTGTGTTTGCGTTTTCCATTGTTAATTTGCTTTCGTTCTATGACACAAAATTCACAAAGTCATCTTATCGCTACTCTGAGATATGCTAATAAGCGTTTTGTTTTCTCTGCCCCGCAACTAGTCAAATTAAATAAATTGTTTTTTTAAAGATTGCATGCAAATGACAACGAAGCCCTAACTGCAATTTGCTATTGAACTAATCGCTTTGCAATTGGATTATTTACAGCAGCGTGTGGCACCAATTGCGGCAACGCAGCGCAGCTTTCACATTACCGGACAAAAGCAAGCGACATCCGCCAATCCGGATGCCATCTCCAAACAATATCCGGTTGTTGATCACGCCTACGATGCCATTGTTGTGGGCGCTGGTGGCGCTGGCTTGCGTGCTGCTTTTGGCCTGGTCGCCGAGGGATTCCGCACAGCGGTTATTACCAAACTGTTTCCCACACGCTCGCATACAATTGCCGCCCAGGGTGGCATCAACGCCGCGCTGGGCAACATGGAGCAGGATGACTGGAAGTGGCATATGTATGACACAGTGAAGGGCAGCGATTGGCTGGGAGATCAGGATGCCATACACTACATGACACGCGAGGCACCCAAGGCTGTCATCGAGCTGGAGAACTACGGCATGCCCTTCTCCCGCACCCAGGACGGCAAGATCTACCAGCGTGCCTTCGGCGGCCAGAGCTTGAAGTTCGGCAAAGGCGGCCAGGCGCACAGATGTTGCGCTGTCGCTGATCGTACTGGACACTCGCTGTTGCACACACTGTATGGCCAATCGTTGAGCTACGACTGCAACTACTTCGTGGAGTACTTTGCTCTGGATCTGATCTTCGAGGAGGGCGAGTGCCGCGGTGTGCTGGCCATTAATCTCGAGGATGGCAGTCTGCATCGTTTCCGCGCACAAAACACAGTCATTGCCACCGGTGGCTATGGACGCGCCTTCTTCTCCTGCACATCGGCGCATACGTGCACCGGCGATGGCACCGCTCTGGTGGCACGCCAGGGTCTGCCATCGCAGGATCTGGAGTTTGTGCAGTTCCATCCCACGGGCATCTATGGCGCCGGCTGTCTGATCACCGAGGGCTGTCGCGGTGAGGGCGGCTACCTCATCAATTCGAAGGGCGAACGCTTCATGGAACGTTATGCGCCTGTCGCCAAGGATCTGGCGTCGCGTGACGTTGTCTCGCGCTCCATAACCATTGAGATTATGGAGGGTCGTGGTGTTGGACCCGAAAAGGATCATGTCTACCTGCAACTGCATCATTTGCCACCCAAGCAGCTGGCCGAGCGTCTGCCTGGTATCTCTGAGACTGCCATGATCTTTGCTGGCGTCGATGTGACTCGTGAACCAATTCCCGTGCTGCCCACCGTGCACTACAACATGGGCGGCGTGCCCACCAACTATCGCGGCCAAGTGCTGACCATCGACAAGAACGGCAACGACAAGATCGTGCCCGGTCTCTATGCCGCCGGCGAGGCAGCCTGCAGCTCAGTGCATGGCGCCAATCGTCTGGGTGCCAACTCGCTCTTGGATCTTGTCGTCTTTGGACGTGCTTGTGCCAAGACCATCGCTGAGGAGGCCAAGCCTGGAGCCCCAGCGCCCACGCTCAAGGATGTAAGTACATTCAGTATTGATATTGAAGCAGCTGCCTAATTTCCTTTATTTTTTATTTTGTGCAGAACGCTGGCGAGGCTTCAGTTGCCAATTTGGATAAGCTGCGTCATGCCAATGGTCAAATCACCACTGCGGATCTGCGCCTGAAGATGCAGAAGACGATGCAGAACCATGCTGCTGTGTTCCGCGATGGTCCCATCCTGGAGAAGGGTGTTCGCGAAATGAAGGAGATCTACAAGCAGTTCAAGGACATCAAGGTGGTCGACAAGTAAGCAAAAAATCGCGCATCATTTTGATTGCATTCCTCAATATGACTCTTTTCTGCAGATCGCTGGTTTGGAACTCGGATCTGATTGAGACGCTGGAGCTGCAGAATCTGCTGGCGAATGCCCAGATGACCATTGTTGGTGCCGAGGCGCGAAAGGAATCCCGTGGTGCACATGCCCGCGAGGACTTCAAAGTGCGCATCGATGAATACGTAAGTGGACAAATCCTTTGATGCCACCCATGACGTTTGTTAACGATCGATCATGTTCGTTCTCCACAGGATTACAGCAAACCTCTGGACAGCCAAACCGAGAAGCCCCTCGAGGAGCACTGGCGCAAGCACACGCTCGCCTGGGTTGACAGCGACTCCGGCAAGGTGGACCTGAAGTATCGTGGTGTTATTGACAAGACGCTGGACGATGAGGTGCAGACTGTGCCCCCCGCAATTCGCTCCTACTAGAAGAATCCTACTAGACACCCACGCCCACACATACACAAACACACACATACATACATATAAATACATAAGCATGTCTACTTAAGGGCTGGCAGTCGAAATTGATGATTGATTGCTGTCGCTTACCGAGGGCTCGATAAATTACTTTGCTGCCTTTGCCTTTTACATCAGTCAAAATTGTACAGAAATTGGCCCGTTACATTTGTGTGTCGAGTATATATGATATGAATGATTCTTCCTTTATGATTTTGTCCTGTGACCAGTGCCCTCCACGATTACGATTACACAGATACTAAATTTTATTTGTTCCTTGACTATTCAGATTCATACACTATTAAACCAAATTCATGCGACCTATGTGCGAAACATACACAAGTGAAAAGTAGACGGCGACGACGTCTTAATTGTGAAAAATACGTCAGGAAAACAAAATTTTACTAGTATTTGTTAAATTTATTAAATTATTGAAAGAAAGTAATATAAAATTAAAGAAAAACACACAACTACAAATACAATTTCCAGCTAAGCAGTTCAACCTTGGAACACATGCATTTGTTCGGTCTTCATCTCCAATGCAGTCAAAGCATCCACAGCAGCAGTGTTAAATCCGGGGGGTCCACATATAAGAACATAGCTAAAGCGCTCATTGTCCTTTTCCTTAAACAATGGAGCCAACAGTTCCTCGCCAATGCGACCGACTTCCACCTCTTTCTCTTCCTCTTCCTCCGATATGTAGTGGACGCAAGTGAAGCGTTCGTCCCATTTCTGGATTAGCTGCAGTTCCTTCTTCTGCCAAATGTCGGCGACTGTCTTGTTAAAATACATGAGATGCACGCGCTCGCTGTCAGCAAATAATCAAATATTCAAGTGAATCTATTCACAAGAAGATTCAAAACACAACTTACATGCGATTCGATTCCCTTCGAAGCAATGGCTTGATAAAACTGAGCATGGGAGTGATGCCGCTGCCAGCAGCCAGAAGCAGGATGTTGCGATGTTTCTCCAGTTCGGACATCTTAAAGCTGCCTCGCGACACAGTCATCTTCACAACGGTGCCAAGACTGATTTCATGCAGTTCCTTCGACACGACACCCTTCTCGTAATACTTGATTAGGAACTTCAGATTGTTCCTTGTCGCCCAAGGCTCCCTGTTGGGAGCAGGCAGATAGGAGTATGGCAGAGGTGTATAGCTACGTTGCAGCGTTTCACCATTGTGGGGCACTTCAATGTCCACATGAGAGCCTATTGGCATTCTGAACACAACTTCTTGCTTTACACTCTGCAAGCTCAGTTGGAACGAGTTGTGATTGAAGTCCTCGCGGCTATGCACCTCGTATTTTAACAGCTCACTTAGTGTAATCAGCACCTTGCCCACATGGTTTCCATATTTTGTCCATGGCCCTGTCATATACTTGGCAAACACCACTTCAATTGTTCCAGTCTCTGGATTCGTGAGTACTGCTTTTGGTGGCCATAGAACCTCACGGATCAACTCAAATCCAAAGCCATGCCAAATCTCATCCACTTGCACTGCAATCTCCAGCTTTTTTGTTAGTTCCTCTGACGCGTAATGTTGTACAAACACTCCTGGATTTGCCCAGCGATACGTTTGGAAGCAAAACGAGATGTCGTCAAACGTTTGTGTCCAATTAAAGCGGGGCAAAACATGCGCAGGACTCGGCGGCGGATCGAGTATTGAGGCGTCCGAAGGGTTATCTTTCAATTGTCCTATATAGCACTTGTTGAGCAACTGCGGATAGTTGACCCATGCGTGTACCTCTTCAAATAATTTTGTTGCATCTTTTCCAACACCGCGCATCAGTTCATCGACGCCACCTGGATGAAAGTCCATGTAGTGTGTGACATTGAAGACGCGACCTCTTATGGCCACCCAGGCGTCGTCAACTCGATTATGTTGCGCCAGCTCCTCACGCGTGACCGGATCAATGCGTCCGCCAGTGCCAGTAAGATCGGCATCCGAGTTGCACAGACGCACCCAACTCATTAAGGAGTAGCCTGGCTTTAAGGCGCATTTGTTTCGTGGATTTCCTGTCGCCGAGCCCGAGGATGGTGTGGGTAGCTTCTGTTGTGATGCGGTGGGAGGTTGCAGACTATTGGCAGATATTGTGGCCTTAATTGGCGAACTACTCGGCGTTTTTTCATCATTTTGTTTAGCTGTTTCTAACGTAGATTCGCTCATATTTACTAATGCTTTGCTGTTTACTTTTTTGCTTAACAGCTGCTTAATTTTGCTTAATCGATAATCAGGAAATCGATACACATTACAAAATATTTGGTAGGTGTTTTTTTGAAGCAATCAAGAATAGGTATTTTAAACAGTCGTGAACTTATTCACGCAAAATAGATTTATCAGTTGCATGTATCTATCATATTATTATTATCTATAATTAATAATATGTAGTTTACAAATATTTCCCAATGTAGTAGTATATTTTGAAATGCAACTCCTGGTCACACTGGAACAATGGTCATAAACAACAAAAAAAAGTACTCGAAGCGCAGCTCTTCAATCAGTCTTCACCGAGTCAGTCAGCTGTTTGGGTCTGTATGTGTTTTGTAAGTAAATCCAGACGCCGTAGTTCTATCGCTTGACTAGCTACAAATCCACAATTCATTCCAACAACACGACGACAATATTCATTTACACGCATTTCTTATTGGCATACATATTGTTTGTGTCGCGTATCTAAAAGTATATATGTATGTATGTGTGTGTGTACAAATAACGACAAATTGGCGGTATTTATCCGAGGCATTTGCGTTGAACCGGTTTCATGCTAAAAAAAAATGCATAATTGAGTACAAAATAGTGCAATATTTAATACTACGTGGTTATACGCATTGCACCATTTTAAGAAAGCACAAGTGTGGATATAAAAGTGCAGGTGGTTTTCATTTGCATTTTAAATCATTGTGGAATGATTGTGTATCTGCATGCAATATGTACATATGTTGTTCTGTTAGCAGACAGCATGATGTCATATAATTATTGGCTATAGTTACTCTCACTCTCACTCTTCTGACCATTGCCTGTTCCCTCCAGCTTGCCGTTTGGCCGCTCGCCGGTCGCAATGTTTGCTTTTCCACCTTTCGCTGCCCTGCTAGAAATACACACCTACACAACGCATACAACGTCAGATAATAGATGTATATTCATTTCGCTCTGCATGCCATTTAATTAGCTTCACACGCAACCAAAAGCTCTCTTAACATACTCTCTCTCTCTGTCTCTCGCTTTATGGGTCTTCGTTTGTTCCCACGCAACAGGAGAGCGAGAAGAGCAACAAGTGTGAATGCTTTAAAATATATGAAAATCAGACTTTGATGACTTTTAAGTTAATCTTATCTTATAAGCAATCCACCATAATCATGCTGTTGGCATTAGGTATACATTTGTATAACTCATCAAGATAATGCTTTAAACTTTGCGATTTCCAATTTAGAAATATATTTAGAAACGTTCAGATTGCTTATTTATGGCACAACAGATTGTTTGTTGCCATGTGTAAATTATTGCTTGCATATATTCTCCAGTCTGGCAATTCAATTAAACTTATTACGGCGACAAGCTTTTGCTTGAACAAATTGCGATATGTTGCCAGTAACAATAATAACAACAACACTATTAGTTGATAACAAATTGCTCGATAGCGGCGATAACAACAATTATAGTTCAAGCCTTGATCATGACAGACAATTTACAAAGGGCCACCACTCAAAACAGAGAGTTTGAGTGGAAGATAAGAAAGAAATAAATAGAGTAGAAGAGAGAGAGAGAGAGAGGGAGAAATTAATATGGCATGCGCCTGTTGAATGAATATACCTCGTAATTTTTGACATTTTTGTATTTTATACAAAAATTAACTTTAATTAAATTATTAGATATATTGACAAATTAGAACAAATTTTCTTTCCAATATCTTTTTATTTCTACGTAATAATTAGGTAAGAAATTTTAAAAGTTATCTAATATCTACTTATTTGAAATATAAAACATTTTTAAATCTTAAAAAATATATTATATTCGCTTAATTAATTAAGCCTAGCTTAAATGTAATAGCTTAATTCTATGGGTGTGAACATAGGCGACCCCAATATTAAATCCATTTCGATCCAAGCATTACTTATTTTATTATAAACCTTTTGTATGCCAAAGATATAAAGATATACAGAGGACCCTAGTTTATATCAACAATGTCTCCATTTCTTAGTCGCAGTTGATCTAAGTTTTACATGCTAAAACAGAAAGCTATAAATCTAAAATTGATTGTTAAACTTTGCTCCGAATATAAAACTTGAAAATCAACTTTTAATAAACAAAAAAAAAGTATTAGTAAACTTCAATTTAAAATTTTTATTTAATTCAATTGAATTTTATTTAATAGAAATGTGCTTTTAAGCGTTGAAATATAATACGCTATATTATATTGTCTTGAGGAATTATCATTTGAGCTTTAAGGTATTTTGTAGTCGATCATTTGCATTCTTTGTTTTGTCATAATATGTGTGAATAGATTGTGCAGTCTATCCTACGAGTATGCGTCACTTCACAAAGAGTTGTTGAAGAGTATACGATAAAGCAGCTCAGTTATTGTTGCTATCTATATATTATAGGTGTACTTGTTTGCTTATTTCGTGATTTATGACTGATCCTGCCTGCTCTCTTTTGGGCTATTCCAGTTGGCAATCGTTTAAGCTCAGTCTCAGGCTAATTCGATACTATTCATTAAAGTGCGATAAGATAAGCTTGCCACATGGAGAATAACGATTTCAACAACGCATATAGGCAGCGATAATAAACTTGATGTTATAGATATTGTCGTTTGTTGAACTACGTTGGAATTTATCAGTGTTGCGTTTATTTTTGCCTACATATTAAAATATCAACAAAAGTGTAATACTCCTTAAGTACATACATATATGGAAAAGTTGAAGTGCTTACCAAAGTTATTTTATTTATAGATTAGGATTAGTAATAGTCGAACACAGTATATGAAGAATTGATCGATTTAGAAATAAAAATAATGTACTTCAGATTTGGCTGAATTTGATTGAAGACAACAAAGTAACTAATTGCTTAACAAAGAAAAGTTTCAGAGGGTATGCTGAAGTTTATGCTTGGCAAGTTATGCAGTTAATAATCAGTTGTTTAGTCATGTGTAGTTCCCGATCTGAGGGTCCGAAGTCGTATGCCGCCCAGACGTCGTAAACTAGATAATGTATGACTCACCATGAAAACTATATATACAAGAATATATATAAAGGAACGTGGCAATTTCTATCGGACTGAAAATATTGTTTATCAGCATGCCAGGGGCAAATTTGTTTTTGTTTTTCAAAATTCTATTTAATATGCTTTGAAGCAAAAAGCAATTCATTTAAGCAATCGCTTTAATAAGAAACTCATATGCGGCATTCAATAAATACATAAGGATACGATTGTATTAAATTGCTTTGTCTGCGAATTGATCGATTAGTAAATGTTAAATGATATGCTCAATTTCTGAAAACAGAACCTCGAAACTTAAAATATTCCACAAAGAGCACGCTCGTTATATTAATACAAATTTAAGGGGAAATGTTTACACAAGATTGCTATCTACACTTTTGTTTACTTGCTCGATTTCGTTTAATCTTGAGTGGAAATCTGTTCAATTTTTTGCAGAGTAACAACACATGGACAAGAGAAGCTGAAGCTGGATTATTATTATTTGGTACACTTCGATATAAGCGAGAGCCTCACATTCCAAAGCAATCAAAATGTCTGAGAGCGTGCCTCTAAAGCGCACCATAGGCGCATTTATCTTTGGCCTACTGCAGGCCTTCTTTCGTCTCATCTTTCGCCTAATCTATGGCGTCAAGGGGGAGCGTATGCCCGCCATCACGGATCCCATACTCCTTGAATCAGCCACATCGCTGGCTAAGAAGATACGCGAGCAGCAGGTAAGAAAAGGGAATCTCTTTATATGTGATATATAATTAATTCTCAATGCATTTACAGCTGAGCAGCGTTCAGGTGCTAGAATCGTTTATACGCCGTGTCAAGGAAGTGAATCCCTTGCTCAATTGTGTGGTGGATCAGCGCTACGACGAGGCACTCAAAGAGGCAGCCGCAGCCGATGAACTGATCAAGTCCGGACAGTACACCGTTGACCAATTGGCCGAGCAGAAGGCCTTCCTTGGTGTACCCATTACGACCAAGGATTGCATAGCGGTCAAGGGTGAGTGCACCACAAGAATGCTCACTAAACATCTTCACTCACCTATCTAATCCAATGTTTCTAGGTATGCTTCACACGGCCGGTCTCTGGGCACGACGCGATGTGCGCAGCAAGAAGGATGCGGAGGCCATTGCGCTCATGCGCAAAGCGGGCGCCATTCCATTCGCATTGACCAATGTCTCGGAGGTGTGCATGTGGTGGGAGAGCAACAACACCGTACACGGCAGGACGCGAAATGCCTACGACACGAATCGAATCGTGGGTGGCTCCAGCGGCGGCGAAGGCTGCGTCCAGTCAGCAGCTGGCTCGGCATTCGGTCTGGGCTCAGATATTGGCGGCTCCATTCGCATGCCGGCCTTCTTCAATGGCATTTTCGGCCACAAGCCAAGCAAACTAATTGTGTCCAACGATGGACAGTTCCCAACGCCATTCAGTGACGAGCAGAACGCTTTCCTCGGTCTCGGTCCTATGTCGCGATTTGCAGAGGATCTGCGTCCCATGCTGCAGATCATGGCTGGCGACAAGGCGAAGCTGCTGCGTCTAGACACCCCGGTTGCCCTGGAGAAGTTGAAGTTCTTCTACCAGGAGTCCGATGGTGGTGGCAAACTGGTATCCGCTGTGGACCCAGATCTCCAGCAGGCCATGCGTCGTGTTGTGCAGCATCTCAGCAAGAAGTTTGGCGATGCGCAGGTGGAACGTCTTCAGCTGCCGCACATTCGCCAATCGGCGGCCATTTGGTTTGCCAATATGCGCGACGACTCTGGACATGGATTTGACTTTCAGCTGGGTGACTTGCGCTACGAGATCAACACATATCTAGAGCTGCTCAAATGGTTCGTTGGTGCCTCGAAGCACACATTCATTGGCCTAACCACAGCATTGATGGACAGTGCGCAGTGCCAGCATGGCTCACCCAAGTACAATCATCTGGTGGCGAAGCGGGACGAGTTGCGTGCCACTCTGCAGCAGCTGCTGGGCGACAATGGTGTGCTCATCTATCCCACGCATCCGACTGTGGCGCCCTATCACAACGAGCCCATTTTCCGACCCATCAACTTCTCCTACACTGGCATCGTAAATGTGCTTGGCTTTCCGGCAACCGCCGTCCCCCTGGGACTGGGCAGTGAGGGATTACCGCTGGGCGTGCAAGTTATCGCGAATTTCAATGAGGATCGCCTTTGCCTGGCCGTGGCTGAGGAGCTGCAGAGTGCCTTTGGCGGCTGGAAGCGTCCAGAGGTTCGACTGTGAACCGTTCCGCATTCGTTTTTCTCTAGATGTGTAAGTTAGCTGGTAACTGGATGGAATTGTACCCTAGGTCCCACCAAATACTACTCAAATTTGTAAACCAATCCTCCTAAGATCCCATATATGCTATGTGCATGTCTAACGTACATGAAAAAGTGTTGTACTTGTATGTGTTGTGGGCTCTAGTGCCTGGTTATATCAAAATGTCGAGAGTGTATTATGTATGTATTTACTACATTTATATAATGTTTTTAATCGTAAATTCTTAAGCAAACTAAGCTGAAATCATTCGATTATGCAGTAAAAATAAACATTTTGAAACAATATACAATCACTTGCGATATTTACTTAACTTCCCTCAGTACAGTCGGTATTCAGTTTGAAGTTTCACCGTACTGGGCGACAAAAACAAAGCCAACTCGATAAAGGTATCGTATTCTATTCGCCCAATGACGGAAACGGAGATGGCGACGGCGAAAATGTTAACTAACAGTATCAGGGTATTTTAGTTTAACATAACAACGTTGACTTTGAATGTCGAAGCTTCGAGGCGTTGCGCTCACTCTATCGGCTCTTTAAATATTCCTGGAATTTATTATTTCAACAACAATATTCAAATACAGCTCAAACATATATTTCATTCAAGCAAATATTATATATGTAAAATGTTGCCGACTGACAGAAACACATTAAGGTTGAATCGAGACATTGAAAAAATACAATTGCCCAAATAATTTTTGTAACTGTCCGCCATTTTGTTCTAGGCAAAAACTTGCGCGACAAGCTCAGAGCCCAAATATGAACACGGATCAGACAGGACGACGAGCTGTCCTCAAGCTCAAGAATGGACGGAACAGCAACCACAATAAGGCGAGCAAAGCAGATCCCATTTCGCTGAGTTTCCATGACTCCTGCCTGCGCATGTCCGATGTTCAACTGCTTCACGGACCTCGCTGGCTCAACGATCAGGTATTTACTTCGGGACTTCGGGCATTGAGCAAACATACAACATACTGAATTTTGCAGATTTTTGGCTTCTATTACGAATACCTGTCGCATGTTAAGTACAAGAACAACAACGACATGCTTTTCGTAGCGCCCGAGGTCACTCAGTGCCTGAAGTATATGGATGATGGCGAAGTAAACATGATATTTGAGGAGAATAAAGCGCCTCAAAAATCATTCGTATTCTTTGCGCTGAACGACAACGAGAAGAGCAAGTCTGGAGGTTCCCATTGGTCACTGCTTGTGCTCTCGAGGCCGGAGAAGACGTTCTTCCACTTTGACTCGTATGGCAACAACAATACGGGACCATCAAAGGAGATCATGAATCAGGTGAAGGAGATGTTCGGCTTTCGTCAGGTTAAGTTTCGGCCAATGAGATGCTTGCAGCAGGCAAATGGCTACGATTGTGCCATTCATGTCATCTGTATGACGGATCTAATTGCCGACTATGTGAATCGCTATGAGGTCATTGAGGGACTTCCCCCTCTACACATGGATACCGTGAAAGCGAAGCGGGCGGAGCTGCTCAAGCTAATCATCTCTCTGGGAGGAATGACTTAGACGCTACAACTGCGGTGCTTTCTTTTCCTGTTTAATTTAATTTTAATGTAATTATAACATTAATTGAAGAATGTTGTAAAAATTCTGGGAAATGTGAAGAGAACCAGTTGATTAATTCCAAATAAATTGTTTATCTAAGTGATAAAAATGCTAGGTTTTCTTATGGGATCATTATGGAGGGTAAATATGAAGTTTAATTTTAAATAAATGATTTTACTGAGCATAAAGTTTGGTTTAAAATACATTAAGTGCAAACAAAGCTTTATTTTAAAAGAAAAATAATTACGTTCTAGTAATGATTTTTGCAGAAAATTCTAAATAAATATTTTTTGTTAGTCATAGAAATCATGTCCCATTATTTATAATTCGTATTATCTTTCAATGAAGCCGCAATCAGAGATCTGTCATATCTTATTAAAATGACACACCTACACTTCTTAAGTAAATAAACCTAAATGTTGGAATAAGTAAACAATGGCTTTGCTTTAAACAAACATGAAACTTGGAATTCGATTTCCTTTACTTGTCGAGGGCTTCGGTTTGCTTGTCTCTTTCAGTGAGCATATACATATTAAACCATCATTAATTATATGGTATTATCGAATGGAGAATTCAAGATTCTTTATAATTCTAGAAAACAAACAAATCTTGGAAAAAAAACAATATAGTTCGATTTATTTGAATTAATGAAGCCATAACAAGACTATAAATTAAAGAAACTATTCCCTGCCACCGAGGGAGAGAATCAGCTTAAGAAGCTCAGATCGCTTTGAGCGTACAGTATCCATATGTAACAAGGGTAATCCTTCGATGATCTCGTATCGATTCACATAATCAGCAATATGGTCGGTCATGCAGATAACATGAATACCACAATCGTATCCATTTGCCTGCTGAAGGCATCTCATGGGACGGAACTTGGCCTGTCGAGCTCCGAGCGAGTCCTTAACCTTGCCTATCAACTCCATCGATGGGCCAGTGTTGCTGTTGCAATATGAATCAAAGTGAAAGAATGATTTCTCTGGTCTTGAGAGCACAAGTAGTGACCAATGGGTTCCTCCTGCCTCTGCTGATTCATTGTCATTCATCGCAAAGAATATGAATGATTTTAGAGCCGCATTATTCTCCTCAAATATAATTTTGAGTTCCGAATCGTCCATATACTTCATGCACTGCGTAACCTCGGGTGTGACAAAGTACACATCGTCGTTGTTCTTATATTTGACGTGCGTCAGATATTCGTAATAGAAGCTTAATATCTGCAAGAGCAAATGCGTCACAATATCAAAAACAGATTTCAAATCGGAGATAAATACCTGATCATTAAGCCATTGAGGTCCACGCAAAAGTTGGACATCGGACATTCGAAGGCAGGCGTCATGGAAGCTTAGTGATATGGGATCTGATTTGTTCATAGTGATGTGACTGACAGCTTAAAATCTAAAGACTTAAAACCCAACTTCCTGTGTTATGAGTAATCTGGTTGCAATTGTAAGCGTCCTAAAAAAATACCGACAAATATTTGTTATTTAGTGATACTTTTTCATTGATATAATTTTAGCAAATAATTTAGGTTCGACATTCAAATTTAACGTTGACAATTGTGTTAGCTTACTGTTAGCTAACAGTTTTTAGGTAATCTTTATTCCATTTTCATAGTTTTTTTAGCTCACAAAAACAAAAAAAAAAACGTATTGATTAAAGTTCCAAGTGTATTTTGAATACTACAATTAAAATGGTAAATAGATTATATTTTTATTGGTAAAGAGCATCATAAAATGCAACTACAAATTCGCAATGACGAACTATCAAACGAATGAGCGTATCACAACAAAACCGAAAACTCCCGGCGATTATGAGCACAGTTGTCATACATAGAAAGCAGCTCTTACCTTCTTTTTGAACCAATTTTTACCGATACTAGGAAATGGCTCTACACAACATATAATTTAAAATCGCCAGAAAACTTATAGTTATTGTTCTTTTTTCAAAGACAACCGGATTTGTTTTTTTTTATCCGATTAAAGAATGTGATGTATAAATAGGGGACAAAAAATCGAAGTATCGATGTTTTCGAAATTGCACCACAAACATCGATTTTAAGAATCGATATTATATTCTAAAAAAAACTATTTCAAAACTTACATATTTATCTCACATTCCGAAGGTTATACAACAAAATAAAGAAAATAAATATGTTTCTTATTGGAGAGTGTAATAATCGTTTAGTAATCGAGTGGACGAAAATACACCATAATACTAAATATACTGAATTTAAAGTTGGCCAATTAAACCGATACCTTTAGGGACAATTATCGATAAGATTTTAAATATATATCGTATCATGGCGACAAACTTCAAAAGATTGAACAATGTACATAGTATATGCATACATTTTAGTTATTTCAGTCATTAAGAATCTGTACGTACATACATTAAGCTGAAATTGTTTTAATTATAAATTTGAAACCGGTAATGAACTAAATTTATATAGCGAGAAAAACCTGTTCATGCCCAGAAATTCAGCTAAGATGACTACAAAAATTATAGTTGATCAACTAAAGGATGTTGACGTAACGAATTGCTGTCGCATTTGCAAATGCCGTGGAAATCAGGATGGACAAAATCGAGGTAAGCTGCGTCCATTATTCAATGGTCGCCGCTTAACTCGTATTATAGCCAACACAATACATATAGAGGTAGATGCTATTTAACAAATAATATATTTCCAAGTAAATAATGCACCATATATTTAGATTGAGGATTTGCCAGGGCTGCCGCGGTTTATTTGCGAGCATTGTTTCAAATTGTTGAAGACTTTTTCCGTTTTTCAAGTGGATTTTCGGCACTCCGAAGAAAATTTTAAAATGATTCTCGAAGCTCGCAAAAATTCTCACATGGATGGCTTGATTGAATTTTCTAATTCAATTGAAATGGAAAAGCAATTAGATAGTGACCAGAAAAATGCTGCTCTTGTAACCAATTTCCTAAAGAAAAGCCACAAGAAGACGAACAAACCCAAATCAAAACTCGATAATGATTAATGTATTTTACTATGAATTTGAATATTTTAATATACATATTTTATGTTTTTATGTGCAATTTAACAACTAGGCTTAAAGTGGTCTGGGCACATGTGGGTCTTGAGATACATTTCATCAAACACGATCTCTTCATCATTGTTTGGCTGTTCGCATGCCGCTTTCTTCTGAGCTAATGATGAGCTGCTACTTTCTGGAAAGCGCAATTCTCCATCTGCTGGTGTCCAATGGCCGCTTTTGACTTGGGCATTTAGCCATTTTAATTGTTTGTTAATCTATAAAATTATAATCAATTAGTGAGCCAGCACCGTAGTAATCTTTCTTGGAATACCTTTTTGCAAATTCGTTTATGATTAGTACAATTGAACAAATCTGCAGCTAAATTATAAATATTCTTTGGATGTTTTTGAATAGCTTCTGTTGCAATTACTCGAATTATAGCGCGCACCTAACAATGCATAGGAAGTCAGTGTGTTACTTTTGGTGTTATTTGTTTTTTTTGTTAGTAAATACTAACCTCGGGGTGTCGACATAAATATGTCCAATCACCTTTGCGCATATTTCTTGATGCATTTTTAATGGTTTCTTCAATTTGAACTAAATTATCATCACTTTTTGCGCCGCGCTGATGACTATTCACATGCACATCCTTATCGGATTCGCTATAAACTCGCGACTCATTGCGGTATTCCATTATTATTTTCTATTTTAAATATTCTCGAATTTGACACCTGAATAAATGGTTATGGATTTGTTTGAATTTTTGAATATGTAGCCTACTCGATTATAAACGCCAATCATCAGTACTCCCATGTTGTCTAACTTGTAATTTTTCTATTAATTTCATACAATTCTTAATTTAAACCATGCAATTATACACACTACACACTAATGTATTAACATTAACACATAAACATAGCATTTACAATTTTGGATATTTTATTTATTATTATAATTAAATGTAATTAACTAATTGAAATAAATTAAAAAAAATGAACATTTCTTGTTTATAAGTCAATAAATAAATACAGACAAATAAAATGTTGCTAGTACTCTAGGTCCTAATTTGTTATTAAAAAGTAAAAAATTTTAACACAAATTAATTAATAATAAAATAAATTTAAAAAAAAACACCCAAGCTCCGTGACAATGCATATTGCAGCATTGCCGTGACCAGGATTCGAACCTGGGTTACCACGGCCACAACGTGGGGTCCTAACCACTAGACGATCACGGCTACGCTGGGTGCTTGTTCGATGCCGTCTAAAACGCACTTTTCAGAGACATGCGCAAAAATCACAGTAGCAAACAGCAAACAAGCACGAACTATTCAATTTCAATGAAATTCACAGCGAAATTTTGATTTTTAAGATACTTAAGCATTTATTCGAATACTTTATGTTAAATACATTTGACTAATTGCTATTATAACCTACATTTGTTTTCGATATAATACTCGATAAATTTGCTGTTGATTTGACAACATTCGATTGATTCGTCGTTGCTTTTGATGTTCCAGCAGCTGAAGCATTTTCCACCTTGTATTTCTTGAGTCGTTCCCGGAATTGATGTTTTAAAACCGCCATGTCTGTGTTTAGCCTAAAGCTCATATCAGGCAGCTGCAATTGACAAATATTTTAAATTAAACCATAAACAATTCAAATTACATTATTACGTGATAGCTAGCCAGTAGAAAATTGCAACGCACACGCTCCTCAGCAATTTGATGTATCGTTTGCTGCATTTCCTCGGAGTCTAACATATTCTCAATGACAGACTTGATGTCATCGTCCTCCAAACGTGGCACCTTGGACTGTGGCGAACTGCTGCCATCAGCAGTATCATCCAGAGGTATAGTTTCAAATTGAATTTCATTCTCGACCCCATTGCGAACTGTGTGCTGTGTTTTTCGTGCTCTATGCCGAATTTGTGCTTTTGCTTCGCTGGATGACAGAGATTCGGTTGACTTGCCGCAGGAAGAGGTGTCCGACAATTCGCTTTGTTTTTTCGGGGACGGATCATTGGACTCGGTGCCACTAATAACTGATTTTTCCGTTTCAGTTATTCTTGTTGGTTCGGGCATTTCGTCCTCAGAATCAGGAATCTCAATTGAATTATACATTATTTTTGTTTGCAATTTCTTCTTCTTCGCGCTAAAATTAGGGATGATAATTTTTTGTAAATACACGTATCGGGTAATCGATTGTACAATACAAATTAAATTCTTGGATATTATTAAATTAATAATTATGCAAATTTGTAAAAATCTCACGAAATAATTATTATAATATTATATATAGCAAAATATATTTAAATTTTTCTTAATTCAAAGAAACTGATAAGCGAATTAGCATAAAAGAAACAACAACAACAACACGGAGGTTTAAGTTTATATCGATATTAGCTAATATCGATACATTTCGGTATCATCAAAAACAATAGCAACAACAACAACAACATACACATCATATATTGCTGACTTGTTTTCTTAGCTTTGACGTGCGTGGGCGAATTTCTTTCGTTTTCGCATTGAGAAAGAACCAAAATTAATGTAAAACTGCGTTATTGTGTCTGCATACACTGTGTTCTGGGCAACAGCGTTCGCGGGAGCCGCAAACAAGGCGATTTTACACACTAACAACACAACAATATGGGAAACACTGATTCCAAGCTCAACTTTCGCAAGGCGATTGTACAACTGACGCAGAAGAATCAAAAAATCGACAACAGCGACGAACAGTTCTGGGAGCAGTTCTGGCAGGCGCATCAAACCACTTTAGAGGATGTGTTCGCCTTGGTGACGGCCAGTGAAATACGTCAAATACGTAAGGATAATCCCGCCAATCTAGCGACACTCTGCTACAAGGCGGTGGAGAAACTTGCCCAAGCTGTCGACAGCAGCTGCCGAACCCAGGCTGAGCAGCAATGTGTGCTTAACTGTGTGCGTCTCTTGGTGCGCATTCTGCCCTACATCTTTGAGGATGACAAGTGGCGTGATTTCTTCTGGAGCAATCTGCCCGCCCAGGAGCAGGCGAATCATGGCCAAACTGTGCCCCTGGCCCAATCCCTGCTCAATGCAATTTGTGATCTGCTCTTCTGTCCCGATTTCACTGTGACGGCTACACGCCGTCCCGGGCCCGACAAGGCTGAGGAGCTGGCGAACATTGATAGCTGCGAGTATATTTGGGAGGCAGGCGTGGGATTTGCTCAGTCACCGCCGCACAATGCGCATATGGAGCGCCGCCGCACCGAGCTGTTGAAACTGCTCCTTACCTGTTTCTCGGAGCCCATGTATCGTACACCCCAGCAATCGGAGGAGCCCAACAAGTGGATTGCCTATTTTACCTCGGCGGACAATCGACATGCGTTGCCGCTGTTCACGTCCTTCTTGAATACAGTGTGCTCCTATGATCCTGTTGGTTTTGGTGTGCCCTACAATCATCTATTGTTTGCGGACACCACCGAACCGCTTGTGGAGGCTTGTCTCCAGCTGCTGATTGTTACGCTGGACCATGATATGGTGGTGCAACAGCAACAGCAACTGCAACAACAGCAACAGCAGTTGCAGCAAGCTGCTGGCGGTGTGTTGGTCACACCCTACGATGAAGGCGGCTGTGGCGATAATCTGTTCATCAACTATCTGTCGCGAGTGCATCGTGACGAGGATTTCCATTTTGTATTGAGGGGCATCACAAGGTTGCTGAACAATCCGCTGGTGCAGAACTATTTGCCCAATTCGACAAAGCGACTGCATTGCCACCAGGAGCTGCTGATACTGTTCTGGAAGATTTGCGACTACAACAAGAAGTTTTTATACTTTGTGCTGAAGAGCTCTGATGTGCTGGACATTCTTATACCCATATTGTATCATCTTAACTATTCGCGAGCGGATCAATCGCGTGTCGGCCTCATGCACATTGGCGTCTTCATTCTGCTGCTGCTCTCGGGTAAGCTACAAATTGGTCAGCTTAGGAATGTGTATTTAATGATTGCCTTGCAGGTGAGCGCAACTTTGGCGTGCGTCTTAACAAGGCCTATTCGGCCACGGTGCCCATGGATATACCCGTCTTTACTGGCACCCACGCGGATCTGTTAATTACAGTATTCCACAAGATTATCGCCACGGGACATCAGCGTTTGCAGCCGTTGTTTGACTGTCTCCTGACCATACTGGTGAATGTGTCGCCCTACCTTAAGACGCTCTCGATGGTGGCCAGTGTGAAGTTGTTGCATCTGCTCGAGGCATTTAGCACACCATGGTTTCTGCTGTCGGCACCCAGCAATCATCACTTGGTCTTCTTTCTGCTGGAGATCTTCAACAACATCATTCAGTATCAGTTCGATGGCAACTCGAATCTAGTCTATACAATAATACGCAAGCGACATGTCTTTCATGCCATGGCCAATCTGCCCACGGATATGGCTGGCATTGCCAAGTGTCTGAGTGGTCGCAAGACAGGTGGCAAATTCAATTTGCCACGCGTGCCGCAGCGCAGACAAACGGCAGCGATGAGCAGCCAAGAGCTGCCATCGGCTCAGGTGCCCGAAGATGATTACGAAGAGGATGACGAGGATGCCGATGACGCTGATGTGCGATTGGATAAAGAGTCGGTAGCCGAAGAGGATTTGGAATCCGAAACAGAATCCCACGAGCGCTCACAATTAGGTGACTCGCAAGTTGAGGCGGGAGTCGTGCTCACTGCGCAACCCGCAGAGCCAGGCACGCTTAAGACTTCCCTGCTGGACACACCAGACATTGGCCAAATGACAGAACGTGAGCAGGCACACCCCAACGAGAAGACAGAGCTGGGAAGCCCCAGCGCTGGTGTCTCTAAATCCGTATCGCCAACACCATCGCGTGAGGAACAAACACGTCTATCAGTGGCACATCGCGGCAGCATACGCATGGTGCCGGGCGACGGAGATCGCTGGACACCCACCCCGGAGTGGATAGTGTCATGGCGCTCGAAGTTGCCGCTGCAGACGATAATGCGACTGTTGCAGGTTCTGGTGCCGCAGGTGGAGAAGATCTGCATTGATAAGGGCCTCACCGACGAGTCGGAGATTCTCAAGTTCTTGCAGCATGGCACTCTGGTGGGTCTGTTGCCCGTGCCACATCCCATACTTATACGCAAATATCAGGCCAATTCCGGCACCACAGCCTGGTTCCGCACTTACATTTGGGGCGTCATCTATTTGCGCAACGTGGAGCCGGCTATTTGGTATGATACTGAGGTCAAGCTCTTTGAGATTCAACGCGTCTAGAGATTTAAATTAAGTAAGTGGAACACCAAAACAACAACTACTAAATAATACATAATTCAATGCAGCAGCAACAACATCAACAAAGTAGCTTATCCAAATACAAAACCACAAAAAAACGCTTTTGCATTTAACGTAGTTAATTTATTTATTTTAGAATTCATTCCAAACAAAAAAATTCTATTATCGCAAAAATCAATGTGTTTTAAGGGGTTTCATCGCAAACCAAATGAGGCTTTATCAGTTCGCTTATAGCGTGTGTGCTTTTTATCTGTAATCAGTTATCAGACTCTAATTGGCTTTTAATCAATCAATATATTTTGTATAATTTTAATGGTCCCTTTTTATATCTGAACTTATTCTTTTTACTCGTAGTGTACTTGATATAAACAAAATGTTCCTTGTGCCGTCATTTGCTTAAGTAATTTATATGTTTCGATCGTATCATAGACTGTGCTTTTAGAAAATAGGTTTTCCATCTTTTTTAAAAAGTCTCAAAACGCTGAAGAAACCCTCAAATTAATTTTCTTTTGCTTCTACTGCTGGTAATAAAAAGTTCCAATGTACACAAATATTCCATTAATTACAACAAAATACCCAAAAAATCAAGCTTTATGTATTTGTTTGTATAATAAATTTTCTTAAAATGTGCAATGTGCGTGTTCTTTAGCAACATGGTAAATAGTACTTACATTATCCCTTATATCAATTAATGTTTAGCAACGAGTATATTTTCAAAATTAAATGTATTTTCAAATAATATATATAAGTTAATATGTAATATTTAGTCATGACAAGACAAACAAACAAATCAACTACACAAATAATTCGATGAAAATATTGTTGCGAGAATTTAAAACAATCGTGTATACGTGGCTACAATTTATATTTCAGTAATAAAGAAGTATTGTAACTAAGTTATGGTTTGTTCATCTCTGTGTCGAAAGACTTTTGGAATTATCCCTAACCTCTTACAATAATTGCAATTTAGTTTCATGGTATAATTGTTGTTATATCCTCTTGGTTGCTGTCGGTTCTGGGTTTTTATAGGCTCGAAACCAGAACACGTATTTCAGAGTAATCAATAAAAAAACCGACGCAGCGGCGACTACAATTGGCTTTCTCGGTTCTGCGGGCTGGTCTTGTTCTTGTTCAATGGTTGAGTAGTTATGGGCGTGCAGCAGATGCAGTCCTGTGATCCGAGGAAGCTTTGGTTGTCACAAAGGATTGACACTAGGAGGACTTGCAGTCGAAGCCGCGGTTGATGCAGTTGCAACAGGTATTATGCTGAATTTTATGAATCCTCCCTTTTGGCGCTTTTGCACAATCTTGCCAATGACATTGGGTTCCTTGATGGTTGCCTCAATTGACTTGACAATGCGTTCTGCGTTGCCATCGTCGGCACCGCTTGAATTGCCTTGAATCAGAATACGCACCTCGTGTTGCTTGTTCAGCCATTTGATGATGTTCTTCAGTCTGGAAGCGAGATCATGTTCGGTTATCCTCGCGCCGATTGTTAACGATTTCTCAGCCTTCTTGCCCTTTTCAGCAGATGACTTTGCAGAGCCTTTAGCATCTCGGTCATCTGCTAGCATTTCGGCAGCAGTTACCAATCTGTTATCAATAAATAGATTAGTTAAAGTAGTGTTATTGAGACTTATTCATACTTAACCGAAATATGGCACGTCCAGTTTTGGCATCGGTCTGATTAAGACGCAGCAAATGCAAATCTCGTCGCTTGGCGAGCTTCTGGGCTTCATCTAAGGTGGTGACACTCATGGTCTGGTTCTGTGCTATCAGAGTGATTTTTTGCTGCGATTTGTTTGGTTTTTGCCCATCGTGCTTTGTGCTTGCCGCTTGTGTAAGATAACGGCTAAGTGCCAAATGATTTGACTCTTGTTGCTGCTGGATTTGGCTGGACACTGGTGGTATTCTAGCGAATCTCGGTGCATGCAATACTGTTGCATATTGCGAGATTAATTTGTGAATTAGAAATAATCGCGGTTGTTGCATTATAATTATTTGCCTTTGTTGCTGTCTATTGCTTTGCAGTATTATTGTTCAATGCGCGACAGAGTTGTCATTTAGTTAAAGTATTTGTTCAACACTTTCGATGCAATTTTATACAAATAGATACACATTCAATAAAGCATACTTAAAGCAAAATCAATTCTTTTAACTTTATTCGAGATTTTTAAAAAGAACAATAATAATAATTTGGATGACGGCTGCCAATTGTGGCACAGCTGATGTGCAACTATCGATAACACTACTGGGCGATATTTCCGTATTGTTTTTAAATTGTGCATAACAGCGGCAACTCTATTTGGCTTAATTTATCGAGTGACATCTGACGATAACAATACTGGGCAATAACTTCGAACTGTTTTTCAATCTTTGGCACCAACAGCAACTTTTATTTGGTGATAATCACTTTATTTTATATTTTAACAGTACAATATTTTTAGAAAACCTATTTTATGTGCTTCACATGTGTTGTGACACTGCCTATAAGATAATATTCGCACTCAACCTCTTCTTCTGTTACTATAGTTGTTATTACGTCTAGGATCAGTATAGATGCGTTCTTCTCTCCAAAACTGGTCCTCAGCTCGTTGCGCTGATAAAATATTTTCACATTCTTGTGACGCTGCAGCTTGCACTTGGAGCTGTTTGTATTGAGGACGACGACACTCTTCGCATTTCTCCAATTTGTTGAACTTGTTGACATTTCGATCACATACATCCACTGGGAACAACATGCATTCATCATTGCAGAAATTATAGAACCAGAAGTTGCCCAGAATTGTTTCATTCTGACAGTTTGGAGTCGTCCTTATCATCTGGAAGCAGCTCTTCGCCATATATTCATCGATTTCCGGTTTGTTGTCTTCAGCATCATCATAACCTCTTCTAAAGTTGTTGTTATTACGTCTTTGCCATGGATCGTGTACATTATTATTTTGTTGCATATATGAGTTTTGATCATCCACATCTCTGTTGCTGTTGCGAAGAGGTGAATTCTGGGCAGAGAAACGATTCCCGGGATCACGGAAATTATTAGTGCCGGAATCACGGAAATTATTTGTGCCCGAAGCACGGAAGTTATTACTTTCGGGATCACGGAAGTTATTACTGCCAGAGTCAGAAAAATCATTATTGCCGAGTCTCCGTTGATATGGAACACGCTCAACGTCCTGCAATCGTGGTATTTCTTCATAATTGTTCGCATGAGCTTGACGCGACTGTTGATTGTAAGACGACTGCTGTGGTCTTGAGAATTGCTTGGGTGTCCAAGGAGTATTGCTGATCTGTTCTTGGCCCCATTGATTCGTGCCCTTTAAGTTGCCCACTTCGAATTCAGGGGGCTTGCGATAATCATCCGTGGGAATCTCACCGTATGGTCCCAATCGAGTCTCCGGCTGTAGGCGTGGATCCAGTGATCCGCCATATTCGGAATTGGGATCAGTGTCTTCTCCGGATAAGTTGCCCAAGCAAGTGCCGCCCGAGCAGCTGCGCGTTTGCTGCAGGGTTAGACTATGTACATTCTGGCACTTTTCCTCGGCCCCGGGAGTTATATATTGACGGTATCGAGATTGAAAACCGTCGCCACAAGTGACACTACATGTACCCCAAGCGCTCCAACCAGATACTTGGCACTCAGCCTGTCGCTGATAGGGGGGAATCCCTTGTCCGCCCAGCTGAAACTCCTCGAACTCGTCCGCATCTTTGACCGACTCTCCCAAACCACAGGCTTCGCCCTCACACTCGCGCTCTTCGTAGAGTGACTCATTGCAGTTGTAAACTCTGGAGAGCTTGGGATGCTTGTACACACGTCGCTTGTATTGCATGCCACCACCGCATTTTGTAGAACACTCAGTCCAAGCTGACCAGGGATGCGTCTGACATTCGCGTGGCACATCTTCATCGTTGTTGGCTACAAAGATAATTAGGATAATATGCTTGCAGTCGACGCTTGACTCACTCACATTCTTCATCCAGACAACGCCGCTCGTAGATTCGTTGGCGTCTTATGGTTAACACGGCCATTGGCTTCATTGGTGTTCCTTCCTCATCGTAGAACGGCGAACGAGAATCAGGTGGAAAGATGGAGCTCATTCGTCTTATGACATCAGGTGGAACTTGAGGCTGATCGGGTGACTAATGAAAACAGTCAGAGGATATTTTTATCAGCTGTTGAGCCATGAAAATAATTACCGTATAAGAGGGACCTGCATCGGTGCCCACATCCCATGGATACAGATTGATCACTTTCGAGTCCAACCATGTGCAGTTGCGCAGACACAGCTCAAGTCCGCTAACGCCCAAAATCCAATCGGGCGACGGCTGAATTTTGGATGCAAACGATATCATGTGACGCAATGGATCAACACGCACCGAAGCCATCGATGTACTGTTCAGTTTGGGATACCCTAGACCACGTGCCTTAATAATTGTGCGTATCTTTTGATCCTGCAAAGAAATATAAAGCAAAATGAATACAACGAGGGCGGGTCATAATCGAAATCTACGAAGAATTTAAAGAAATGAAGTGAAATGCGCGCTTAACAAAGGATTTTTCCTTAATAGGTTTTTAGCCGCATTTTATAGTCACATGGTAAATTTTTCTAGAATTCTTTGTATCTTGTATTATAGTGAAATAATTTTTTGTAAACTTCGTACGCGAAAATTGTCGCGAAACTCTCGATCGAGTAGCTTTGTGGAGCAGTGCTGCGCATATTGCTTTAGGCCTTCGCTGGCCAATTCACCGGATTCCCAAAAGCGATAATCGGCGCTATGAGCAGCACCAACGAGTTCACAGAACCGTGTCTCCCAATTTCGTTCTGGGAAGTCCTTTGGATGTAAATTTCGTTGCCAGACTCCCTCGAAAGTGAGCTGTAAAGTGGTGGAAGTTTATCAATTAAGTGAAAATAATCTCAGTAAAAATGTAGCTCACCTCATATCGCGCCTCGTCGCAGGCACAACAAGGAGCGATTACGCTGGGTGCAATTGGCTGGCTTTCAACATCGTCCACGACCTCCTCGCAAATGCGTCGTGTTAAGCCCCCATCGTCCATGTGCCAAACCTCGCGATGCTGCAGCACTGTGGCACGTATTAATATGCAACCACTGCCAGGCTCACTTGGGGCTGTCCAGGTGAGATGCATATGTGATTTGGAATTGGTGTTTGTGTTCTCCACCATGTTAATGCAGTTGGGACTGAAGCGTGTCTCAACTCTATCGCTTAGCTCGAATCTACCTAGATCGGCCATGTAGCTAAAATCTCCATTCTCGTTCTCCAAAGCCAGAATGAAACTGATGAAGCGATGGCCGTTGAATGCATTTAGAGAGACTGTTTGAATGAAGAATGAAGGAATAATCAAATTGCGTAGACCACAACTAACAAAAAACACGTTCTCCGGCTGTCTTATCGACGAAAGCCGACCTTGAAAACATCGCATGAATCTTTCTGAAATTCGCAATGTCCTGATAAGACCAGCTCAACCGTCAGTTCATTTGTTTACAAAACAAAACAGTTCACAAAATTGCGAAATCTATTGTTGTTTGTTTTTGTTTCTATTGCGAGTTTATAGCTAGACCTCGCTGTACATCGTACAGCAGACATTGAAGTTCAAGCGCAAGGCCAATGAACTCACGCGCTCACCGTTGTACTCCTGACCGAGAATATACGTTTCCGGATTGCCAGTAATGCTTATCACATAGTTCTCATCGACTGGCGACTTGGGATTGACCGTATTTGCCGGACGACGTGTACAGATCAATGCTCTGCTATTTGACACCACCGCGAATAGAATTAACAAGCGCCACATTATTGAAATATCTCATTCGAAACTTATGGGATGGTAATTTGTGCGGCTTCAGCTACGTTTTTATAGTACTTGACGACTCGAGCGTCAGTTGGGAACTGAGCAAAGCTGTGCCCAACTGAGTTGATTTCGCGAAAATCAAATTGGGAGACTGAAACTGATAAGCCGGAGTTGAGTTGAGCAGAGCAGCCGGCGAGAGAAGCTTATTTTTCTGACCCACTGATACAAATACACTTGAGGCGATACCTTATCACCGCTCGTTTCAGAAGCTGAAACATGAACAAGCTATAAATTGAATGTAGAAATTTACAGCGACGCCTATTTGAGGGTTGAACCTAGGAATTAAGAGATGGGCGGAGCACAAAAGAGAGGCTTTTGACTCTGAGTGCGCTCGATTGTGAGATACTTCTTACTAATTTCAAGTTAATTTGAAAATTTCAAGAAATTCCCAAAGTTATTTAGAAAGTGGTATATAATAAATTTATGGTATAATAGAAAAGCTATTAATTTCTCTATCACCTGAAGCATTTTCGAACTTTAACGCAAGGAATTGTATTTCATAAACTTATTTTGGTGTCTAGGTTGTATTTTAGTTTATATTTAAATTTATATTTAACCAAGTAAAAAATTTGCAGTCTATTGTGCTCGACTGTGAGATATCTGAACAAACTAGTATATTTGGTATATATTTTGAAAATGGTATAATTGAAAATGGGTATCGGATATAAAGTTTACTAATTTGGTATTCTTACAGAAAAATACTAAAATATGACTAACGGTATATTTTCTATATCAATATAGTACATACAAAATATACCACAGAGAATAATAAGTAATTAACTAAGTAAGTAACTAAAGATTGCAGTAGGAATTGTGCTTGGTAAAAATGTAAAATAAACTTCATTTGCAGGCAAAAATAACAAATGTTGATTTTCCCGCAGATACAAAGTTATAATACCACTCTATCTTTTGGGTAACGGTTACAAAAACAATCTCAGGAACAATATCTCTACAACTACTCTGATATACAATTTTCTTGCTATTTCGATTTTTTAAGATCCAAAAACTTATCCGTGTTAAGTTGTACAATATGCGATTGATTTTTATTAATACAATAGGTATATTTTTATTTACATAGTTGTAGAGTTGAATGTAAGCTATAAACACTAGGATATAATTACATACGATAGACAGAGAACCATTGAACCGGTAAAAATTTATTTATTAATTTTGCTTTGTTTAGCTGCCATAGTATCCACGTCTTGCATTGCCATAATTCCTGCTTGTCTGAGACATCGACTGTCCGAATCCACCACCATAATCTCTTCCGCTTGTCTGTATGTCGCCAGTAACGTCGTCCTCCTCGGAGCGAGCCCAGTTCATTTGGGGCTGCAGACAGGTGCCTTCGCAGGCCATCAAGGTCCGAAATCGATTACGATTCTCATCACAGTTGTCCGTGGTAAAGATCTTGCACTCGTGAGTATCGTGATCATAAAACCAGTAATTTCGCACAATAACAGGAGTGGCCAGGCAGGGTACGGTCGAAGCAAAGGGTTTCTCGTAGCAATAGTCCTGAACTAGCTTAAAATCCTTGCTGACATCCGACTGTTGATTTTGATAACGTGCATTATTCGTGGAATCATATGGCTTGGGTCTGACATCAAGATCATTCTCTCTTTGGTAAGTATTACCTCTGTTCAAGTTACCTCTGTAATCGTTACGTTGTTCCTGATAATTCCTAGGCGGGTTTTCCGTCACCGACTCTTTCTCATAACTCTTGAAACGATCAAACTCGAGCGGCCGACTTGGATTAGAATTGTAACCTCGCTGACTTGCAGTTTGAAGATTGACTTTGTTACTATCGAAGCGGTTGCTGTCCCAACTTTGGCCACGTTGGTTTTCACTTTGGAAATTGTCTCTGTTACGATCGAAATTATTGCTGTTCCAACTTTGGCCACGTTGATTTTCACTTTGGAAATTATCAATGTTACGATCGAAATTGTTGCTGTTCCAGCTTTGGCCTCGTTGGTTCTCAGATTGAAAGTTATCCTTGTTGGTGTCGAAGTTGTTGGAGTTCCAGCCTTGACCCTCGTCATTTCTATTAGTTGCGAATCTGTTGTTATTGTTGGATGAACTCCAAGCTGGAGGATTGGCATTATCTTCGGGTTCTAGCATACCACCCAGTTCTCCGTTGTCGGGTATGATGCCGCCACAATCGGTGCCCGTGCATGGCATCGACTCTTCTAGGGGCATCCTTATGGCTGCCTGACACTGTGCCCTTGCCTGGGGATTGAAGTAGTCGCGTGTGCGAGTTGAAATGCCTCGACCACACGCCTTTGAACAAGGAGACCAATCGCTCCACTTAGTTAGTTCACACTCGGCCCCCGATTCTGGTCCGTCGGGATTATAATTATTTGGGTCGCCGTTATCCATCTCCTCTTCCGCGCCGCATTGAGTACCCTGGCATTGACGACTCTCATCTAAGTGCCTGTCGCAATTGTAACTGGCTGCTAGCGATGGGTTTTTGAAACTGCGAAAGCGTTGCGAGTAACCAGGACCACAACGTGTGCTGCAGTTACTCCAGTCGTTCCACGGATGTGTGGCACACTCCAATGGTCCCTCTTGGGGTACTAAAAAAGCAAGCTGAGCTGCTGACTGATCTGAGCCGGCAAAGAGTTTGTAATTTATATACTCTTACCTTCGTCACACTCGCGTATGTACAGCTTCTTTCTGGTGACGTACAGCGTGGCCAGAGGTTTCATAGGTGTTCCTGATTCATCGAAGAACGGTGAGCGATGGTCGCTGGGATACGAGGATGTAATGCGACGGATAACATCGGGTGGCACCTGCGGCTCATCGGGCGACTGGTTGCGTAGATGATACGTTCGTTAATTCGACGAATAATGGGATAATGTAGGACCGTCTCACCATGTATGAAGGTCCTGAATCTGTGCCAATGTCCCAGGGATATAAATTTAATACTTTACGCTCCAGCCAGGTACAGTTGCTTAAGCATAGTTCCAATCCAGCTACTCCGATAATCCAGTCTGGTGAGGGCTCTACTTTGGCGGCTAAGGATATCTGATGATGCTGGGGATCCACTCGGGCATTCGCCAAAGTTGTTCCAGACACATTAACACGGTAAACAATTCCAGGAGCCTTGATAATGGTGCGCACCTCGCCATTCTACAGAATTTGTTATGGTAATTAAGTTGTAGGCAAATATATATTTTATTTATAATAAACTTCCAAATCCAAATCCAAAGTGAATACCTGAGTGTTAACTCTGATCTCCTGCTCTAGGGCTCGTGTGGAGCCATGCTCCGCCATTTCCTTCACGCCTTCGGAAGCCCTTCCTCCATAAGCCCAATATCGATAGCTGCTGCTGTGCGAGGCACCAATTACATCGCCAATTCGGGTGCGCCCCGCCTCTTTGGGAAATAACTTGGCATGGGTATTTCTCGCCCACTTACGCTCTAGAACAATCTGTGATTTAATAATGAGAGAGAAAAAGAGAGATTAAAATGACGCGGAATAAAGCTAAGAGTAATGACACACCTCGTACTTGGCCTCATCGCAGGCACAGCAATTTTGTAGGGCAGGCGTTAGACTATTCAACTCATCGATCTCCTCTGGACAGATGCGTTTGGTGAGAAAACCATCATCGATGAACCATACATCGCGATGCTGCACAATGCCAGCTTTGATCAAGACACAGCCGCTTTCGGGATTCTTTGGCGCCACCCAGGAGACATCGATGCGTGTCTTGGCATTTGTGTTTGTGCTCTCGATCATATTCTCGCAGCCAGAACTAAACTTTGTCTCTGCATTGTTGAACAACTCAAAGTGTCCAGTCATATCGTGGGAATTGTAGCCAACGGATTGATCCTCTGCCTCAACGACCAGCGTGAAGCTGATGAACTTCATATTTATGGGACACGAGAGCGATACGTTGTATTGATGATCGGGTATATAGACCTCTGGATTGCCATCGATCAGTATCTTGAAGTTATCGTCGACTGCGGAACGTTGACCACGTGCTCCTTGAGGAACGCGTGTGCAACCAGCTCGCACATCCTGAATATATATGGCAGAGATGATAAATAATGCCAGTATTTGGCACATTTTTTTAAGGCGCACAGCTTATTTTTTTGGTACTAGACAGTTTCACAGCTCACAGAGCACTGATGAAATGGGGTAAAGTGTTTCTAGTAATTGACAAAACGACTCAATTATTTCCCAGACCCATTTTAATTGAGTTGAGTCGCCACTTTCAATGTTTCAAGCAACGCTCTTCAATAAGTCTTGGTCCAACACATTTAGCACACATTCATATATGACAGAGAGCTGGCGTCAATTAATTTATTTTCCTAAGGTTCTTTCAACTCTCTAGACTAGTGAAGGTGGAGGGGCAATAAAACTTAATGCTCTGTGTGCTGAATGCAGACTTTTATATGGGTCAATGATATTCCGCAGTCAAATATATTCAAATCAAGGGATATTGTTTGTTTTTTTTTTTCTCATTTCAAGCGGAAGTGCGTGAATAAATAAAATATTTTATTTTTAAAACCTATTTCCACGAAATATATGAATGCGACGGGACTGACTGACCGATCTATCAATGAACACCCTCAGCCAAGTTTAAATGAAGTCAAGTTGATTTTGGAAACTGGAAGAAAGTCCTTATAGTACAATAAAGAGAGGAACGAATTTTATTGACAATCTATACCCATAATGTCAATGAACAACCTTATTCAAATTTAACCCTATTTAACTATGTAAACTACTGCTTTAATTTTTACGAGTGACAAGCTCCACTATTTTGCAACTACATTACATTCGAAATTTTCATTCAATTCGTGCTCAATATTAATTATTTACTGTATAACTTCTGAAATAAAGTAAAAGAAAGTGCATAATAATATCTTAAAACTGTAAAACTATTAAATGTGACCTTTTCACTCGTTATTTCTAATTAACTCAATTAAAACTAAACTCTTGATTAAACCGTCTTTTTCTTTTATTATTAATGAGAAAGTCGTATATACGTATATAAAGGTTTCAGTTTGAATATAGAAATAGTACTCTGCGATCTTTTCACTCATCTGAGGGTTTAATGGTAGGAGCTGGAAGGCTGAACCTGGTTTCCACAACATTATGGAGAAATGTCAATACCATGAACGAACTATTTATGCAAAATTGAATAAAGGAAATATTTCAACCCCAGATTACGTTTTGCAATACCATTGTTGTTTATTGAAACATTATGATAAGATATTTATAATTGTATTGCCATGCTATTAAGCGAGGATTACTCCTTGGGTCACCACTTGTCGGTGTCATCGTTGCTTTCCAGCTGGCAAGGCATCATGAGACACTTCTCGATGCGCACTCGATCCTTGCACTTGTAGCTGAGATCCGTGTTCAGCAGCGTGCGAGTTCGTTGACGCACCGAGTTATCGCCACAGCTGGCGGTGCACGGCGTCCATGCGGACCACTCGGAGTAGCGACACTCGTCACGTGCCTCGAGTGGTTGCAGCTTGGCCGGCACATGTCGCCGTTCGCCGTAGGAGCCGCTCACCGAGTACATGTCATCGCAGCGCTGATAGCACCGATCCCAACGCACCAGATGCTTGGGACAGGGCTTGCCCCCATATTTGGGAGTGCGCAGCACCCTTCGTGTCTTCAGCTGCAGCCCATCGCCACAGCTGGCATTGCAGCTGTGCACAATCCACTCGGAGACAAGGCAGTCCACACGCTGTGGTTGCTCCGAGCTGAGGCGTTCGTATTGCAGTTCCTGCTTGTGCCGGGGCAGACGGCAGGTTTCATCGCATTCCTCCTTGGACTTGAACTTGTTTTGGTTGCGATCGCAGCGGTCAGACCAGTAAATGGCGCATTGATCACTCACATGATCGTAGTACCAATAGTTGGCCACATCACTGTCCCGACAGTGGCTATCCACCAGTGACTCGTAGCAGAAGTGGGGCACAATGGTGTCACAGTTGGGGTTCGTGCAGTTGACCTCTTCGATTAGTTTGATGTGGCGACAGGGATCAGTGCCATCATCGTTGGGATCCTTCACACCGTAGACCTCATTGTTGTTCCATACTTTCCGCAAGCGTTGCCGCTTGCCAGCTCCCCCACATGGTCCCAGGCAAGGCGAGAAGTCCGACCACGGAGAGACACCACAAACGGGCGGTATGTAATCCTCGCTGTGCTGACTGTAGCTTTGGAAGTTGCGGAACAGCGAACGTTTCTCAGCGGAGCCGGACTGTTCATCACCGCCCTCGGGTTGCGCCTCCTCCGGCTCAGCCTCGGCGTCGCCCTCGTTGGTGATCTCGCCACCACATTCACTGGCCTCACACACCTTTGTCTCTTGGAGTCGCACCTTGCTCGCCTTCTGGCACTTCTTCTTCGCCCGTCGATTGAGATAGTGGCGAGTGCGAATCATCTCTCCAGTACCGCAGGTGACGGTGCACGAAGACCACTCGCTAAATTCTGACAGACCGCACTCGGGATCACCACCTTGAAACTCAGCTTCGGGCTGGGTTCCTTCCGGCACCTCCTCATTGAAAGGTGTACATTTGCGTCCATTACAATTCTTCTCCTCTCTAAGCGCGTTGTTGCATCTTTGGCGCTGGGGAATTGGGGAAATATATCAACAAAAATAATTTAAAACATGTAAGAAACAGTGTGCTCGATATTCGCTACCCACATTCAGTTATAAGCAAAACCAAAAATTGACCAAAAACTGTATTTAGTATGTCGATATATCACTACTTTCAGTAACAATTATTCTAGATTGTCAATCAAACTTTCTTGAATGAAATTTAGCTACACTTTTTGAAATTGCAGGACCGTAAAACAACAAACCTGATCTGCGTGTAAGATTAACAATTGTTTTTTCTTAATTGTATCTCTATCGTTTATAGTATCTGAGATCTATATACATAGGTGTTCATATGGACAGACGGACATGTATATATCGACTCGGTTGTTGACGCTTCTCAAGAATATATACACTTTACGTTGACGGAGATTACTCCTTTAGTCTGTTGCATTACATTTTCTTTTTGCACAAAGTTACAATACCATTTTGACCTATAAAAAGCAGGCATATAAGTAAAAGCATTAACTTTTTCTCATTACCATTGCTTGCGTGGGATTCTTGAACTCGCGTGTTCTGTATTGTTTGCCTGGTCCACACTTGGAACTGCACTCATCCCAACGACTCCATGCTGAAGTGGCGCACTCCGAAGGCAGTTGCTCAGCTGAAGGAATAGGATTTGGTCAATATCATTGTAGATCATCACCTAACGAATTCAACTTACAATCGGCTGTATCGCAGTTCTTCTCATAAAGACGACGCCTGTTGATGTGCAATGTTGCCAAGGGCTTCATTTCAGCACCATTCTGATCATAGAAGGGCGAACGTGGATCATTGGGAAAATTGGACTTGATGCGGCGAACAACATCTGGTGGCACTTGAGGCTGGTCGGCCGACTGTAATTAAGATAAGAGAGATGTGTTTTTAAAGCTGGTAAAGATAACAAATTGAACACTACTCGAATTTCATAAGATCACTTTAAATTAACTAAGTTAATGTTTTTTTTTTAAAGTATTCCAACTTTTCGGCTATTATTCAGCAATTTTGAGCCAAAGCAATCGCTCAAACAAATATATCTATATTCATTTTATTCCTTCTTTTCTAGCTAATGGTAATTATTAGGCTTAGTTATTATTGGACAGACTTGATTCAAATTATTGTCAGTAAGCAATTTTTATACCCGCTACCCATAGGGTAGAAGGGTATTATAACTTTGTGCCGGCAGGAAATGTATGTAACAGGTAGAAGGAGGCATCTCCGACCCTATAAAGTATATATATTCATGATTAGAGTCAACAGCCGAGACGATCTAGCCATGTCCGTCTGTCCGTCTGTCTGTCTGTCCGTCTGTCCGAATGAAACACTGGATCTCAGAGACTGTAAGAAAATTTGGTTGCGATCGGATAAAAATTGTGGAAGTTATTAAATAAATACTTTTGTATGGGCCAAAACGCCTACTTACTAGGGGTCTCATTTGCTTTGGCCGACAATCTGGTATATTATGCCGTCTATGGTATATTTTGAAAGTGGTACTCTACTAAATACTAAAAATATACCAAGTGGTATATTTGCTATATTTTTAGTATTTTGTAGTATTTTGGTATAATTTGAAAATAATTCCGCAATATTTTGCTTTTATTCAAGATGGGTAGCGGGTATCTCACAGTCGAGCACTCTCGACTGTAGCCTTCTTACTTGTTCAAATTGCGCTGCTTTGATCTAAAACAAATTTAACTTATACACGCTTATTGACTCTAAAATAAGGCCAATTCTTCTAGTCTGAAATATCTTCAGGGAATTTCATTGCATTTATGTAGTATTTATTAAAGCAAAAATAAAAATAGTTGGTCATGCATTTAATAAGCTACTAGAGCTCCGCTTACCATGTAGGATGGACCACTATCGGTGCCTGCATCCCAAGGATACAGATTGTGCACCTTATTCTCCACCCAAGAGCAGTTAGGCAGACACAACTCCAGTCCAGAGACGCCCACAATCCAATCGGGAGAGGGATCCACCATGGATACCAAGGAGATAAGATGATGATTAGAGTCGACGCGAAAAACAGCAAATGTTTTGCCAGTCACATTGGGAAAGGCAATGCCACGAGCTTTAATGATGGTTCTTATGTGTTCGCTTTGATCCTTCAGCTCACTCTCCAGGGTGCGTGTAGAACCATGCTCGGCCACCTCGCGTAATCCCTCGCTAGCTAGTTCACCATACTGCCAGAAGCGATAGTCGATGGTGTGCGAGGCGCCGATGATGTCGCTGAAGCGTGTGCGCCAGCTATTGGCCGGGAAATCCTTGGGATGCGTGTGACGTGACCATTTGCCCTCAAAGGTAAGCTGAAATGAATGGCCATAGGTCAAGAGTCAGGTATTTAGGCTAGACTTAAACTTCTACCTCGTATTTGGCCTCATCACAGGCACAACACGGATCCACAATGCTGGGCTGCGTGTTGATATCGTCGACCTCCTCCTCGCACATCCGCTTGGTGAGCAATCCATCATCCATGAACCACACATCGCGATGCTGCATCACTGTAGCACGCAGCAGCACACATCCCTGACCAGGCATTGTTGGTGCTACCCAAACGACTTCCGCATGCGTCTTCAGATTCGTGTTCGTGTTCTCGACGACATTGGGACAACGCGGACTGAATCGCGTCTCGGACAAATCGGCAATCTCAAAGGTACCCATTCCATTCGAATCTTCCTCGGCATCCTCATTCTCCAACTCCACCGCCAGCATAAAGCTCACAAACGTCAAACCCGAATACGCGTTTAGCGATACTATTTAGTAGAAATGGAGACACAATCATTATTGTCCACACACAATGGGAGATCTCATGGGACTCACTATTGTACTTCTGACCGGGCACATAGCTCTGTGCGTTGTTTGCAATGTTTAATGCGAAATTATCGTCAACCGGCGACTTCGCTGCTGTGGCGCCCAGAGGCACACGATTGCAGCCCTCGACTACAAGCAAATTGCATGCGAATGCCAGCAAAGTGATGAGGTATCCGTTCATAATGCTACTCGAGTATCGCCCTCGATCTCTATTCCTCAACTCTTTGATTTGGGAGCTGAAATTTAATTCAGAATTATTAGCTTTATATTCAACTCTTCGTATCTAGTTTTGTACGTAAACTAATTCACATTTTTTGCAATTATGTTGATCTGTCAATAAGGTTTCCTTCCTGATGGTTCTATTATCATTGTGGTACAATATAAGTAAGTATAAGCTAGTAAAGCAAACCAAATTCGTCTTAATAATTACTTACTACTCGAGTATCGCCCTCGATCTCCTTTTCAGATGCTCTTCCTATTCCTCAATTCTTTGATTTGTGAACTGTAATTTAAATCTCAATTATTTTCTTTATATTTTACTCTTCCCGTCCAGTTTTATATGTAAATTATTTCACATTTTTTGCAATTATGTTGATTTGTCAATAAGACCCTCTTCCTGATGGTTCTATTCCTTTGTGTTACTATATAGTTAAGAATAAGCAATTAACGCAAACCTATCGAAATGATATAAAATATAACGTAAAAATGATTACAGATTTCATTTTGAATTTCACTATTTCGCAATTCCGGAAACCATTTTGTTTTGCCAATTCACAGCTCGTGCGCTCGGTTAATTGCTTTCAATATGATTGGTGGATGTATCGAATGTCAATGACAAACTCTGATACATGCATGTGCATTCGATTGTAACCATCAATGTTGTTAAATTGCAATTGATCTTGACATTGTCGGTCCTTCGGTATTATTATTATCAAATGGAACACATTCTTCCATATACTTGATCATTTGATTCGGTGATTCATCATTTATTATTACTATTTCACTTAAATATACACTTTCTGTTTCGTTCCACAAGCCATTGCCATCCGGAATTAAAGACTGATCCCAGTAGTCGCTTTTTATAAATATATATAGAGACTATAATATGTTGCTACGTCACTGATTAAATTCAATTGAAAATGCGCAGAGCGTCATTTGGAATATGTGCTAAACAAGCTAGTTGTGAGCGATTATTCAACTATCAGATACCCAGTACCAAGTTCTATATATGCTATTGTAGTTAATATTTAATGTACCCTCTTTGGTTACTTTATTTCAAGAGAGGGTAAAAACGAAAGCGATTGCAATAGAAAACATCATTAAAATCACTTTTAGGGTTTCGCTTTGCGCTGCGACCCCAGCAGAACTTGCAATCCTAATATAATCTTACGTATACGTAATATAATAATCAACACATTTCGAAAATCGTACAAAGTTTCCAGTTATTCGCTAGACTTACATGAACTATTTAATATTTTTAAATTGCTTGCTTTTACTTGCACTTATTCGAAAGCACTCCAATATTATTTTTATTCACTCAACGCATTCACAACCGTCTCGCCAAACGCTCGAATCGCAACTGAAATGCAAATTGCACGATTGCTGCGTTAATCGGCATCGGGACAGTTGAATGGCTGTGTGTGTAAGGGGATGGGAATGGAAATGGAAATGGGGATGAGAGAAGCAACGATGTTATGTCTTTGTGTTCTGTGCTTTAGTCGGTTCGCTTATGAATCCCGATTCGTAATTGTTTTTGTTTTGGCTCTTGGCTTTTCTGTTGTCATACGCATATTCTAAACAATCTCATGAGGCTCTCAGTGCATATAGAGTGAGGTGTAAGTACAGTGGTTCGGAAAATCGGTTGACAAGACACTTTCATCACCGGGCTACTTTCAGTGATTTTATCACGACAATGTATTTCGTTGTAAATACATATTAAAATATGTTTGACCATTTACCATTTACTTAAGTCATGTATGTGTATGGTAAAAAAAATAAAAAAACCCTATATCTGAGAGATAGTAAGAGATAGAGCTATAATTCTTTTGACTTGATTGTGATTTTAAAAGCTATTTGCGAAATAAATTTATATTGCAAAGATCGAATGCTGCAATCGAATCTTCTGCTTTACAATATGGTATTCGTCACTCTATAGTTTTAAATGTAATATTATGTCTATATACCAAGTACAGCCTCTGGTATATTTAAGTATTTGTATGTAAATTAGTTTGGTATATTTTTAGATTAATAACGCATTGTTATGCTTTTGCTCATAATGGGTAGCGGGTATCTCAGAGTTGGGCACACTCGATTGTAACCTTCTTAATTGCTTCTTAATATTATTATCACTTATCACCAACTCTGAGTAAGTTATAGTTACTTATTAATAATTGAGGGTTTTTTAAAACTTGTTAAAATGTTTAATATTGGAATACATCCTTTTTTCATAAAATATGCTGATCGAGAATAAAACTCTTTCGACCTGTGGCACAAATTTAAAGAAATTTACTTATTCAAACTAATCAAACAATTTCTAATATTTGTATATAGAAGGCTTTACTGCTACAAAAATGTGACATTAATATTTTTATTATTTTAACACATTTTTCCATTGAACATCAAACAGTACACTGGCCCTGCTTTATTTTGAAATTATAGATTTATTTAAAACTTTACCTAGATCCTTGCAATCGAATATTCATTTGGAACAAAAGGACATCAATCTACAGACACTGCAAACATGTTAAATTCGAAGCCTGATTCCTCCAATCCAACGGCAGTAAGTAATTTTTATTCATCCTGCTGTTCAGCAGTTCAAATGAATTCATTTCCAGATAAAAGCCCCTCTGCGTTCGCCTTCTAAAATTTCGTTGCGTTCAAAGCAAAATGCGGCTGTCAAAAGCCCAAGAGACTCATCGTCATTAGGGAGAGGGGCAATAGACTGCACATCAAGCACTAGTGGGTGCTCCCGTCGAATCGATCCTGACTCTGAGGACTCGCCTGCCAAGCTAAAGAATAAGTTTACCCAGCCTCGGACGAATAGGATAACTGAGTTGCGCCTCAAACGAATGCAAAATTCAATAAATAATGGTTGGTCGATAATATTTTATTTGGTTCCTCTTAACTATTGGTTTCTATCTAGATGGTCAACCTCTAGCCTCGCCAAGAGGTATAAAGAAGGAGGCGATCCCAACTACACCAGCTCCAACAACTCTTTCACTCCCTGAGGTCGGTGACAGTCCGACATCATCCTCTTCACCGGCTCCTAAGCTGGAGTCCATGGTAAAGAAACTTGCTGAACTGCAATCGGAATTTATGCAGCAGGTAAAGAATCTTAAGGAAGAGGGCCAGCCGATTTCGTTCAAGTTTGTGGCGATGGTTAAGAACGAACAATGCCAATTGGTTTTTAAAAAAGATGATCTTCTGTCTTTACCCAAAAATATACGTGAGTTTCAATGAAAAATAATTTTAAGTTATGCATTTAGCCTCAGATTCGTTTTCACAAAAATAGCTGCTGAATCGGTGGGCGATTTAAAGTCGTTTTGTCGCAAAACCTTCGAAGACACCATGCATCTAATGTTTGAGGATCTTTATAAGGATGTGAGAGGAAGTGAAGTGAAACTTGAGCAATTGCGTAATAAAATACAGGAGAATTTGGTAAGTGTGAGAACAATCCAACTATAACATCTTTATTACATCTTTATTACGTTTGAAAGTAGCAGAGTAAAGCAGAGTTGATCAATGCGGAGCTGAGCAAATTATGTTGTGCTGAAAACATGGCGGATGCATCGTCAAACTTGCAATCAAGTGAGAATGATATCTTCAAGATAGAAAAACTGAAGGTCATTGTGTCCAAATTGGAGTCTGATTTAGAAGATGTCCGTAGAAATCGGGATGAATTGAAAAAGTCTTTGGATGTTATACAGAAAAAGAACAAGGATTTGGCCATGGAATTGGCTGATAAAAACATTAAGGGAATTGAGCAATGTGTTGAAATCGAAGATTTGCGCAAAGAGATAACGCAATTGATGAACACGTATGTCAACTAAATCTATGCAATCTAAATATAAATATTAATTTTACCAACAGAAAGAATATCATGCAGCAGCGACTGAAAGACAGTGAAACAACTTTAGAACAGTCGAAGAAAATAAATTCAAGTCAAATTGCTGAGCTGAGAAAGGAGTTAGATAATACACTGACTGCCAAGACAACTTCAGATCAGTCGAAGGAGCTGACTAGCAGACAAATTGATGAACTGAAAAACCAATTGGATAATGCCCTGGCAGCCAAGCAAACTGTTGAAACGCGCTTCGAGGAGTTGACCAAGAACCTTGCTCTAAAAAATCAGCAAATATCTGAGATGCAGAAGCAGTTGGTTGAGCTTGAACAGTATAAAGATTGGCAGAGTATGCAAAGCGATCAGTCTTCAAATCACGAAGAGGATTTGACACAAATAAAGTAAGTAACAAGTAAGAAAGCTACAGTCGAGTGTGCTTGACTGTGAGATACCCGCTACCCATTTTGAATAAAAGCAAAATATTGCGGTATTATTTCCAAAATATACCAAAAAATACTACAAAATACTAAAAATGTACCAAATAAATAATTTGGTATATTTTTTGTATTTTGTATAGTACCACTTTCAAAATATACCATAGACGGCATAATATACCAGATTGTCGGCCAAAGCATATGAGACCCCTAGTAAGTAGGCGTTTTAGCCCATACAAAAGTATTTCTTTAATAACTTCCAAAATTTTTATCCGATCGCAACCAAAGTTTCAGTTTTAGTTTCTAATGTATATCCCAAAATTCGGGACTCCAGCTTTATTATTACGCTTGTTATTCGATTTTTTCTGATTTGCGTTGGCGGAAGTGGGCGTGGCAAAAATTTAAAACAAACTTGATCTGCGTGCAAACATAACAAATGCTGTCGAAAAAAAATTATTGCTCTATCTCTTACAGTCTCTGAGATCTAGGTGTTCATACGGACAGACGGACAGACAGACAGACGGACAGACGGACATATACTTTATAGGGTCGGAATTGCCTCCTTCTACCTGTTACATACATTTCCTGCCGGCACAAAGTTATAATACCCTTCTACCCTATGGGTAGCGGGTATAAAAACTATAGTCACAATTCAGAAGATCTGTATTTTATTCATCAGCGAGCTGAAATCCAAGTTGAACGCCGTTCAGCATCAATTGTCAGCCCAGACAAAAGCTGAGTACACTCTGAAGGCACAACTAGCTCAGAAACAGAAGCAGCTGGGTGAGATGGAACTGAAGGTGAAGAAGCTAGAGGAATCAGTTGTAAACCACCGAAAGATGAATGACGTGCGATGCGAGCAAATCCTTCGCCTGGATCAAGAGATTAAGCAACATGAGCAGCAACATATTCGTAAGCTTGACGAGATAATGGCTCAGTCCAATGAGAAGAGCTCGATCATAGCACAGGTAATTTATCGATGAATTACTTTTCACTATTGTATAACTTTACTTGTCATCTTTTGCGACAGGTTAAGGATGAGTTGAACGCAACAAATGAACAGTGCCAGACTCTGTACTCCACCCTGGGCACCAAACAGATGGAGCTGCACAGGCAGAAACATGTCATCAAGTTGCTGGAGGAGAGCAACGAACGCAGTGTGCGACTCCATACCCAGCTGGGTGAGAAGAATGCTCTTCTCAAGGATGAACTTCAACACCTCAGACGTACCGTGTAAGTTGATGATTCTTGATATACAGGGGTAAACAATCAGATGAACGGTAATAAGTTCGCTAAATTGCCGCAACATAAATAATATTAAATAAACTTGATACAAGATTCTTCAATTCTGCCTCCTCTCAGAAATAACCTAATGTTAGGCAATAATGCCACCGATGCGGACGCTAAAAACAAATAATAGTATCCATGTTTATATTCAAAATTTAATAAATTTCATGGTAAGTTGTTGGCAAAATAGCGAATCTATTACCTTCTCTGATACTTATTTAAATTGTATTATTTTCCGATTTGCAGAAGTCTTTATGTCAAAATTCTGATTGGAAATAATGGAAAAAATATATTTGAGCCGATTTCACCTCAAGAACACAGTGAATAACAATTCTATTACGAATAAAATCACTTAATACGTACAACATTAAAATTTCTCCATGTTATATAAATTATTACTTGTGCTCGTATATTTAGATATGAATTGAACAATTGCTTATGCTCAAATTATTAACTTTGTGCATCGATAAACACATAATATATATATAATAGATTTGCTCTTATGCTGCGAACTTATTGGGCGGCAATTTAAAAAGACAGTCAACGCGCATTGCTTTGGGTTTCAATGATTTTGCGAGCATTTAATTGAAATGAAATGATTTAGATTTTGAGCGCAGGGTCGCACACTCAAATCTAGTTCCATCTAGCTAATAATCATAGCAGCATAGCAATATTCAGAAGCATTGACAACCCTGCTGAGCAAGCATGATGCGCACTCACTTCTCTTCGCAGCATTACGAAGATTTCTTCATGGATTATCAGTTATGATTCGGTTTAGTCGCTCTGCGTAGCTCGTAAAACGCGGTTGCAGCACTGGAGTTGATCAAAAGGTTCATTCTTCAGAATTAGAATAAAAGTTATACCTAAGGTATTTAACTATTCCACAACCTCATTTGGTTTTTGTTAATTATACAGTAGTTCGTTATTTCGGACAGCTGCAATAAAGAAAATATATCTTTGGCGGGTATAAAATAAATCTGTGAAGTGAATCATATAATTTTAATAATCATCCTTATTAATAAGTGAATCTCAGTTATTCAGAAAAAAATTTAACTACTTCCAAACTAATTTCATTTCATAAGTTTGTGTTATACAAATCAAATAATACTTAAGTGGTATAAATAAATAAAAATAACTTAATATCTAGATTTTTGCAAAGCTTTTTCATATTTGGTGAAGGAGCTCCGAAAAATCCATTAGGAAAGTAAATTATTTAAATTATATTGACATTCGTATTATTTTTACAAAAGTGTCAACAAATTAAATATTGACGAATTCATTAATTGAATTTGTATTGACGTGAGACATTTAAAAAGAATACTTAAAAATTTCGCAATAGCTAATTTATTCGTTATTGGCATATTTTTTTTTAAGCATTAATGAAGCAGTTTAAAATTGTCATTTCATGCATTATTGGCATATTATAGTACTTTGCATAAACTTGTATTCAAAAACAGATTGTTGAATTCATTAAAATCATTTTAGTCCAAAATAGTTTCTATTTCTATTTTTAACGTCTTTCAAAAGTAAAGTAACTTCTGAATCTCATTTAAAATTTGTTTAGGTATGTCTAGGAATGCACAGACTTATTTGACTACCTACGATAAGGATAAGCCCACTTCAAACTAACTTTAAGATAAGTTATTTGAGCTAATTTCGGGTATTGACTCTCGGTTAACAGTGCGTAATAAAAAACTAAACAATTTACGATTTTCGTCGGGGAAAAATTTGGTTAAATTACTCTAAGTGTGCGAAGTGAGCTTAGTAGGGATTTGCCTCAGACCTTTTTTTGATAGCATCTAGAAAGATGAGATAGTGATTAGAACTACTTCCAAATGTTCTTTAAGAATTTTTGAAAAAAATACTTACGATTATAATTGCATATTTTCAAAACATTTGAGGGTTCATTTACATTTATTTGTTATTGTTTGTTACATTGAACTCGGCAAAAGTTGACGGAAATATATAGATAATGTTCCGGATTTTTTCACATCAATAAGGTTAATGCTTTCAATCCATTTTATCAGCCGAGTGACGAAATGTTCAAAGATGATTTTGACATTGTGTTCATGAATAACAATTTTATAAAAAATTGTTGTGCTAGGAAAAAATGCATCACAGACTGTGTCAAGTATCAATATCACTTTTTCAATAATTTCTTTTCGTATTAAATAAATTAGTGCATTGGCATTAAAAATATAAATTATTATTATTCATATATTTGAAATTGTTAGTAGCAGATACATAAATCGTTAAATAAATAGTTAATAATAATAATAATGAATGTTAATACTCTTAAGATAACACAGACATCGCATATTACAGAACACAACAAATATTCTTTTGATTTATTTATCTATTCTTATGTCTTTTCTAGGGCTTGTAACTTTACTTAATCGAGTTAGAGATAATTTCTTTTAAGTAGAAGATAATACTTTTGTACCTTTAGGGTAGCGGGTAAGAAAGTCTACTTTATCTAAAGCGAATATACGAAAGAATAAAGAAGCTTGTCTTGACGTTTATGTTATGTGAATATTAGAATATAATCGTAAAGTATATTTTTGCAATATCTCGAAAGTCTAGTTTTTTAATTTTATGTAAACTGCTAAATAAAAATAGGATTAACTTTCTGCTTATATGCATAAAGCGAAAACAAAAATATTAAATGGTGAGGTCGAGCCCCTTTTAAATGGCATTGAGATACTGATTAAAAAAAAGAACAAAAGATCAATCTTTTGTCGAGAGAAAATATTTTTAGTTCACTTATATTAATTTATTTTTATTTGCATGCCTTTGAAAAAGAAACAAAAATATTAATGTATCGAATATAGGTAAATGTTGAAGACAAAAATTATAATAAACGAAAAGCTAGATTTGAATTCACAAATATTATTCTGTTTTTATGTGCAAATATATATGTAAATATGCAAAACTCAAGTTGACGTCACGTGTTTTGTAGTTTTAAAACATTTAGAGCCAAGATAAAATTCAAAATATCATAGCAAACCGGAATATAGAAGGGGAAAAATTAAAAAATCAGAATAATTATAACGGAATGACTTTGTTTTTTTTATAGGTATAGCCAATGTGGCATGACAAATAAAAACAATAATATTAACATAATTCATAGGGTCGAGCCCCTTTTATGCATTAATGCCAATGACTTTCAGTTTTTAAGTATTTTAGAGTCGAGCTGTTTTCAATATTATTGAAACTATTAATTAACGATTAAAACCTCTTTGCATTATCAAATAAATTATCATAACAGCTGATGTTAACTGCCTACTGACAGATTTAACAACTATATTACTTATAATCTGCAAAAAAAATCTAATTTCAAGATTTTAGTATAGAACATCAAAATCTTAAGGTTAGAAAACACATCTTGATTTTAAGAACATATAAGACCAATTTTTTATAAAAATAAGGAAAAACTTTTATGGTTTAAGACGAAAAATTTCATTACATTATTATTTAATTTGCGAATTCTTCTTTTCAGTTTTGTGTGTAGTTACGACAAAAAATATATAATTTTATATTAGTGTTTTTTAATACTATTTATTTTTGTTTGGGTTATAAAAATAAATTGTATTTTTTTGTATATTTTGAATATTTTTTTGTGTGCCTGTATTTCTTGTTTTATTTAATTCACGAGTTCAGCTGTTCAGTTTTGTGTGTAAATACGAAATACTTATCATCGAATCGCGCAGCATTTGAGACGAGGGACCTTCTCTTAGAGACTGAAATGATGAACGGTTCGCCACAGCCACATAAAAACTTTATAGGAATCCTAAGTTTGGAATTTTCGGTCTTATTTTAAGAATTTTTCATTTTTCATTTTACTCTTACTCAACAATTCTTAATTTCAATTTAAATTATGATTTTAAGACTTTCTTTTTTGCAGCGTAGTAATTGACAATATTGCGATAACGTGTTGGGCCTATAAGATCGTCATTGGAAACTATCTGATGAACTTTGGTCTCTACTCACTAAAATATGGAGGCGACACAGTACGGCAAGCTCAATAGATTGATTAACGGCAATATTAGCATAAACCTAACGAACGAGAAAGACTGCGCGGTTTATGCGCCAACCACTGAGTTGGTAAGTGAGCGATAAGCATCACTCAATCCAATTAGAGCTTATAGTGTATCCTTTAACCACAGCTCACGATGGACACTAACAGCGAAGAGGCACAGGAACAGCGAGATGCAGCAGAAGTAGAAGAGCAGACGCAGCCGCAGGAGAGGGATCAATGGGGCAAGGGAGTGGAGTTTCTGTTTTCGTGCATTGCTCTAAGCGTGGGTCTCGGCAATGTTTGGCGTTTTCCGTTTATAGCCCTTGAAAATGGTGGCGGCGCCTTTCTGATACCCTATCTGGTTGTCCTGATGCTAGTGGGTAGACCGGTCTACTACATGGAAGTCATCATCGGGCAATTTGCGAGTCGCGGTTGCATTCGAGCCTTTGATATGGTGCCCATAATGAAAGGTATGCTCAAGTCATTAGCAATAAAGAGTGTGTCTAAGGTCAAATTTCTTGTTTTGCAGGTGTTGCCTATGGACAGGTGTACTCCACGGCCCTAGCGACCACCTACTATGCCTGCATCATGGCTCTGACTATACGCTATTTAGTGGTTTCCTTCTCCGAGGTGTTGCCCTGGACCTATTGCTTGGTCGAGTGGGGTCCACAGTGTGTTGCCACAGGAGCAACTGGCAGCAATGTAACTCACTCAGTGCCGGGTATTTCTTCAGCGGAGTTATATTTTACGTAAGTATCTCACTATAGAGAGAAGGGGACATTTCCGACATAAGAATTTATATTCGTGATCAAAGTCCTCAGCCCAAACAACAAAGCTATATCCGTCTGTCAATTTGAACACCTAGATCACGGAGATTGTATCTCGAAGACAATACTTGAATTTTTGGACAATACTTGTCATTATTGCACGCAGATATAGGTTTTTTTAGAGTTTTACCAGACCCAGTTTCGCCCACGCAATTTGAAACAAGTAAGAAAGCTACAGTCGAGTGTGCTCGACTGTGAGATACCCGCTACCCATTTTTAATAAAAGCAAAATACTGCGGTATTATTTTCAAAATATACCGAAAATACTAAAAAATACTGCAAAATATACCAAGTGGTATATTTGGTATTTCGATATAGTACCACATTCAAAATATACCATAGACGGCACAATATACCAGATTGTCGGTCAAAGCAACTGAGACCCCTAGTAAGTAGGCTTTTTTGCCCATACAAAAGTATTTCTTCAATAACTTCCACAATTTTTAACTGAACCAAATTTTCAGGAATCATAAATACTATTGTTATGATTATATGTGCCAAAACTTGCAGCTCTAGCTTTAAAATTACACTTGTAATTCGATTTTTTTGATTTTCGGGGGCGGAAGTGGGCGTGGCAAAAATTTGAAACAAGCTTGATCTGCGTGCAAACATAACAAATGCTGTCGAAAAAAAATTATAGCTCTATCTCTTATAGTCTATGAGATCCAGTGTTTCATACAGACAGACGGACAGACACACAGACAGACAGACGGACAGACGGACATGGCTAGACCGTCTCGGCTGTTGACGCTGATCAAGAATATGTATACTTTATAGGGTCGGACAAGCCTCCTTCTACCTGTTACATACATTTCCTGCCGGCACAAAGTTATAATACCCTTCTACCCTATGGGTAGCGGGTATAAAAACACCAAACACAAAGAACTAAAGTCTTTGTGATTCCCCAAAATGTTTTCATACAAAAACCTTAAAAGTTTGTCAAGAAATAATTTTATATGACAGCTGCTGAATCATAATGACTTTGTGTAACAATCGGATATGCATTCGATGGTATGCATATCAATATACTAACACTATGGTATTAGTATATCAATATACTAAATTTAAATCTTAACATTTTAGTATTCTTTAAAATATATATTTGAATGCAGAAGTATATCGATATACCAAATATAACTTTCGGTATATTTCAGTATCGTTTTAGTATATTTATTTGGCATATTTTTACAATGATACCGCACTGCTTAACTGTAATTGAAAATGTTTAATGTGAAAGTGTACGAAATGATTGCAATTTTTTGTAGTATTTTAATTTAGTATATTTGAACAATAATAATTTGATTTCTACAGTCGCACTGTCCTACGGGAACCAGACAATTTGGATGATGGAGGCCTTGGCACGCCAAGTTGGGAGATGGTCTTGTGCCTGCTGGTCACCTGGATCATAATCGCCATCACCTTGTTCAAGGGCATTCGTAGCTCCGGCAAGGCATCTTACTTTCTCGCTCTCTTTCCCTATGTCATCATGTTGATCCTGTTGATCAGAGCGTTGACTCTGCCCGGTGCCTGGCAGGGAATTGCGTATTTTGTGAAGCCACAGTGGGATCAGCTGCTCAATCCTCATGTGTGGTATGCGGCAATTACCCAAATGTTCTTCTCCCTGGCCATCTGCTTTGGCACCTTGATCATGTACGCCTCCTTCAATGATTTCCGCAAGCAAGTGCACAAGTAAGTAGCATTGATCATATAGCTAAGTGATCCATTATAGAATGTTTTCCTTCATCAGGGATGTGATCATTATTACATCAATCGATTCGTTCACTTCCATTCTGGCTGGCTGCATCATTTTTGGCATCTTGGGAAATCTGGCCCATGAGACAAACACCACAGATATTTCCAGCGTCGTCAAGGGCGGAGCTGGACTCGCATTCATCTCGTATCCCGAAGCCATAGCCAAGTTCAAGTATCTGCCACAGTTGTTTGCGGCACTCTTCTTCTTCATGCTGCTTGTGCTGGGCATTGGCAGCAACATTGGCATGGCCTCCAGTGTGATCAACGTGGTCAAGGATCGTTTCCCTCATCTGCCGCACTGGCAGCTCGCCATTGGCGCCTCAGTGATTGGCTTCCTCTGTGGCCTAGTGTATATGACACCTGGCGGTCAGTTTGTGCTTAATCTTGTGGACTTCTATGGCTGCACCTTCATTGCCCTTGTTCTGGCCATCGCTGAGCTGTTGGCTGTGGGTTGGATCTATGGCGTGAAGCGTCTCTGCAGCGACATTGAGTTCATGTTGAATGTGAAGACGGGTTTCTACTGGCGTATCTGCTGGGCGATTGTGGCGCCTGGTCTGATGTTCCTTGTGTTGGTTTACATGCTCTTTAGCTACGAGCCCTTAACATATAAGGGAGTCACCTATCCACAGGAAGCATACATGGCCGGGTGGCTCATTTGGGGACTGGGCGTGGCACAGCTGCCCTTCTGGGCCATCTATACCATTTACCAACAGCCGGCCAACAGCTTCAGTGGCGTAAGCTAATTTATATTCCCCATGGCAAGCAAGCAGGCGTTATAAAGCTAAATTCTCTTTTTCCAGAAACTCAAGCTGGCACTGCAACCCACTGCGGATTGGGGTCCTCGGCAGCCACAGCAGATGGAGGCATATCTCCAGCATCGCAGGCAGGAAGCCGACATGAAAACGGAACGCAGAGCATTCTTTATAGATAACATATTTGGCTAGTAAAGCAAAAAAAGAGTCTGGACAGTATTGGCAAAGAATATTCGCTTTATTATTATTCATTTATCATTAAACTGCAAATTGTAATTGTTGTTCGCTCAAAGCTACAGGAAAATATTTAAAACAGATTTCGATTGCAGATTTTTTATGCAATTTTCTTTTATACTTTAAGACTTTTATGCTAAGCGATTTTAGCTGCGATTTTAATTAACTATTTTTATTCTAAACGGAACTAATGCTTAACTAAATCAATTTTGATAAACTTATGATGTAGATGATTTAATTTACATGTATATAAACTTTAGAAATAATAGAAAGTAATTTAAAAAATCGAAAATACATGGGATGGTTTTTTAAATTAAATTAAAATTATAAACCAAACTAATTGGCAATATTATTATTATTATTAAAATAAAAGATTGATATCATTGCGGTTTCTGTGTGAGGAATTCATAAATTACAATAGTTGTATGTAAAAATAAAACTTAAAACGTTAGTTAAATTGTGTAAATTAGTAATTATTGTTATTATTGTGTTTGATTCTGCTCCAATTGAATGCATTTGCATTTTTTACACATCTCATCGAATCATGTTGTTTATTATCACAGCACTTTTTGATTTTCTTTTTGTTGTGCAAAACTAAATTTCCCAAACAAAGTAGAAAAACATGTCAAACTAAGGTATTTACAGTCCATCACTTATGGTTAACAAACTAAGCTATTCCCTTCTATTTGTTGTTGTTTATAATAAGCCTGATTCAAAAATTACTTAGCAATTCGATTGAACAAAAGCTTAGCATACTTTTAGGATGGTTTCCAAATTGAAATAAAAAAGCTATTTAATTATTATTAATATTAAGTATGCTCGAGGAATTGGTACGAAAGTGAGAGACTTAGACTTAGGTAATTTGATAAAAATTATAGAATTCTATACTCGTATTATTAATATTTGGCTTGCTTTTAATAAATTGAACTGGCTATGATTTTAAGTAGAGCTGTTTTTTCTTTATTTTTAACATTACTTTAATTATCGATTTGTTGGCAGAGTTTTGTTAGATTTGGGCAATGTTTTTTCACATTTACATTTACCATATATGCAGCACTTAATTGTGTTTAGTTTTTGAACCCATTAAATGTGGTTGCTTTTTCCTATATATATTTGTATATATGCAAGTGTGTGTGTGAGGTGAGCATATGTGTTAGTTAAGAATTGACAATTTTCATAGCCTACATTTCAGCGCAATTGTATTAATAAGTTTATTAAAAATTCAGCGTAACTTGGCTATAATTTATAGTATATATAGTATATGCACTTTTTGAATATCGAAAATCTATATGCACAGGCTAAAAATGGAAGTTGCTTTAACATTTCATTCTAGATATGGTCCTATTATTTGTTGTCGCCTATATGTAGAAAATTTGTTAACAATTACGATATGAGTTACCTTGAGTATATTGTCTACTTGCTAATGATGTGTGTCGGTATCTGGATCTGTGCCTATAAGAGTCAAAGTTATTGTGTGTTTGCCCAATGCAAGTATGTATAGATATTAAGAAGTTTAAAATTGAATTACCTAACTTGCAGCTTTAGCATTTATCGTGCTCTTATTCTCTCTTACTCTCTTTTTACTCTAGTCCTCAACTATTTACAGCATAGAAAAATATAGTTATAATTATCGTTATAGCTATAGATCTGCACTAGAAAGTCTGTATTGGTCGATAGAGTCCTGTATAGCCGCAGAGTCGAGCTCGCAGAGCGGGTATCAAAAAAGCGGCCAACGATATATCCTTCAATAGATCCGCACACTCGCAGACCAACAGATACATTTTGTCCCCCTTCTGTGAGGTACTTTTGTGCAAAGCAATTCGTCGCAAGCCCGCAGCACGAGGCAAATATCTGTGGATGGAGCAAGCACAGACATATATAAATAAGTACATATGTATATATATATAACATATTAAGGGTTTGCCAACCCCAGCTTGCCCACTTGCCTGTACAGCATACGAGCGCCAGTCCAATAAAGCCAATTCTTTTCGAATCGCTCGCCGTCGTCGCCTTCAAAAACCTGCAAATTAAATTTTGCATTTTTCATGCAACGGCAGGAAGAAAAAGAAGAAGAAGAGCGGGATGGGTGTCATGGGTCAAGCCAATTCCTGCACAATGCCACTCCACTCACCTTGAATACGCTGATAATGTAGCCGGTGGCCGATGTCTGCGATTTCTTAAAGCTGCCAGCCTCATTCGAGGGCAGAACCAAAGGTGGTCGGCAAATGGCGGCAACCTCGCTGTAAAGGTCCAGAGTGTGGGCGGCAGTGTATCTGGTGGATGGGTAGAGGGAAGGGGGTATATAACGAGTGAAAACTTAGTAATTGAAAGGGAATTGCCACCGAGTAAATGTAGTATAACGATTCATATCAAAATATCTCTCTAGACATGCTTAAATTATGAGCAACAGCGTCAGCTTAATTGAAGGACTTCGTTTTAAAATTAAGTCAACAATTTAAAGCAAATTTAAAACCATTTTATAAAATAAAAAAACAAGTAACCAAGTTACAGTCGAGTGTAATCTAAAAATATACTAAACTAATATACCAAAAATATTAAAATATACCAAAGGTTATATTTGGAATATCGCCATTTATACCATAAGTCAGAGTCTCTATCAAATCTAATCTAGGTGCTTATAAGAAATGACTGTCTGCCTCCAGACAGACAGAGGTAGCCATAGTGTCTCGGCTGTTGACCCTGACCGAGATTATAATCGGGTCGGAGGTGTCTCCTAATAATAAGTCTATAATTATTGGTTATTATTGATGCAGATTAAAAACTTAATGTTAATATGTACTATGTGGAAAATTCTTTAATAATAAAAGTCTAAATAATAAATATAATTAATCATTACTAGTAAGAAAGCTGTAGAGTGCAAAATATACCAAATTGTCAACCAATGCAACTAAAACCACTTCAAAAGTACTAAAAGACTATAATATTATACATGTTATCCAATTTTTCCCGATTTGCGGGGTCGGAAGTGAGCGTGGCGAATATTGAAAACAAACTTGATCTGCATGTAAACATAACAAGTGCTGTCAACAAATTATAGCTCTCTTTTATAGTCTCTGCAATCTAGGCGTTCATAGAAACGGACGGACAGTCTGGCAGACGGACAAGATTATGTCGTTTCGGCTGTTGACGCTGATCAAAAATATTTACACTTCATAGGGTCGAAGATGTCACTTTCTGCCTGTTACATGCATTTCATGGAGGTACAAAGTTATAATTTCCTTCTACTCTATGTATAGCGGGTGAAAAAAATGAAACATTGTTTTTTTTTACATCGGTTGAAATGAAAGTAATGACCACTAGATATTTAAAGGGAATAAAATATCGCTACTAAATTTTAAGGGTAGTCGATAATAGATATATGTTAAGTTACAATATATATTCTGTTAGAAATCGTTAAACATTTTGATTTTACATATGTCTTAATTTGTTGTTACTACAACATGATATTGTTAATCAAACAAAAAGATCATATTCCTTGATTTTACTCTTAAATTCTGAGAAATATCGATGTTAGAAATGCATTTGAAGAAAGAAGTGATTGCTGTAGATTATGACAAAACATTTTCTGATTATTATAAACTAATATTCCGCATGTAGCGATGATTATTTTACTACGATAAGTATTAATTAAAAACACAATATTTTACTGACACTGAGATAATAAATATCAATATTTACTTTGTAATGATAGTTGTAAAGAGTTTTAAATTATTATGCTCACTTGAGTGTTTTGGGCTCGAATTTGGAAAGCGACGAGACGCGCAGGCTGGAGTAAAAATTCGATGGATCCGTTTGCATCGTATTAATGAGATAATACGAGATAAATGGAAATTCGGCTGAAATGAAAACGAATATTTAATTTAAGGACTATCGAAAGTGGAGAAAAACTTTACTCACAGCTTTTCTCCATGTTGGCCAGAATCATGCCGCCGACAGCTGTGTTGGCCTGTTGCACTTCCGTTAGCAGCTCTGCGGCGATGGCGCGTTGTTTGAGCAGCGGATGTGAGAGCGGCGATTCCATAACGGGATCAATGGCTTCAAGTGGACTCATAAGATGCACAAGTATACATAGTTTGGGATCTGAGACTTCCAACACACTTAGCGGACTGGTTGCTTTACCCTCGGCATTCAGAGCAGGCAGCTGAAAAAAGTGGGAGATAAAGAGAATTACAACTTTGGACGAATTAAATAATTCTGGAAGTATTACGGGAATGCCAGCTGGTAGAAAGCGATCAACACTGTGCACTGGAATGATGAAACAGTCTCGGTCTAGGGTTGCCAATGAAATCGGCTCAGCGCGAGTTGTTCCAGCGTTGCCACCGCCACCAAAGTTGCCTGTAATGGAAAATATAAAGAGATTAGAAACTGAACACGACGAATACTTTTAGCTATACATTGTGCTGTAAAACATCAATTATTGACGCAGATCTTATCGTTATAAGAGCTTTAGAAAGCTTGAGCAATTAGTTGGTAAATGGTGTCCTTTAAATTAAAAGCTTCGCCGAAGCCTTTGTCGAATGCTGATCATTGATTAGTTGCCCAAACTACTCAACTACAGAGTGAGCTTTGTTAAGCTGTGTGATATTCCTGTTGCTTGCTGGAAATACTGAAAACTTTACATCTTAAAAGCTCTCGCTTAACGAAACGTAAACGAAAAAGAACTCAAACAAAAACGAGGCAAGAAAGCGCAAAAGCTTCAAAGCAAGTTTAAACATGTCTAGCTTTCAGTATTTTGTTCAACACAATTAAGAACTTGCACCAACAACAACGCAATGAGAAAGAACAACAACAAGAAGAGAGAGAGAGAGAGAGAGAGAGATCACTGATTTGAGGTTAGAGTTTAGTGCAACGACAACATATTATTCTTGTGGATCTGTGTGTTTGTGTTGTGTGTGTGGATAGTTGGATGCAGTTTAGAAACTGGCCAATAGATGGCGTTGATTGGTGGTTGGGTGTTGGTGGTGGCAGCAATCGATGCTGATTGTGAGCATAGCGATGACATTAGTTCTTGAGGGGTGGGGGAGGGAAAGTGTTGATTGATTGGCAGGCTGGTTGCTTGCTGGTTTGGTTTGGTTTTTCTTGCAGTGTATTCGACTTTATGGCAGCAACAACAACAAGTTGACAATGGTGGAGATCAAACCTTGCCGCGTTGCCGCTGCGGCAGCTGTTAGCAAAGTGCTCGTCGCACTGCACGTTTGTTGTTGCTGCTGTTGCTGGTAGAAGTAGGCATGTTGCTGCTGATGCTGCTGTTGCTGCTGTTGCTGCTGCTGTTGGCCAAGCTGCGACTGCAATGGTTGCTGCAGTCGGATGAGGCTGTTATTTGTGCTGTTGCTGTTGCTATTACCGCTGCCGCTGCCGCTGGTGCTGTTCCAACGCATTAGAGAGACGGATCGATCGACGAGCGGCTGTGGCAAGTCCACCTCATATGGATTCGAGGGCAGTGTAAAGGACGTGGCTGTGGTCGGGGTACCGGGTATGCCCGATAGTGCGCTACATCGTTCTGCAATGGATTCTGTCGATATTTTATATGGACACACAACACAAAAACGAAACAAAAACAAAACGTTTACAACAAAAATCGCAGCTCTCGATTTGGGGGTCATTGGAAAAGTGCAAAGATGAGTGAGTCTATTAAAAGTACTTCTTTTTTTTTTGTATTTTGGGTTTCAGTTTTCATTGTTTCCGTTGTTGAAGTTAGGCACATTGAAATATTTACACAAAACTAGACATATTATCACCTCATTTTTTGATTAGTAGGCATCGCATTACTACAACTAAATGTTAACCACATATTGTTTGATATATACATACATATATACGAATTCCATTCGCCCGACCTTTTAATAACTTTCAAACATTTAATTGTTATATGTTATGTGTGTGTGCACATTCAAGGCCATTACCATTGCCATTGCCATTGTCATTGCCAGGAAAAAAAATAACCCACAGCTTACAATTTACACATACATATACATACATACGCCTCTTGCTCTAGAAGCCAAGCCAACTGGAAGTTTGTAGATTAGCTTGCACGTGGAAATTCAATAATGCTGTGACTTTCAGTTTGCCAAACTATAAAATCTGCCATCTAAAATACTTCAACGATTCCTTCATGCGAGTCTAATTGAAGCCTGCATATTTGAGGTCCAGTTATGACCAAGATGCGAATGGGAAATGTGGCTAAATCGATGGACATGTAACAGATGTTAATGCGTTTTAGAACATATGAGTTGCATAACAAAGTTTCTCTACCTCTAATTTAACATAAACTTTTTAATTAATTTTTTATCAAATTGTCCTGTTATATAGTAGGTATACTTAATTTTGTATGCATCTCTGCTACGAAGCAATAGTTGAGTTTAACCCAACCTAGCGTATACGCAATTTTGTGAGTTCTTGCGAAAATTGAAAATTACATAATTTAATTGTCATTCAAGCTTAGAAAAATATCTAGAAAAGCAAGTTGCTTTGACTGGACTACACCTAAAGTAGATCGAGTTTTGTTTGCTATTATTTATTTAGTGATAAATTCCAATTCAGTTGCTTCTATTTAACATCTTTCTCTAACATTACGCATACGCATTAAATTGTATTTATAATTTAGAAAAATCAAATTTATTAGCTTTTATTTTCTTTTTATTTCCGTTCAAGATAATAGAATGATAATTAAAAATTCTAATTTGAAAAACTAAAACCAACTTTACTTAGAACAATTTCAATTCAAATTGAGATGTCTGTAAATCACCTGATGCATAGGTATATATTTAACTACCATTATTTATGATTGCTGTCTAGTAGCTCGACTAAAGTAGTTAAAAACATTAGAATTGAATGAAAAGTGAAAAAAATCATGAGTTTTGGGGTTAATGGGTTAATGGAGCGCATTTAATCGAGGCGGAGGCTGAAGCAAACATAATAGAGCAACAGAGACAGTCACAGATGGCACAAAAAGAAAGACGGAGACAGATAGAGAGATATACAGAGAGAGAGAGAGAGCAATAGAAAGAGAGAGAGAGAGAGAGAGAGAGGGAGGGAGAAATTAAGAATGGGATTGCATAGCGACAATTTACCTTCGCCCACATCATAGCCAGGCCGATTGGGCGAAAAGAACAGATGAGTGCGATAATGTATCTCCTCCGGCTGCTGGACGAGTCCCATGTCTCTGGATCGCTTGGTGCGGTTCGCCTTCGATTGGAGTTTGCCGCCGCCGCCACCAGATTTGCTGGCGCCTTCGCGGAAATTCTTGCGAAACATTAAATTCATTTTGCTGTTGTTGTTGTTGTTGATGTTCTTGTTTCAAGGATGTTTATGAATGTCCTGTGTGCCTGATTGGTGCTCGACTGAATGTGATGGAAGTGGTGATTTCTGTGGTGGTGGTGAAGGTGGCGGTGGTGGTGGTGGTTTTGTTGGTGGTGCTCCTGTCTGCCGCTGTCCGACCACACTTGACTAATATGTATTTGTATTTGTTGTTGACGCCTGGATTGTGAATGAGCTAGATTCAAATAGGCAAATTTTTGTAAACGTATCGTATAAATGTTGTTTGTGTGGCCTTGTTTACTCTATTTGTTCTTTCTTTCATCGAGTGTATTTGTATCTTGGTGTGGGTGTGTGTGTATTTCATTAAATCAACTTACAGTTTATCTTGTATTTATTTTGTTATTTAGTTCAATTTATTTCAGTTGCACTTTTAATGTGTCCAGGCAATCTATTTGCATTTGTCCTGGCTGTGTTATTTATATTTGTTTTATATTAAAGAGTACTTGCAACAAAAGATTTCTCTGTGTATGTGTGTGTGTGGCAACAGGTAGAAACGACTTTTCACCGGTTTAAAGCAAATTTGTGTCAAACCATTTTGCGCATTTGCTTCAGCGATTTCTGAAAAATTGCCTTTTTCTTGTGGGTTTATTTTTAGCTTGTCGCTGAATATTCTCAGCATTTGTTGTGTTTTTATAATTTTAATGAGAGCAGAAAGCAAGATTTTAATTAGTCAGCATTAGCCATGGAAATGACACAATTGCACATTTAGTTTTATTTCAAGCGAAATTTACAGCACTTTGCATTGAATTTATCAACTTAAATCTTATTGCTTAGCCGAATTATAACCTTTAATATTAATTTAGATTTATAAAGTTTATATTGTTATTTAATTTGCGTTTGTCTGTTGGGTAAGTTAAAATTTAAAAGTGAATTGAATGGAACAAGAGCAGTTTATGCCTCTTTGAATTTAGATATTATAATCTGTTGCTCATTAGGTTTACATTTATTAAATTTGTGCTTGGCAGCTAAGTAACTGCCAATTTTTTGTCCTGCTTAGCAACTTGGCAAAAAGTCAATCAAAAAGTCAAGCATAATCACCACCCAATAACAACAACATGTGTGTGTGTGTAAGTGACTGAGTAAAAAGTATTGTTTTATTTTTTTGCTTTTTGTTTTTGCGGCAGCAGCTGCGGAAATTACCCATTTCCGCTGCTAAGCAGTTCAAAATTGCTCAACGCACACAAGTCGGAAACGCAAACAAGAGCCTTAAGTTGCTCGCATATAATTTAGCGATTTTTATACCCTGCTATAGAAGGACTAAGGTATGTTTGTCTATTTGACATTATAAAGTTTGTATTTTTTGTATTTATAAAGTTTAGATTCTAATTAAAATAAATCAAATATGTTTTAGATTAAAGTTCAACGATACATTTTACGCCATCTTTTCGGCCAATCTGCAAATCATTTTGCTCGCTGCTCCTCACTCGTTCAGTTTAATCACTAACCATAGTTCAAATTAACCAAAAGCTATCGATAACTGTTCATTTGAACTGCTCGCTCGCGTTGTGTAGGACTTCAAATGAACGAGAGCCGATCGCTGCCTGTTCATTTTAACTAAATCTGTTCATTTGAACTGCTTGCTCACCGTAGTCAAGGGCTTCATCAATACCCAGGGCTAAGGAATACTACTGCAACTCAAATGCAAAACAATTCCAACAGAGCTAAGATAAACTATGAATATTTTAATGTTATTTGAAACAATTATTGAATTCGCTCCATTGCATTACTGCTATAGGGTATAAGCACAGTCTATCAAGTATACTTTGAGCGGCAGTCCTGCTTGGACACGCAAGCGACCAACACGTAAAACTCAAATTGTAAAAAGCCGGCAATTAGTTGCAGTCGAAAGGGTTGCCAGTGTGTGTGTGTGTGTGTATAATTCCGTACATGTGTGTGTATTTAATTAGTTCAAGACACGGCTCAATTAGTTTTACTACCTCATATTGATTGCCAATGTGCGATAAATTTAGGCAGTCAGAATCGGCATCGCCATCGCCAACGGAATCGCTGCCCGAAATGGCTAAGGCAGCAAATTGAAAAGTTTGAAAGTAATTTACAACAACTGTTGGACAGCGAAAGCAAGCATCAAAGAGGATTTGGAAAACACTTTGCTGATTTATGGTGTGGAAGGAGTGCCTAAAAGCTTGAAGAAAAGTTTTAAGCGCAGGCACATTAAATGCAAATCAAATAATCCCAAATCATAATAAATACGGATTGAAAGGATAAAAACAAAACAACATTTTAATTGAGTGCAATTCAGAAAGAAAGTTTTCTGCATTAATTGAATTAAGTCGAGCCCCAGTTGATATATAACATAAATTTATGAACTGCTGACATTCATGAAAAATAAGTTTTATTATCACATTGCAATTGCTGAAATGAACATCTAAACACAATCTGTCATCACACACTTTATGAAGAAAAGAAGAGGCAACTTAAGCGATCAAATAAAAACTTTTTACAGCTTCTCATACTCAAGTGCCTTTCGAAATTGCCATTGCATTGGCCAGCAATGACTATAATTAATTGCTTTAACGACGCCCAGTTACAGCACTAATGTTTATCCCTAGCATACTCTATACACTATACTATGAAAACAGCACAACACTGAAGCAATCAAGTCAAGTAGAAAAGCCGCAAGAGTGAGAGATAATAACCATAAAAATTAAATTTCGCTTGTTCCCCAAATACATTTTGTGCCAGTGCTAAAAATAAATACCGAAATGATGTAGGTATAACAGATACGTACAAGTATATATAAATGTATATAGTGTGTCTTAAATTAGTAGACAGCACAGTTCATAAACTTGTAAAATCGGAATGTAAAGGGAGAGTCGATGCATTAGTTACTCTCTTTTTATAAAGAATGTAAATATAATAAATAGCTAAAATTAAATTTTAAATTCAGACCTAGCATGCCCCATTTGATTATTGATTCGAGGGTATTGGAGGGAAACAAAATCAAAACGAAGGCATTCAAAGTAAATTTGAATATTCGTGAGGGCTGCATTCAAGTTGTGCTCATACATGACCTAGGCAGAGACACAGACGGCCCTTGACCTTGTGGGTGTGTGTGTGTGTGTGTGTGTGTGCTGTCGATGTGTGCGTGAATGATGAAGTGTATGTACACATGGCTTGACTGTATAAGTAGTTGTAGTTGTAGTTGTTTTGCACGCTAGTTAGTTGTGGAATGAGGCGGAGGCATGTTGGCATTAAATTCGTTGAATTGACAAAATTGTTTGCTTTGTACTCTCTCGCAAAGCGCTTTGTGTAATACTTTGTGTATGTGAATTGCAATTATTTATTAATTATAGCAGATTCTAGTACATACATATAGATACATATTAGCTTAGCTCCTGTGTTGAGCCAATTAATTGCTGAAAAGTAAATTGTTTGTTTGCTTTTTTTATGGGATCTATTTATTTACAACTTTTGATTTCTGTTTGATATGCATTTTTAATTTAATTTAATGAATTAGGATTTTTTAGGCATTTTTTATTTTTTCAAGATTATTATAATTTTTAGTTATATAGATATTTTATACACAATAAGATACATTTTCATAAATATTTTTGTACAATTTTTGGCTTTCAGTTGTATATTAACTGTTTTTTTTAGATAATTTTTTATAAAAAATCAACTTTATCCACATATTTTTAAGATAAATTTATTTATTTACACTTTTTTTTTAACTATATTCTGTTTAAAATACTTGTTTATATTTTGAATAATTATATTATTTAATTTTTTCAGTATAATTAAAATGTCAGTTCAAATTATGCCATTTATTATTATTTTTTTTTACGATTATTTAAATTATCATTATTTATTATGAAAAAATTTTTCAATTATGGGCGTCACATTTGTATATTTTGGAACTTTTCTCACTCGTTAATTTTTCTGTGCACGTTTTGCGCTTTGCCGAATATATACTTTATTTTAGAAGACTTATTGCATATACGAGTTTATTTGTATGTAGCATGCTTTGACTATATAAAAGTGTTGCTATGTAGGGCATATATAAATGTTATTTTTGTTGTGGCTTATCCTGCCGCAGGGCACAACAACAAAAACAAAAGCAGCAGCAGCTTTTGCGCGACCTTAATGCGAAATTCAGTGTCAGCCGGGTCGGCTACGTAATATTTATGTGGTTTATTGTTTGCTGAGCAATTAGCGGCGGTGTCGCTTAGTTTTTGGCACGGAAATCAATATAATTGTATAGCTAATTACAGTGAGGACTCGGTGAATTATTCAATGTCACTCATAAATGATGAGGAATAGTCGAACACCATATAAATAATACACACACGTCAAATAGTCAAACACAACACGCAATTTCACACGCCCATCATACACACACACACGGACACACACACACACACAAGCGCGCACACCTGGACATCCGATTACACTTGATGTCACATGGATAAAGTCATTTGAAATTTGAATTTAACTTACAACCCGTCAATGTGAAAGTGAATAAATGCGAATACGAATACGAATAGCACTTTGAATGACGAATACGAATGCGAATGCGAATACGTTTCGACAACGTTGCGTTAGAAATTCAACTGTCACTTGGGAAGCTTTTCGCAAACGTTTTCGCTACCGAATCTCTCAGCAAAATGCTTTTCATTAACTCAAATATGACGGCATCAGAATTCAAAACTTGTACTTAGTCAAAATGAAAAACAAATGCGGGAAATGTGAGAAAAAAAGCTTTCGTCACTTGTTGCGCATACGCCGTGTGAACCGTTCGCGTATACATTTTGCCACACTTTCAACGTTTCAACATTTCAACATTTGTCACCGTAGGTGTCTGCATTGGTGTCGTTGCCATTTGCGTTGTCGTTGTTCTGATATTTGCGATATATTAAATATTTATTATACAATTTTTATGGATTTTTCATTCGCCGCTCGCTTCAAAGTACCGCACATCGCAGCAAATTAACGTCAAATGAAATGAAAATGAAATGAAATGTTATACGGGGTACTACAGCTATCACTTCTCGTATACATACAAGTTAAAGCGTAGGACACAAAACCCACAAAAAAATGAGAAGCACAAAACGTAACAAAAACACACAAACAATTTAATATGTACACCAAATATGAAGTGGAGATCGACTGTTAAATACCCTAGCTGCTAGAAAATGAGAAATATTTGCAATACGAAATCAAACATTAGAAAAGTACAAGTTAACATACTGCCAAAAAAGTTATGGTGGATAATGACTTTAATTCTACTATATAAATATTTAATAAACGTCAAAAAAAAACGCAATAGATAATAAGCTAGAGTAAAATTTTTAAATGAATATTTAAAAATACTTTCAATAGTAACTGATTAGATAAAAATAAAAAATAAATTTAATACTAACAGATTTAATAAACATTCAAAAATATTTTCAATAGAAATGCATTTAATTAATGCTGAAATGAAAAGTAATACGAAGAGATTCAAGAAACATTGAAAATTACTTTGAATACTAACAGATTTAATAAAAATTCAAAAATATTTTCAATAGAAATGCATTAAATTAATACTGAAATTAAATACTATATATATTGAAAAATTTCATTTAATTATAATAATATTACAAATATACTTTAAATATTAGGAGATTCAAAAAATTTGAAATAGTAATAGATTAAAAAAAAAGTAAAAATAACACACATAGTAATGGATTATATGGATACTGAAATCAAGTCCCAACTACTGTGTATAGTAATTGATTAAGTTAATATTAAGAAATTCTTCAAAAAGCAATATATTCAGCAAATATTAAAATATTATGTAGGATACCTATTATTAGTATTAATGTTAGCCATATTAACAGCAACATTAACGGTTAAAGTGTTCTCCGATGTAGGCGATACCCCTTCTAAAAATATCAAATGTAGGTATTCCACATAACTGTGTTGTTGTTTTTGTATTTTCTTTGTACTGTTGTTGTAGTTGTTGTTGTTGTTCTTGCTATGTTTTTTATTTTCTGCCGTTATCCTGCTGACTGTATTGCTGCGTGCTTTTCCTAGCGTTTTATTGATTATGTTGCCGCTGCCTGCCAACTTCCAACTGACAATTCCCGCAGCTCCCGACCTCGACATGGCCAAGTGAAATGACTGACTCTATACATAGTCGCAGTAGTTTGGGGAAGGAAGGAAGTTCGGAACTGCCGCTAAAGTCATTCGCCTTTTGCTGCTTTTAATCTGTTTCTCTTCTTTTTCGATTTTTGTTTTGTTTGCGGTTTCTGACTAATTTGCAGCCATAAAACCGCTGAACTTAGTTTTGCCATTTTCCTAGCACAAATTTTGGCACGTGCCGGAAAGCGAGTTACTCACAACAATGACAATTACAAATGCTGATTGTCTGCGGCAAATGAATGAGCGGCGATTAATGCTTTACCCATTTATTGTTAACCTATGTTGAGAACGCAACTTAAAACACTGAATTACTGAGTTAATATGTCAGATTTGCGATAAGTTTGTCCGAGTTCTTTATCAAATTTCTTGCTCATATTTACTTATATTTATTGTGCATAAAAGCTCGGGAATTTAGTTTATTCTTTGGACGGTTTTTATTGTTGCATGCCATAGACTGTGATATGCGTCGTGTTTTGTGGCATTTAAATGCTGCATTGCATTGTATTTTCCCCGTGAGAGGACACGTGATTTACATGTGTCTAAGCTGAAGCTAAGCTCCCCAGTGGTGGTGCAACCCAGTAATGCAGCTGCCCCATCGCCCAGCTGCGTCACTGCCACATTCTGAATGTGTCCAACTCTGCAACTCTGCAGTGGCGTCATGCATCAAACTGAGCTCAGCTTGAGCCAAAGGGTTGCCACTATATTTCTGACAAAAAGCCAACAGCATTTTATTACCACATTTTCTTGGGCAACACGCAACGTGCAGCTTGCAGCTTGCAGCTTGCAATGTGCAACGTGCAATATGCAACATGCAACATGCCACTTGCTCTATTGTCCCTCGTGGCAGCAAGTGAAGACAGTCACACGACAATTGTAAACAACCGAGGCGACCTTCTAAGTGCGCTTAGCAGCCATTGCAATAAATTCGAGCAAAACTACTGCAAAGCCAACACTGACTACGCATTACTCTTTAAACGATAGATGGCGCTGCTTCGTAGCTCAAAGCAATTTTTTAGTTGTAGAATGAAGTGAGGTAAGAGAAAGGAAATTATTAGTGACAAATTCATACATGACGCTGTAAGTAGTATATTAATTGGTATTTAGGCGATAAGACATATCGATATCGAAGCACGCGTTCGATAGTTCGCTTTAGTTGGCACCATCGTTTAATAGGCAGAGCTCGTCGATAAACGAATGATCGAAAAGGAAAGCACAAAAGAGACTCACAAAAATGTGTCCGCTCTGAAAGTTGGAAAACAAATTTCATTTGTTTTAAATGTCATCTTTAAATAGTTATTTTCCATTTGCCTCCTCTCGACAATCACATTAAATATTCTATAGGTTTTCAGCATTTGAGAAACTCTTGAAGGTGGCACGATACAAGTACCACGAGCACTTGACCGTAACCAGGCAACGAGACCAATTGGATTCTAGAGCCATAAACAATTTAAGAGTGTGTCAGCTACAGCCTATCGCCCGCTGGTACAAGGATAATGTATGTAATGATCTAAATGAAATTCGTTTGCTCATAAATTTTAAATGAATTAGTTTTCATGGCTCGACTTTTTGTCTGCGGGTGCTACAGTGTCGCAACAGTCGTTGCAGCAGTCTGCGAACTTAACTTGGCTTATACTATTAACCATTTCGTGCTGCTTAACGTGTGCATAAATTGTACATCCAAGGGGTAATAACTTTTAGTTGGTGCTTGGCACACAGTGTCCAACAAGTTCAGTATATTTCTATTCCGCAAAGTTGCAGCTTTATTGGCTATTGACTTAACTTGAGCTAAGCTTTCGCAACTGCTAATTAAGTCGGTCATAGTTGCCATGGTTGAACTCAACCCACATACAAACATAGGAACACAATCTGCCCCCTTGGGCGACGGCGCTACTGTTAAAGTGTCATTTTGGACTGAAAGAACCCGTCAAAATGTTGTATAAACTCAAACCGATAAGCGATAAGCGTCAATGATTGATATACGATTGGCTGTTGAGCCTGGCCAGACCCAGATGTAACCATCTATTGTGTGTGTAGGTTTCCGTAAAGCTTTGGGTATCACAATAAGGGCACTCCCTACGTCAGTCGAGGCATATCGCTATCACTCAAACTATGATGAGTAGCAATCCAAGTGCCATTTGACGCATTTCTTCACAGTCCCTTCCAACTTTTCAATTTGCAGAGTTATATATATGCCACCGACCAAAAAAAAAAACAAAAAAAAGTGCTCGAAATTTGCAATTTATCGACCGCAGAACGAAATAACAACTGCGAAGGAAGGAAGTGAAAAAGAGAGTCTGAAAAAGATGGGAAATGGATGGTGGAAAGGGGGGAAGTGTAGCAGCAGCTGTCGAAGCTGCAAGTAAATCTTTTCTGTCAGCTTTTGGTTTCTGTTTTGGCATCTACTTTTGACCAGTTTATTGCTTTACAACGCCCACTCTTCACTCTCCCCTCTCCCACCTCGTTTATCTTCTCTGTTATTTCGCCATGTTTTCCAACATTCACACAACATAAATTACAACGTCATTCATTTCCGTCATAAAATTGAAAAATGATGTGCAAATTACGCGTAAATACCAAAAAAATGCGAAAAGAAATACGAAACTACGCAATGAAAATGTGCGGCCGGAAAACTACACATTCACTATATAGTCGGAGTATATAGTATATTATGCATTTGCTTTCACAAAGCAGACTTCATTGCCATTAAAAATAAAGCAAATAGTCGTAGAATTATGCTTTGCTAATGTGACACATTAGGAGAAATCTATGGGTCTAAAGCATTGGATTTAAGTCACCGGACTATCTGAACTGATGCTGGAAAAATTGTTAGAAAAAAATATATTTTAGTATGTCAAGTCTCAAATATCTATATTTATATGTTTGGCATAAATCAAATTAAATGCAATCATTAGCAATTAAGAAAGCTACGGTCGAGAGTGCTCGACTGTAAGATACTTCCTAACCATTTTTATAAAACCAAAAAAGTGCGATATTAAACTTAACATATGTATATATACATAAACTTAACATATACCGAATTAATATATCGAAAAATAACTAAATATACCAAAAGATATATTAGGTATATCAATCTACCATTACAAAATATACCAAATTAATATATCGAAAATGAATAAAATATACATAATAGTATACCAATATACCATTACATTAAAAATATACCATAAAACAAAAACCAAATATGGGCAAATCCCAGAAAAAGTCCACCAGCGACCAATTTTTAAATTTCACATTTTGTAATGTTTCTTTATATGGAACATTAAAGTAGATATGGCATTTTAAGAATTGAAAGCAAAAAAAAAATTTCGATCATTATAAATGAACAAATTTGTATCAAACCCAATTTTATTTATAATTTTCATAATTTTACTTAAATTCGTGCTCTGCGCACACCTTCAAATCCCTATTGTATTCTTCACAATTTTTTGCCTCTGCTTGGGCTCACATACAAATCAAAAGTAAATCACGTTGAAATAATTGAAAGGCACATTTATGAATATAATATATATATATATATATATATATAATATATATTTTTGTCTTATGTTAATGCCAGCGGAAAAAGTGTAGCGTGCGACACGTAGCGTGCGACACGTAGCGACACAATGGGTTTACGGCTTTGCTAAAAATCTATAAACATTATTAAGACCAAACGATCGGTTTTTGTCTTCTAATATTCTTAACTTTCTTTAGGATATTAACTTTCATAGGGTTTATTTTGCAGAATTCGCTAAAAATTGCTTTTGAAATGAAAATTTTAAAACTAACTTCCACTTTATGTAGCGTGCGACACGTCACAATTTTATTAATTATTTTCAAAACAGTGACTCCAGTGAAATTGAATCTTATACCCTCTGAAAGTACTCTCAATTCACTCTAAACACATAACAAAAGTTTACGGTAAATCTTTTAAAAACCCCCCAAAAAATTGATTTTCATTTGCTAAAATCGTGCGAATGTAGCGTGCGACACGTGGGATTTGCCCATATATCAACTTGTCAGACAAAGTAACAGACGCATCCGGCTTTTTCCAAACGATATTATTTATTTAACAAATTCTACTACTTTGATCTGATCGAAAACAAATTTAAAGAAATCATAAATATTCTGATAATTATGGTAAATATGTCTGAGCAATAATTGTACGTAGAAAAGAGCCAGTTTTAAAATACGCTTGAATTGGCAGTGGAGTTGAAAAAATTATAGCTCTATGTTTTATAGTCTGTAAGATCTAGATGTTTATAAGTACAAACTCACAACGGACATGGCTGGTCTCGACGCTGATCAAGAATATATTATATACTTTGTGGGAGCAGAAACGCCGAATTAAAGAATATGTTTTCTTATCTTATTTAATATTAATTAAAGAAATTTTCTTGATTTTTTATATATTGTATTTGTACAATTCTAACAAGTAAGAAAGCTACAGTCGAGTGTGCTCGACTGTGAGAAACCCGCTACCCATTTTGAATAAAAGCTAAATATTGCGGTATTATTTCCAAAATATACAAAAAAATACTTCAAAATACTAAAAACGTACCAAATATATCATTTGGTATATTTTTAGTATTTTGTATAGTACCACTTTCAAAATATAGCATAGACGGCACAATATACCAGATTGTCGGCCAAAGCAGCTTAGACCCCTAGTAAGTAGGCGTTTTAGCCCATACAAAAGTATTTCTTTAATAACTTCCACAATTTTTATCCGATCGCAACCAAATTTTCAGAAATCATAAATACTATTGTTGTTATTATATATACCAAAACTTGCAGCTCTAGCTTTAAAATTACACTTGTAATTCGATTTTTTTGATTTGCTGGGGCGGAACTGGGCGTGGCAAAAATTTGAAACAAACTTGATCTGCGTGCAAACATAACAAATGCTGTCGAAAAAAATTATAGCTCTATCTCTTATAGTCTCTGAGATCCAGTTTTTCATACGGACAGACGGACAGACAGACAGACGGACAGACGGACATGGCTAGATCGTCTCGGCTGTTGACGCTGATCAAGAATATATATACTTTATAGGGTCGGAGAGGCCTCCTTCTACCTGTTACATACATTTCCTGCCGGCACAAAGTTATAATACCCTTTTACCCTATGGGTAGCGGGTATACAAATTTGAACAACTATCCAAAATTATGTTTAATCTTGAAAAATAATAGTCGAGATAATTTCAAAAATACAAATTTTAGTTGTAGAATCATAAGAATCGGAACGAATAATTTCATTTCTGTCGTTAAGATAGGTGCTCTACATCTCTGAATTCCGAATGCTTTAAATAGTACATCAATTAATATTACCTAGTTTGCTTTTGCTTTTAGGCATATTCGAACAGTATGTAAATAGCTGCTCTCGAATTGTGGAAATAATAAAGATTATGGGTCATAATTTAGGAAACCAAAGGCACTTATTGCTGTCAGTTTGTCATTGTGTATTTGCATAACTTTGCCACAAACTCACACACATCTACATGCAATTACCATTCACATACACGCACTTGAACACACATTCGCAATCACACTCACATACGCATTGAGGCAAATATGCTGATATCTAAATAATTTGTTGCCTGCTGACACAGTGGCCATAAGCTGGCATAAATGCCGAAATGACACGTCGAAAAACCCCCAGCTCTAGTCCAAAGGTCAGTGCCAACAAATGAACAAACAATAGCATAGAATAGTTCCCCTTCCTCGTTCCATAGCTTTATATAGCTCATATATGAGCCAATTTGTGCTTGATTGTGCAAACTCAAGCTTGACCCACAGAAATGGGCGGGGATCAGAAACTCACCCATATAGTCACATTGAAGTGGCTCCGGCGGCTTCTCGTGCAGTTGACGGAGCCAGTGCATTAATGTGGCCAATTTGCTGCGTTGGGTATTTGTTCGCTCGCAGTTGAGGACACTCGGCTCAAACTCGAAGCTCATATCCAATTTGGTAAATTCCAATGCTCGCTGCATAATGTTCCGATACATTCAAACAATTGTTTTTACTACTGGTATATTTTTGTTTTGTTATGTGAGAGAAGATATTAACCACTAGACACTTGAGGCAGAACTGTTTGTTCACTCGGTTGGACATTGGTTAACTTTGCGAGTTTCTTGTTTGATAAGTGCCAACCACCTCGTGTCTATCGTAAATTTTGTTTTGTCTTTAAATCAGTAAATTTTTAGATAGCAGCCGCAGCCGCAGCGCCAGACGATGCCACACGACGACTCCTCCTTCATGTCAATCAAAATTGACATTGGGTATTTTTTTCCGACAGCTTTTCAATTACTCACACAATAAAAAATAAAATAAATATAAAATAGAGAACGGGCCGGGCCGGGCCGGGCCCCATGGGCAAAATGGAATCACAAATTTCACATAAACATAAAAAATCCCCAGCTAATTTTTGCTGTCATTATTCATTCGGTTGGCTCTGCCAAAAAGGCGTCCATTGTAAAATTTAATGGTGATAAATCAGACAAATAATTCATCCCTAGTCCCCAATTCACACATCCATCGAATATGACTATCGTACTCGTATCGTACTCGTATCGTACTCATATATATATAACTTTAGCTTTCATCATCATGGAAAATGCAAATGTCATAAATTAATGCACATTTTTAGGCGCTGTCAATGGCAGCTCTTTTTATATAAATTTAAATACATGAAATACAATGTTATACCATGTACGCATATATTGGGTTAGTGGGTTGATAGTTTCAGTAGAAGAGTAGATTGTCAGTACAAGGAGTTTAAGAAGTGTGCCGAGGGTGCTCGACTTTGAGATTCTCGCTACCCATTTACATTAAAATCTAAACAGCGCAAGGGAATTTTAAGAACATACCAATTTAATATACCAAAAAATACTGAATTTTATCGAAAACTATATTTGGTATACAAATATACTATTATACAACTAAAGCAACCAATTATTTGCAATATTAAACCAATTCTTAAATAAGTTTTTACAGTTTTTATACGATCCCAACCAATTTTTTAGGAATCTTAAAGACTGAAGTTATGGTTGTGTGTATTAAATGTCATGACTATAACTTACGCTTACTATAGCTTTTATTCTATTCAACTATAGATTTGGAATTCTGTGATAATTTACGATTATATTCAAACTTATAATCGATTGACTGATTGGCTTAAATGGCTTGGTATTATATATTATAAAATATTTATATACTTAATATGAGATGCTACAAATAAAACAAGAATCCTCGCTGTTGTATACTTGAAGTGAAATAATTGCAATAAATTTTGATAATTTAGTAGTTTAAGTCGACCAACTAATTATGGTTATTGACAAATTGACGGCAATTATAGCCCACAGTGTGCAATCGAGCATTTTAGTTATATCTGCAAATAATTTCCTGTGACTTGTCAAACTAAAAGTTGTGCTCAATTTTGTTTTCAACAAACTTACAAAATGTAGGGCAGTTGCATTGCAAGCAAGTGCTTCGCTTTCGATTTTTATACTCGCTACTCATAAAGTAGATGGGTATATAAACTACGAAATAAATGGAAATGTGCATGAAACACGCTGCACTTTAGTACTACTTTATTAGACTCCTAAAGCTATGTTTACGAGTGTTTTACTTAAAAAATAATGTGCTTACTGGGAAGTTTTAAATAGAAGTTGTAACATAATAGTTGAATTATACGCAATAGAAGCAAAGTGAAAGCTCACTAAAGCTTTAATGTTGCACTCTGAATGTTGCACTCTGAGCACCATAATTAAGTTAGGCTTAAACTACTACGAATGGAGTATAAACGTTTAACTTTGAAGGTAAAATACTTTAAGTAAAATAATAAATTAAAATTAAAGAGTATAAATTTAGAAGCCCAACCTTATTGCACGATCAATTGACCCATGGGCTCTGTAAGAAAGTCATTCCTTTAGCGTTTACACAACGTAATTTTGTACACAAGTAAACGTGCCGAACAATACTGACGTCACAAATAGTTATACTTGGGACCAGCCGTCGAAAGTTTGCTGCATACGGAGCTTTGGGCGATCTAGAGCTTGAAAGCTGAGTGTGCAAAGCTTCGCGGGATTAGCTTTAGTTATGCTTAGGCAGATGGTATTAGAAGCTCGAGCTCTAAAGAGCAAGAACACACGATGAAAAAAATGAAAAAATTAAGAAATAAAACATAAAACTTACATACTCTTGATTATGTTTATGAATATGTTGTTTACCATTGTCTATAACTGCATGCGACATTTATGAATAACAAAACGATATTTTCCAAAAATAATCTTAAATTAAAACTTTCTTTGGAAGTTATGATACTTCTTTTAGAGCAGCTTCAATAAATTTTTTTTCGTTTTCTTGATGTGAAAAGTTTTTAGATGATTTAAGAAAGTAAGCGTTTAACTTTTGAAAAACGTAATCAAAATATCAAATTTTCGGCGTTTTAGTATGTTTATTCTTTTAACCCCCAGCCTTAAAGCATTATCGAATTTTCTGAAAAACGAATATAAATTAACAGTATTTCAGCCGTTCAAGGTATGATTTAATAGTTCCCTCAGTGAATCAGTCAGTCAGTCAGCACCAATATTCTATGTATATAGATAATTAGTAAATTAAATTTAGGTATTTAAAGAGTTACATTTTTGAAAACTGTCATTTGTTAATTTCTGTGCTTATAGTGTCTATTTTCTGTTATGGCATCGCAGACAATTTAATTATTCAAACATACTGCGTAGTGATATTTTATTTTAATAGTATGATATCAGAATGACGATATATATTGTGTTAGATTGTGTGATCATATACTAGTAGAATATAATGGTATAACAAAATAAGAATCGTAGCTTAAGTTTTTATGATAATGTTACAATTAAATGGATGCTAGATCAATTCACGCTTTCTACTTTGGTAATATGATTTATCCATGCTATAATTAGTCATGTTCTAATTGAGCTTATCAGCAAGTCATATGACGGCAACCCCCATCCAAGTGTCAATTATAAACACAATGACTTTGCACTTCAAGACTCCAGCTAATCAAACGTTTTTTTAAATTTGACAGTGGGCATTAAAGCCAGGTGGTTTTGAGGACTATACTATAGACTCTATAGTATACTATATCCTATGCTATACTTTAGAATCTTGATTACTATAGACTATACTATACACATTAGTATACTATAAACTATATTCTAGAATTCTATAGACTCAAGCATACTATAGACCCTTGTATACTATAGACTTAATAATATACTGTTAACTATACTATACAATAGACTTTAGTATACTATAAACTATAGTTTAGTATACTATAGACTCCAGCATACTAAAGACTCAAGGATTCTATAGACTCTAGTATACTATAAACTATACTCTAGAATACTGTAGACTCTAGTATACTATAGACTCAATAGTATATTATAAACTATACTATACTATAGACTTTTCTATAGACTTTAGTATACTATAAACTATTCTCTAGTATACTATAGACTCAAGTATACTATAGACTCTAGTATATTATAAACTTTAATATACTATATACTTTAGTATACCATAAACTCTCATATATCTTAGATAATAGTGCACTATAGACTATACTATACACTAAACTATAATATAAACTTAAGTATACTAGAGACGATACTCTACTATAATCTTTACTATACTATATACTATAGACTCCATAGAGGCAACTTTGATGCTCAGATGGCCATCAAATGTGGAATTGGTACTGCAGTTTTCTATTTTGGACCGGTTAAATGATGAGTATAATTATAAATTATTAAAAAGCGCAGCAGATGAGTATTTGTTGAGGTTTTCCTGCATTGGAGACGCTTCAAGGATACGTGACTCTTTCAAAGTGAATGCAAGGAAGGAAGGAAGAGCGTCAATATCTTGGGCATCCATTTTATTTGCGCATTTCTTCATTTTCTTGATCCCTCAAAACAATCCCAAACCCACTGTGAGGGGTACTAAAAAATAATGCCGCGGACTGCGGATAAGCAGCGCCGCCGCCAACATAAAAAGCTGCCAGTAGAGGTGGGCGGAGGTGGAGGTGGATGTGGAGGGGGCGTGGCAGTCGCAAGTGCAAACCCATAAATTTCCCATATGCGGTGGTCGAGCCGCCCATTTGTACTTGTGGAACATAAATGAGGCGCTACCAGAAAGGGTTTTATGACCCAGTATTGTTACTGTTTGGGCGTGAGACTAAAACTGGAACTGAAAGTGGAACTCGCATTATTCGGCCTGTAAACAATGACATTAGTGGAACGCTTCGCGAATGCATTAAATATTTTTATTGTTAGACTTTGGGGATGCCATAAAAATTGCAGCATATTTTCAGCTCAGCATTTTAATAGCATTCGCGTTTTTACCATAAATAAATCACAGCCCCTGGCGATTGGATGAGCATTCGACAGTCCACAGTAAATTGCTTAGTAAATAATTAAAGAGTTTAGTTTAGGCTCTGATTGATTTACATGTGACTTATTTACTTCTGGATTATTTACAAAATTTACGAACAGACCTTTTTACTATGTTCAATACTTGAGCAAAACATAAAACTTAAAAAATATCTTCATTGTTATATAATTTTTTTGCTTAAAGATTATTATCAAAGTCGTAAGAGAAATAATAATATTTTTTCTATCGAATAAATGAAACATTTTTTTTTTTATTTAAAATCAAAAACATTCATCTTGTGTTCTTGAAATAAGACCATTTGAACAAATTTCTTAAAACTAAGAACAAAAAGCCAAATTTTCTACAACAAATTAAAATTAGAAAATTCTGTAATCCATGAAAGCCGATAAAGTTCTTAACTAGATTTGAGTGTATTCGTTTATATTTTAGTTAGTTGAGCTAACACGAACTTTTCTTCTAAAATATGAGGTCGATTATTAAAAATTTCGTAAGTAAAGTGGTCAACTATGTATTTTGATAACTAACTGAATACGCTAAATAAATCATAAAATGGTAAAAATAATCAATAAAAAATTTAAAAAAATATATATAATATAATATTTCTTAATCCAATAATTAGATCTTTGTTCGTAAAACTGTAAGATTTTTTCTTCTTATTTATAAGAACTTGGGTCCTTTATTTAATGTTCTTGAAATCAAAATATGATTTCTAATATTAAGATTTTTATGTTCCTGACGCACTTTTAATAAAAAAAGTTTTAGTATAGGCTCGAAATCTTGATTTTAAAACTTTTTTGATGGGTACCAAACGCAATTTATTCCCTATCAATTATTTTATTTACATTGAAAATAAAAATTATGAACTTATACTATCTGTAATATTGTTATATATTATTTTCAATTCACTAAATAATTTTTATTTTATAATTTATTTTAAATGAACAACAATACCAATATTTGTAGGACATTTACTTTCAATTTCTTTATTGATTTCTTGGACTGTAAGTTCTTAAAACATAATATTATGTTAAATATACAAATTTAAAGTTATGCATTATGCATATATTCTTTTTACTTGCATTAAATGTAACAACAAATAAATAGATTTTTTTTAATTATCACATTTCTTATCTTATTTTAATACAATTTATTATTTTAAAGGTCAATGCCTTGTTGTTATTGGTGCACAGATCTGTGTGATAAAGGGTAAATTGACTGTCTCAAGCATTTCCATTTAGGAAGGTATCATTCCCATTCATCGCTTGCCTTTAGTCTCTGAACTTCACAGTCGCATGCTTTATAAGAACTTTCCCAGAATTTCCACACAAACGGCATGCGAATATGCACTTCAGTTGTTCGTATAATGTAAATAAACCTGTAATAAACTGCGGCAAAGTGGATTTATCTATTCGGTTGTCAGATGAAAGACTTTAACTGATTTATCTTGCTTACTCAAGGAGCACATAAAAGCCACTAGGAAGCCAGTGTGCAAAGCCATTTGGTGGCCCCACAGACATGACATAACGGCAAAAGATGTGGAGATTAGTTTAAAGCAAATGCCAAACCAAGTCAAGTCAAGTCAACTGACGCAGCGCAATTGAGTCGAGCTGTGCTTAACCTTGGCATTATAAGATTGCCCAGTTCAGTCCATAGGCAACTGACAACTCCATTTGCTTCTGACTCTGACAAAATCTTTGGCAGCGAATCAACTCGATTGTCTGACCCCGCCTGTCGAATTCCAAGGTCTAGAGCAAGTCCCCAGCCAAATTAGCAACTGATGCAGCAAGTTGCAAACTACCCACAAAAAAAACAAAAAAAAAACACCTGCAGATTCAATAGACAACTCGACCCGGCCATAAATTGTGATAAATGAAGCGCGCTGCCATGTTCCCCGGCTACTTATCAATGTTGTCCAGCAACACTTTCGAACAAATACAAATACAAAGACAGCCAAAGGCATCAACAACCCGCACAATAATTTACACATTTGGCATTCGGCCAACAATGGTTGTGATACTACAACTACTCATTCACCAAAAACAATAACAACAATAAAAACCAAAACAAAAACAAAGCCAAACAAAAAACAAAAGCACATTTCCGACTGTTGCTCTTTTGTGTTAACTTTTGTATTTTATTTTTGGGTTTTCTTTTATTTGACATTTTGTTACTTTGATAAGTACTTAACAGACTTCTTTCTGTAAGCGGCAATAAGGCAATAAGTCTTAATATTACAGTGAAGACTTACACTCGATTGGGATGAGAAAACTCTTTATAACCAAACCAAAAAAGAGTTGTACGAACAATTAATTCTACACCGAATTAATAAATTTAAAAATTAACCTAATAAAAATCATTGCGGTTTTTAGAATGACAATAATATAATTGTATAAGTTATTTAAGAAATACTTTTGGGTTTGCAATTGCATCTTAGTTGCTTTGACTGACAATTTGGTATATTTTATACTCTATGGTATATTTTGTATAATGTATAATGTACTACCATTCATCGGTACATCGAATACCGCCATCGGAATTTTTTATATTTTGATATACCACAAATATAGTTTAACCCATAAACATTATTCAGTATATTTTTTAAAATGTGGTTTCTGTATTATTGGGTATCTCACAGTCGAGCACAATCGACTAAGCCATTCTTCTCTTGTTGTTTCTCATATTGGACATTACGTTATTATACAAGTTTGTAATCTATAGAGAATATAGATACTTTTGATTGTAAGAAAATCAATAGTTTTTATATTTATTTTAATCTTGATTTCAGATTTTTCTTTCTGGACTTGAGAATATATTTATTTATAAATTAACAAATAATAGTTATTATATATATTTTAATCTTGATTTAAGATTTTTTTTTCTGGACTTAACACTGACAGTTTTCCAAACTTGAAATAAGAATTTATTTTTGAATTTGGAGAACAGCCAATGCTTTGTTTTTGATTCTGTAATTTATCGTCCTGGTTTATATTTCATTTGTCTTTGTTCTTGATTTTAGAACATTTTGTCTGTGTAATTGCTTGTTCTCATTGTCAATTTCAGTTGTGTTATATTTCTTAAGAAGTTCAAAACTCCTTTTTTTCCACCATTTAATTTGAAAGCAAACAAGCCAAAGCAGAGATTTATATAATAGATCTCACAATGCCGAAGATAAATCAAGCTTGAGCTCTAGAGTTTTTATTATCTTCCATTTTTCATGCAAAAGAGTTGTATAAAAATCGATATCAGTGCCTTGGTTGCTGGCCAACTAAGCCTAGGATCCGATGTTAGGCTTTCCAGCTAGTTGAAAATTCAATCAGGGGAGCTCAGGCCGGAATATGCACACTTTCGCTTTTGCTTTTGTTTTTGCTTTCGCCTTAGCTAAGCGGCAGATTTGTAGGCATGCGGCGTATACGCATTTTTTTGTTTTCTTTTATGCATATGCAACAGCATCAAGCGCTGCATAAATTATACGCCGCGTTGCATGTTGCACATTGTACGAGCCTGCCTCCAGCTGGGAGATGACTGTTGGCAGCTGGCATACTGAGTTCACTTTGTAGGCGTGCCACCGCCCACTTTATTGACTCGATTACGTTGCAGTTAATATTAATTTAACAGCTGCCTAAAATCGCCTGAATACGCTTTGTGGGTCGCTTGTGATTTGCATCATCGATCAATGGGTTGGAATAGTGAGATGGACGTTGAATGATGGGCGATGCTTGGATACTTGGCCGAGACTTAAGTAGCTGTTTTGTGTGTCAACTGCAGCATAATTATGTAGAGAGAGTAGGAGAGAGTGAAGAGAATGAGAGAAGAAGCTACTCATTACTGGTGCAACTATGTCGCTTTCTTTATTGCCACTGTTGCTTGTGACGACAACGTTCCTCTTGCTGTTTTTGTTCCATTTCTGCTGAGACCATAAATTTTAAATGATATTGCGAAGCCGTTGGCGGCGTTAAGCGCTGTGCCAGGACACACACAACCTTGTTGACGGCAATAAAACTTGGCTAATTATAACTGATGAGAATGTTTACATTAACGGCACATTCTTAACATTTAGCGCAAAGGAATGCCAGTGAATAACCTAGCGAATACAATAACGAATACTAAATTACCCGATTTACTCAATCGGTCTATACATGAACTATTGTTCCGATGTGAAGCATTCAAGTTATATAAGAAACAACTTTACTGGTATATGTATATATTGTGTTATACCAAAGATAACATAATCTATCATGTATTTATCATATTGTGGTATATTTATCGTATTTGGTATATCAATATACCAAATATTAATATATACATATATAATATTTAAGCATTATTATGGTATATTGTTATATATTTTGGTATGTCGATATACCGAATATTAAAATTGATATTATATAAAAGCATTATTATTGTATATTTTCTATATAGTAATATATCGTTAAACCAAATATGGTATTTCATATATGTATGGTATATATCTTATATTATAACAAATATTAAATTTGACATAATATTTAAGCAATATTATGGTATATTTGCCATTTAGTAGTATATCGCTTTACTAAATACAGCATTTCTCATACATACATATATTTAAATAATTTATGGTATATTTATTATATTTTGGTATGTCGATATACCAAATATATAGTTATGCTTGGTTGTGGTATATTTGTCACATAATAGTATATTGGTATTCCAAAGAAAGCAACTCCGATATTCAAGTAATCTATGATATATTTATCATATTATGGTATGTCATATATTTAAATAATCTATGGAATATCATATTTTGATATAATGATATAATAAATATTAAATATGATATATTATAGCATGATTGTGGTATATTTGCCACACAGTAGTATATCATTATACAAAATATGGCATTTCATATATTATAAAATTCTATGGTATATTTATCATATTTTGGTATGTCGATATATCAAATATAAAATATGATATATTTAAGCATGATTCTGGTATATTTGTCACAAAGTAATATAATGTTATATCAAATATGTCATTTCATGTATATTTAGAAATTCTATGGTATATTTATTGCATTGTAATATATCAATATACCGAATATAACATTTCATATAAGTATTTTTTCAGTGTTTGTTTGTTTGTTTCAGTTTTAACGGTGATATCCCTTTCGCATAGGTATTTCATTTATAACAGGTATTTCAAAATCGAGCACACTCGAATGCTGCTTGCCCACTTGCTTGATATTGCCAAATGAGCTGTTAAACAGATGCAGGTGCTCATCAAGTGTCTCTCCTCTCTCAGACCGCCTATTAATTTCTCTGCAGTCTAGAAATTGATTTGTCATTTGTGTATCGCATTGACAATGAAATGGCAATCAAAGTCACGTGTTGGCAGCGTCAGCTGCGAATCTTGCAATGTAAATTGCCACTTTTAAGCACAAACGGAAGACGGAATACAACACACACATAAAACATGTCAAGGCGAATGAAAAATAACACAGAAACAAAACAAAGCAAAATACAAAATAGAAAACTTAGGAAAAAAAAAAGTGCAATAGAAACAAAAATAAAACAATATCTGTCTGAAGAATCTCAATTGATTGCCAGGCACAAATGCTTATGCGACAGCCCTTTTTGCTGCTGTTTGAACACAACCAACAATTGCATGCCAAAATGATGTATTATGGCACTTCCCCTTCCCCCAACCTCCCTTGCTCCACTCTCTCCCAGGTTCTTTAATGCTAATTAGCTGCAACGCTCACCTTTGCTGCTGGGTCCATTGGCAGTCTGCAGCGAGGACATCGGTATGGCGAGACAGTTGCGCGCCGTTGTTACGGGCAGGTCCAGATCCTGTGGCGGCTCGGAGCGCGGACATGGCGTATACGCAATTTTGCTGCCACGACCCGGTGTTGGACTAACGCGAGCGTGCCGACCGCCTCCACCGCCGCCGCCAACGAGTGCCGCACGTTCACTTGCCATGCTTTGAGCTGGAACGCTTACAATGCCATCATCATCATCATCATCATCATCGTCATCGTCATCGTGCTAAGCCAAAGGTTATTCCATGCTGCCGGGCTTGATCGAAGTGAAGCTGCCTCCTGTTTTTCTTTTTGTTTTTGTTGCGACTGCAGTCGCAGACTGCAATTGCTGGCCCTGAACAAGGCTAAACAGAGGCGGGCGACAAGGACACGCGGCCCGAGACACGAGACACGCGACAGGCAAGAAGCGAGAGCGTTTCGTTACTCCTAGCTGCACTTCACTTTACTTCATCTTCAGTTATGGCCTTAGCTTTGGCTTTGGCTTTAGCTTTGGCTTTCGACACAAGTTGCAATAATAATGTAGTAGAAACAAAAACAACAACGAAAAGCAACAGCAACAACAATGAGAGCAACGACGATAACTAGAAATGTCAACACTAAAACGCGCGGCAAAACTTTCTCCGTCAATATCCTGGCAGCAACTGAGCAAAGGCGCCAGCCGCCGACATCGCAGCAGCAGCAGCAATAGCAGCGGAAGCAGCAGCAGACGAAGGCAGCTTCATGTCTCGTCGTTTGAATGCACGACAAGTGCCGAATGCCGATGCAAAGCAAATGAAAAGCGTGAAAAAAAAAACAGATGCCGCTCCTCACTCTTCTCCCACTTTGTAGCATCCATTCGGCGTACTGCACAGCTGCATTACGAAAGCTTTTTCTTTGTTGTTTGTATGCGTAAGCTTTTTTCATTCACAAAATGAGCAAATGTCGCATCGTTGCCAGACCATTTTCAGAGTTATTGGCGTTTCAAAGCTTTCAAGCAGTGCAAAATGCTACACACCAAAAAAGTATAAATATATTTATGTACATGTGTAGTTGTGTCAACCCCAATAGCAGAGACAGCAACCCAAAGCATTTTTCTGATTTTGAATTTCGAACATTGACAACAGATCGATTTCTGTAACTTCAGCACCCGCTGCTAATTGATTCTGGTTGCCCAGCTCAGATATATTTTCAATAGGATGTGTATGTAAAAAAAGAAGTGAAAAAATAAGTTAGAGAAGCTGCCAAGAATTCAATTAGTATATTTAAATATTTTTATGATTTTTTATATGCGCTAGCCATAGGGTTGAAGGGTATTATAACTTTGTGACTGCAAGAAATGTATATAACAGCTAAAACGAATCATCTTCGATCCCATAAAGTGATCATATTCTTGATCAGCCGCGACGATATATGATCACATTAAAAATATTTTTTTCGTTTATGCTTGGCCGCTAATCAATGTTGTCTCAAATTCCCATTTCCGCTTCCGCAAACCAAAAAAAAATTGAACAAGTTCCGTCATTTTTAAGATAGAACCGCGATTTTCGGTACAGACGTCATCTACAGTATTTATAATTCCTGAATCACGAATTAGAATGGCAAAAACCGTCAACTGCAATAGGGTCATAGCTGCTTTGGCTGTCAATCTGGTATGGTAAATACTCTATGGTATATTTTGAATGTAGTACTTTATCAATATGTCATGGATATTTATACCCGCTACCCATAGGGTAGAAGAGTATTATAACTTTGTGCCGGCAGGAAATGTATGTAACAGGTAGAAGGAGGCATCTCCGACCCTATAAAGTATATATATTCTTGATCAGCGTGAACAGCCGAGACGATCTAGCCATGTCCGTCTGTCTGGATCTCAAAGACTATAAGAGATAGAGCTATAATTTTTTTTCGACAGCATTTGTTATGTTTGCACGCAGATCAAACTTTCGCCCACTTTCGCCCCCGCAAATCAGAAAAAATCGAATAACAAGCGTAATAATAATGCTGGAATCCCGAATTTTGGGATATACATTAGAAACTAAAGTCTTTGTGACTCCTGAAACTTTAGTTGCGATCGGATAAAAATTGTGGAAGTTATTAAAGAAATACTTTTGTGTGGGCTAAAACGCCTACTTACTAGGGGTCTCAGTTGCGTTGGCCGACAATCAGGTATATTATGTCGTCTATGGTATATTTTGAAAGTGGTACTATACAAAATACTAAAAATATACCAAATGATATATTTGGCACATTTTTAGTATTTTTTGGTATATTTTGGAAGTAATACCGAAATATTTTGCTTTTATTAAAAATGGGTAGCGGGTATCTCACAGTCGAGCACACTTGACTGTAGCTTTCTTACTTGTTTTTGTATTATTTCAGTATATTAACACGGTATTTTTTAAGAATATAACTGCGCTATTTTACTTTCATTCAAAATGGGTATAATAAAGTATGTTGCTTTTAAGCTCACTCGACTGTAGTTTTCTTACTTGTTTTTAAATAGGTACAAATGTGTGAAATATCTGTGAACAATTTCCCACTGTGATTTTTATTACCTGTTTGTTATCTATGCAAGGATATTATATCAGACTGTAAACAAAAGCCGCTTCTACAGCAAAAGTGGGAGTGGCCGCTTTGTGGAAAACATAATGTAAACAAAATTTTACTACTATATTATAAAAGGAGAATTATCAATAACATCAAGCCTTTGAAGAAAATTGATTAATAAATAGCAGTAGTGCAAATTTGCATAGCTCTGCATGCATTTTTATCGATATTATGGTACTTTAAAAAATATACCAAAAATGTTAGCCGATACTATCACATTTCTTATGGATGTGAAAATGTGTTAGACTTTTTTTGGGATTTCATATAGAGCCAATATATTTAAATATATAGAGAAAACCCAAGTTGTTTATGCTGTGGAGATAGGCTATTAATATAAAGTTTATATTGTCTGGCTGTACCTAGCGCTCTCACCGTTCAAAGAATTAGACATTAACATTCAGATCGCAAGTAAAAATTATCCTTTCCAAATTAAACAAATTGTTTTATATATTGTAATGTTTTGCTTTTATTGGTTTTCTGTTAATTAGGATAGAGTCAGGTATTATTAATCTAGTTTTTATTATTGAGTATTATTTTATGGTTTTCTGTATTGCATTTCACTTAATTATCAGTTTGGAGTCAATTTAATTTCTATATTATATATTACAAAATAAAATTCTAAATCATTCTTCGAATTTCACTTGCTTAACTTGTATTAGACTGATCCTTTTTAGGTGTTCCTTTCATTTCTGTAAAAGAAAAAAAATGTGTTCTGTTGATCTTTCGATTCGTCATTTATAGCGCTTGGACTTAACTTTTGCCTTCGGATTTCGATTATTTTGTGCGAATATTGTGCTGTCATAAGTATGCTCTTTTATCTTCCTCTTATATAACTTATCATACACACATAAGAAAGAATAGTCAAAATACCCAAATAAAAATCACGATTTAAATTGACAAAAAGTGTTGCCTACACTTAGGCATTCATTGAAAAAGAAAATAATTCAACTGAATATGAATTTAATAAGGTTATTTATGTTTTCATTGAGTATTAACGTTTCTAGTAATATTCATTTTAAATCTAAAACATTCAAATTAAAGTGTTTTGATTTTATTATATGTACATATTAATAATATTTCCAGTAGTGTATTTTGGAGTTTTCTTTATTCATAGTTGGGGGACTGATTCGACGAAATATTTACAAATTCATTCATCAAAATATAGCATAAAAATCATTTACTGTTTGATCGTTGATACTGTTTGATAGTTAATTAAACAGAACAAATAAATAATCAATCTTCATCAATCTTGAAAGTTCTCTTGGTTTTTTTTGCCATTGTTGTCGTATGGATTAACGCATATATCATTTATGTTATAATATATTAACTTGTTATGTCCATAAATATATTGCATCCAAAATATGAATTTCTTTCTTCTAACAGCTGCGGTTTGTATCTGTCGACTTAAAGACCATGAGGTGTTTAGTCCAGAGCAATCCTCTTGGTGCTTCCAATTTAGAAACGGTAAACACACTGTAAATTAATGCGATTGATGTCGTAATGAGAAGATACGAGTAAAAATATTTATTGTATCTGTAAAATGTAGTAATATTCCGAATAAAAAGCCCATTACAGAAAAAAAAAAACAGTAAAATAGTTCAAAACTCGTAAATCCCTTGCAGATAATTTATCTTAAGTTTCCTCTGTAATACTCTGTCGCCAAAATTCGCCATACCATTATGTGATTCCTTTGCAACTTCAATTTATCAGATATACTTTATGTATACCCTCTGCAAGGGATAGCGAAAGAGATAAAAATATAGGAACAAAAGAAAACGACAATTTTGTTTGTTTTGTTTCGAGGTTTTTAAAATGTTTGTGTATTTTTTTTTAAGATTTTTCTTTTTTGTTTGCAATGTTCCTGTTGTTTGTTTAGCTGTTTGTTGATTTTCTTTTTATCAATCTTTTACAATATATTCATAAATATATATATGAGTATATATAAGATTATATATACATATATATATATATAGTATGTATGTAGTTATATGCCGGCAAATATTGTAATATCATTAGTTTTGCTCAAATTTTAACATTTTGCAAATGAGTTTATAAATATTTAACACAATTTGTTTGTTGCATTTGTATTTTTATATTTTTTGTTTCTTTTTGCATTTGCTTTTTTTCTAGTTCTTTTGTTAGGCAAAATAGCAAAATTATTCAATTCGGGACAACTTCCTTTACTTTTCTTACGATTTTATTTCAATGCCTTTTGTTAACTTTTTTGCAATTTGCATTGGAAATACGTCGAGGTTTGCTGACAAATTTTGTTGAAAATTGTGAGAGTTGCTCAATTGATACAAATAAATACATTTGTTTGACAATTTTTTGGTGTACAAATACAACTATTTGTCACTTCAACAATTGTCTCATTTCAATCTCCAATCTTTGATTTTTTGTTTTATTTGTTAGTTAGAAAAATTCGTGAGTTTTTTGTTTATTTGTTAATTAAAGTTAATTTTAAGTTTAGAGTTTTTGGTTTTTCCCTTTATAAGTGTTATAGAGACCTTTCATTTGGTTTGCAATAAGTTTTTTCATTAGTTTAATTTTGGTTTTAAAATTTGCACAAATTTCGCTACAAAATTTTTTTTATATCATATCATATCATTTCAATTTCATTGGTTTTTGTTTTGTTTTGTTTTTTTTTTTTGTTTAAAAAAAGTTATAGAAAAGTTGATTTTGCATGGTGTTTTTTTGTTGTTGTTCTTGTTGTTTGCCCGTGGAACTCAACGAGCTCGTTCCAAAAGATCAAGCGAATAAAAATGATATATGTTTAACCATTATTTATATGTATACATACATATGTATATATATGTAAATATATATAAGGTATTCCACACCAAACTTACAACATATTATAAAATATATAGTGTTATATATTATACTCACAGTTGATATATGCAGTGGAGAAGAGTGAAACGAAAGATGGGACAGATAGTGCAAATCTTGGTGTGCGTGTCTATGTGTGAGTGTGTGGCATGTAGTGTGAATGTGTCTGTGTGAGTGTGTGTTTGAGTGTAGATAGTAGATTTAGAAGACTTTCAACAATAGCAACAATAGCTGAGGGAAACAAGCAAAGTGACTTAAAAAGGAAACAAGGAAAAAACGTTTTCGATATGAAATTAAATTAAAGCCAAGTTAACCCAAGTTTGGTACAATTGTGATCAGTTTGATATTGATTACTTCTTTATAGACTTAGTCGAGCTGTGGCCTTTGCGCACCAACTTCTTCGATTTCTTTCCCTATCCTTCCTTTCTTCATTCTCCTTCTCGATCTCTTCCTCTTTTCTGTCTTTAGCTTACCAGTGCTCGGAGTAAAGCTGCTGCGATTTTAGGATTCGGTTAGTTAATCGATAAAAAGCTCACTTATGCTAAAGCCACATATCCGCACTTACATATATATTGCTATATATGCTTGTAGTGGTATGCACACACACACATATATAATCATATATATATATATATACATGTACATGGATATATTGCATTTGCTTGCCTTTTTGCCTTATAAGTACGATTTTGCTGTGCTTTAGGTTTTTGTTAAGTTTTTTTTCTTTTCGTTTTTATCTAGATTTGTTCATAATATAATATTTTATTTGTAAATATATATATATATATTGTAAATTTATGCTGCTGTTGTTGCTTCTTTATCTTTATCCTTCTTCTTCGTCTTTGTCTAGTTTGCTGTTGTCTCCTTTTATTTATTATGTGTGTGTTTGATGAAATCTTCTCTTCCTCTTCGCCTCTGCTCCGCACATAAATATTTAATTTGTATATTCTTTATAATAAAATTATGTTAATTTTGTTCTCATTATATATTTATGTTATCGATATATATATATATATATTTATTAATTTATAGCGTAGTTCATAGTTTTAACTTGCGTTTGCTGCTGCCTCTTAATTGCTAGAGAATTGTGTGTAGTTCTTGCACATACATTAAGTCATAGATATATATGCTCGTAGATGCGCTACAAATTTTGGTAAAGCTGCCACAAAAGCCCTTCCACTCAGTTTGCCTACAATCCTAATCATGATCAATCTCATTATCATACTTATAAACCGAATTTCTTCCTCTGCGCGCCAAGCTGGACTCTCCTAACAGCCAGAGCATAATACATACGATATCTATGCATATATGCAGAGCACATTCTTATATATATACATCTATATGCATGTACTATATCGTAGCTTCATTTTAATTTAATTTTATATCGAAAATGTATTTGTAGCTGGTTTTGTTTTCGTTTTTTGTTTTTTTTTTCATAATTTTTATTTATTTTTTGTTGTTTGTTTCTTTATATTTATTAATTTTAAATTTAAATATAATTTAATAAGAAGAATTTGTTGTTTGATTTTACATTATTTATAATATATATATGTTGTATTTATAATATATTTTATTTCTGGTTGTTGTTTTCGACATGCGTGTATCTGTGTGAGTGTGAAATGTAAGTGTGTAATAGTGTGAGTGTGTTGTGTATGTGTGTGTGTGTGTGTTGTTGGTGTCTATATAAACGTTGTCAGTTTTTGTTGTTGTTCATTATCGCAAAAATTACAAATATTGTTTTTTGTTTGTTTTGTTTTAATTATTTCGTGTTTTGCCTTTATTTTTGCATTTTTGAATTCGACAAGTATTGTTTATATTTTGAAACAATTTATTTTTACAGTTAGCCGTTGCTGCTGTCGCCTCCGTCTCCAGATGGCGCTGCTTGCCCCGCTGCTGGCCCATAGAGGGCGCTGCTTTGCATGTTTTTTGCTTTTCTCAATTTGATGCGGCCACTCAAAAAAGTTGTTATTGCTGTTGTTGTGATTGGATTGGATTTGATTTGTTGTTGTTCTAGTGTGTGTGGTGGTGGTGTTATGCCAGTATTTTTTAAGTGTAATAGTTTTAATTTTTTGTATTACTTATAACATGCTTTTTGTTGTTCATTTATGTTTAAACGGTGACTTCATTAAGTTTTGCTGCTTGTTGTTGTTGTTGTTGGGTTTTCCTTTCTTTCTCTTCGACTTTTTCTTTTTCTTGACTGCTGTCTGTTTTTGTTTTTCAATTAAAATTAAGTGTGTGTGTGTGTTTTATTTTTATTATAATTTTCATGTAATCTTTATCTTTTCTGGGGGGTTTTGTTTTTTCTCATTTCTTGCTTTTGTTTAAATGTTCTTGCTTTTTCTTTTTTACTTTGTTTCTTTTGTTTTTAAGTGTAAGTTTTTCCTTTTTTTAAGTTTCTTAAATGTTGTTGTTTTTGCTTTTGTTTTATATTCTTCTTGTTTTTTGTATTTTTTATGTTTTTTGCTTAACTCTTTGTTGTTTTGTTTTTGTTTTTTTAAGATCTTTTACTGGGGTCCATAGCAACAGCGTGGCGCGATGTCATTGCGCACAGCTACAGTCTTCGTCAACATCTTAAAAAAATAGAAAGGCTTAAAAAGAAATAATTTAACGCTTCACTTCGATGTCATCATAGTCACGAATTCTGCAAAGAGAGTGAAAGAAAGAACTCAAGATTAGAAAGAATGTTTTTGTATAAAAAGAGTTTAGAGATATATGGGGGATAGAACATTTGCACCCTTAATAAGATGTTATGTGGCTTCTTTCAACACTTTCATCAATTCGCATTATTAGCTAGATTCTTTTGGTTGACGAAGTGTTGTGCTGATCACGCTTAGCCATTAAAACAATATCAGGGAACAATTTACGAGCTGCGCTGCCAGACGCGTCAGATTATAAGCTAAATGAAATTTATGGGCGCATGAACGTTTAGATGAAACAGTTCACACAAGTTCCGAAGAAAAGAAAAAAGCCAAATTATGATGTTGGAAATTTTACAGTTTGGTCTCTCTAAAGTGAATCATGGACTAGCGCAAATGGTTAAGGGCAAACAAAAGAGATTTAGTGAATGGGGAAACGGGGGTCGATAAAATTACTTTTCGCTAAATAAAAGCTGCACATCATCATCATCATCGGTGCAATCAGAGGACGTTGGTGCGAAAACCTCGTGCGAAAAGAGGGCGAGGAGGGGGGGAGAGAACTTGATGCCAAATTGGCAACGTTCTCTTCGCCAACGTTGGCCGCTGAAACGCTTCCTCAAAGTGTTTTTGGGACGAGAGCGAGCGCGTACCCGATTTATCAGGTGTTTGCATGCAGCTGCTATAAATAGACAAGTGACAGCCTGTGCACCCCTCCCCACCCCACCCCTCTTCATACCCCACACTTTCGCGTCATGTGTCTCACGCTCTTGCATTTGCAGCTGATTGGTTAGGCTATAGGGTATAGTTATTGGTCTCGTCCCTGTCCCTGTCCCTGTCTCTGTGTCATTTCGACAATGCAATTATTTCTCATTTGCAGTTGCGGCGCATTTTTTAAATACTTGCAGCATGTGGTGAGAATAACGGTGGCCGGCCTCTTGACCAACTACGACGCAATGAGCCATATCGCATCACATGGCACCTTGATTGCTGCAGGTGCTAAGTGGGTGGACAGACAATTACCGATTACCGACTGACTCAATGTAATCATCATTATCATCATCAATAGCCGAGTAAATGAAGCTGTCTGCAACAATGGGTTTGCCATTGTTTTTTTTAAGAGTATTTATGGAAGGAATACTCAGTAAATAAATAAATACACCACTTGCAGCAAGAATATTATACGAAATTTTCATTGTTCTTTCTCACACGCCAAAGTTCTTTCAACTGGGAAAGGAAATTATAGCTGCTCCTTCTTTGCTTTTCCACACCTTGAAAAGAGCTCGTAAAATAAAGAGTTCTTTTCTCCAGTCCAATAAAAACTTAAAAATAAAACGTTATTATAACCAGAAACGCAACTCTCTCAATATATATTCATTCGTATGCAAAAGTTCAGGGGGCACGCCCCAAGGCATTTATATTGTTATACTCGACGGGGTCAACTTATCCTTAACCTTCTGCAAATATGCAAATCTACCTCAACCCTTTTTTACCTCGATTATTTTTACCCGAACCCAACCCAGAAATGAGTTTCCGCGAAAAGTTTTTTTTTTGGGGTTGGAACCGATTTTGGGCATGGGCTCGGCTTCCTTGACATTTTTGATCAAATTTCTTAATGGATCGAATGTTATTGTCGGGGTTGGGTCGCAATTAATACAAAAAGAAAAAACACCGAAACTCTTTTGATATAGAAAAGTAAGTTCAGCGCTCGTTTTTATATATGGTATCTATATATTTTTAGGCCAATTTTCATGTATTTTTATTCGAATTTCTATAGTTTTTCGCATAGTCCGATATCTACTTTGAATCGTTTTCGTGTTTTTGTGGTTCTGCTGTTTATCTTTCGTCGTTTTGTTTACATTCGCCAGCTCAATGTAGATAGAGTATATATGCACAACAATGTGTGTTTCACACTCTTTTTCTATCAATTTTTTTTTTTCTTTTCTTTTGCTGTGTTAATATGTATGTACTTTATTTCGCCGCGCTTCTGTGCTAATGTTGAATTTGTTTTTCTTTTGTATTTTGCTTAACATTTTATTTGATTTTCGACTTGCGTTTTTCATTTTGTTTTAATTTCTTTTCCTTACGTTTGTGTTGTTTCTGTTCTGTTCTATTCTGTTGCTGTTCGCTTATTCTCATTCTGACAACATTTTTATATTTGGCGAATGGCCAAAGTAAGTCTCATCCCAACATCCACACACATCTACATCTACATCTAAAGCTACACCACCAACACCATCGGCGGGGTCTGCCGGGTCCGGCCCATTGTTTGTGCTATATAATTTTCACATTCCGGGTTCACCCCCGAGAGCCCGATTTTGCTCCGATAGCCCCTTACCCGATCCCGTTGCCCACCCAACAAGCGACAAGACAACAATAGAGACTTTGGTTAATTGGCAATAAGCAAATGGCAACTCGCATTTATTTATATTATGCTCATTTCACACACACACACACACTCTTCCTTCTATATATGTGTGTATATATATATATAGATCGGTCAATGTTCAGCAAATTGCCTGTTAGCCAGTTATTATTATTGTTCTTAGTCGACATTCTCTGCATATTCTTATTGCACAATATTTATTTCATATTAATTGAAAAGTCTGATCTATCAATTGAGATATTTCTTATAGCTATAGATTAAAGACAAGGTTTTACTCTAGAATTGCCCAATTTTTATAACACACATTGAAATGGAAATATACAACATTATATGACCATTAAACAATTTATAAGATAAGATATTTTATAGTTTGGTTAGCCTTAAAACACCTTGAAACTATTATCAATAATATATAATCTTATCTTAACCAACTTTTGCTTGTTTCCAACTAACACAATATTTTCTGTGGCACTCTCAAAGTGTTCAAATTGATGACAATTTTGACACATTTACTTCCTAATCTAGAATATCAAGTGTTATTCGTAATTTGCTGTCTCATTTCTTGACTTGTTGCTCTTCCCAACCTATTTTTATATTGTTTCACGTTATGTTGGGTGTTCATAAATTGCTTGTGATTAATCTATCTGATCCGCCAAGATTTGCGCGAAACGATTTTTATTTGAACTTGAGGCACACATTGCTTAAATCGGATACGCGAGATGTAGTCGTTATATTGAATGTGTATAAGACAAACAGATAGACGGACAGACAGACAGAAAGACATACACACAATGCGAGTATATATTATATACATAGTTCTAGATTTGTATCAGTCCGATTTTGATTGCCATCAACAACAGAGCGAGTAAGCGAACAAATGAGATAATGAGTGAGTGAATAGTGAAACAACAACAGCACAACAAATAGGGGGGCTCATTATTTCAGTTTGTTTTTCTCAAAGTACAATCAAAGCAATGGACTTATATATTTTTGGAGGTGTATGAACAGAGAGATCTTAGCACCTTGAATCAACAACATATGTGTATTGCCTTTGCAATTGTTTTCACTCTATTTCCCACAATTGTCTATTCAATTTCAAAGCAATTAAAAATTTTCGAGGAATACAAAACAATCAAATGAAATGATCGAATTAGTAATTCCCTTTTTGTGGAAAAGAACGAAGAATTACTCTTGGAAATAGGCAAATTCCGAATAATATATAAACCGATTATTTGTCGCTTTTAAACTTTACTAAATGGTATATATAGATTAATTGCAGGGTAATCCAGCAGTCTGATATACGAAAGAAAAGCGAATAGAATAACATTTTGGTTACTCATTGAATGCGACTAATGAATCAGTTTAGTTTATAGAACATTCCGAAAGTAATGAATGACACACAAAGCAAGTGTCAATTGTGTATGCACATATATGATTAAATCGAAATATTTTGACTAATTGTCATCATAGAGTACAGTACGTATACGTAACGTAGCTCAAGTGAATTGTATACAAGCTAGATGGCTGGCAATTATCAAAGCCAACAACTGCTGTGAGAATATCCAATTAGTGGAATGACATGACACGACGACACGCGACATCACATCACATATATACGCATATAGGTAAGCCGCTTAGCGAGAGTGTGAAATAGTCGGATTGGGAGAAGAAGAAAAGAAGGTGAACTAGAAGAAGAAGGCGATTATGATGCGCTTACCTTCGTAATTGACCTGACCATCACCATCGATATCAGCCTCGCGGATCATCTCATCGACCTCCTCGTCTGTTAATTTCTCTCCCAAATTTGTCATCACGTGACGCAATTCGGCCGCTGAAATGAAGCCGTTGCCGTCCTTATCGAAGACTCTGAAGGCTTCTCGGATTTCCTCTTCACTATCGGTGTCCTTCATTTTGCGTGCCATCATGGTAAGGAATTCTGGGAAATCAATTGTACCGTTACCTGGAAAAGAAACCAAATACAATTAGTATACACATTACTTTTCAATATACAATAATTCCAATATATTTTGCTCCATTCTCGTATTGTTGCAACGTTTTCTACTTAACTGGAAATCTATTTTATCTTCAATCTTTCATTCTTTCTGTATAAGCCACAAAAGTGTTCTTAAATCAAACTTTTGATTGCTAAACATTCTTTCTGCATAAGCCATAGAAGTTTTCTTAAATGTCCGCTTCTCTGAATTGTGATAAATATTCATTTCCATCAAACATTTGAACATTTGCCCCCGGGGATAATTTACGAGTCAAACATTTCTCTTTATTATATCACGCTCTCGTAATAAACTGACTCACAAATCCCTTTAGGGCCACACACATTGTGAGAAATCCCTGGGCCAGTCGTAATCAGGTATGCTTTTATATTTGTCTAAGCCACGGATTAGTTTTTCATGACGTCTTCGTCGCCGCCCCCCTCCTCCACCCACCCCCTTTATATTCATCTTTTTATCATGTGGCACACGTGGCGTATGCGCAACATTGTGGCAGCATTGATAACTTTGCCATCCCATAGATAAGCCACAGTAGCAGTTTGCTAAGCCAGTCAGGCTTACACCGCGTTGGAATTCTGAAGTTCATCCCCGCAGCTCAAGACCACGACGAAACGAATATAGAGAGAGCAGTGGAGAGGATGTTACCGAATTTCTCGTTAGACTAATTGAAAAAGTTTCTGTTTAAAGTTTGCGAATAGTTTTCCGCTTTTCAGTTGCTCTTGGGCTGCTTCACATTTTTATGGCTCACTCTCCATAACACAAAAAAAAAAAAAAAAACTTTTGATAAACCAGAAAACTTTTGCCCCACACTGAGACCTTAATTGTTATTGACTCTCTCATTCTCTTGCCAACTTCGGTTTTCTGCCAGAAGCCCAATTCTATAACATATATCTAACTAATGGTTGTTCTCCATCACATTGCAAAGTTGAACAAATGGAGCATGGGTCATATTTAGGATATAATTTTATGCTAATGGCATAGCCCACACACTTAAGATTGAGACTTGTTTTCATTGATGTCTCGGCAAGTTTTCCCATTTAAACTTTGAACAAATGTTGCATAAACACTTGATCTTTGTCTTAAATATGTATTATATACTATAATATATACAGTACTATATATGATATACTATAATATACATTACATACTATGCTTTAAATGATATACCATAATATATTTTATATACTATAATATACATATTATACTATATATATATGACATTGAAAACAGTTAGTTCGCTTGTTCTATAACACTCCTAAAAAATTAACCAAAATCAAAATGTGAAATTAATGCTTTGCCATCACACTTAATAGCCCAAAATTCAGTGTAATTATTGCCCTTGCTCTTGTTAAGTTCAAATACAAATCAATACGTACATATGCACAGACTATACAAATGTAGGCGATTAACAACCATGTTATATTCACATCAAATGGCAAAATAAATAATGAGATTTTCAGAAGGAAAAACAAGAAACAAAAAACGAACAAAAACAAATCCGAAAAGAAAAAAAAAACAAATTTAAGCAGAAACGATTTGTACGCAATGGGTAACATTTCAATGTTTATAAATTAGCACAATGAAAAATGAATAAAAATCCAATAATCTAATGGAAAAAATGTGCGCCTAATCGAAGTTCATATTAATAATATTGAATGGACTAAATCGCTTAACAAACAATAATAAGCAAGAGATCATATAGACTAGCGCATACCCTACAAAAAAGTAATGCAAAGTATTCAGTTCGGAACTTCTATTTCTTGGTATTCAGAATAAAATCAATTGAACGCTTAGCAGAGTATCTTTTAGTCGATCACGCTGCTTGGCTTCCTATTGAATTTTTGGGGAATACCGGGTTCGGTTCAATTCGGATCGGTTGAGTTTTATTTCGATCGGTCTGTGTGTGGCGCACTCTTGTTTATAAAAATCTATATTTAAAACATTTGACGCGAACTCTGTCGCTGCTTGCTGCTGCGGCTGCTTTTGGCTTTTCCGGCATTGGCCAACATTAGGATTTCCCCCGACGTAATATTTTTGCCATTTGTGTTGGCCAATATACTTGAACGAGACGTTGTTAGACGCGCTTTAGACAGTCGGCGTTAACAAACGATTGACAAGGCTCATGACGATGATGACGAAGACGACGGCGATGGCCACGAAGACGCTCCCGCTGCCAGCAGCTAACAGCTAGCAGCTAGCCAATGTCTGCCAATATCTTTTGGTGTTTTGGTTTTTGGTTTCCATTTCGCCAGACACTATTTTCCCCTTTCACGCGGTCCCCCCTCCCAGATCTTACAAGCACCACGGGGTTACGCCCCGTTTGACGATTCGCAACGTTGCGCAAATTTTTGCAGACAATTTAAAATTTTAATAAGATTTGTTCATTTTTCTTCATTTCTCTCTCGCTTATTCGCACGCTAAATTTAGTTGTGTGTGCTTGAAGAGAAACTGGGATCGGGGCAAGAGGAAAAAGTCTTTATAAATAACACATAGGGGTTGTTCTCGCTTGGATATTTGATTGAGATCTAACCGCATTCGAATTCTCTTTACTTGCATTACTGCTTTATAAATATATTTACATACAAATATGTATAAATACATAACTCGAGACTTTTATTTGCAATTCTGTCAGTCAACACTCCAGACGTCATTCCGGGACAAAGTGGCGACTGTAGGATTGAGGGGACCGGCAGGGAGGGGAGGGGAGTGACCGGCGACTAATGGCGTCGTTTGTATGCGGCTGCAGTTTTTGGACATCGTCGTCGTCGTCGTCAACTGAGGCGACGCCAGCAAAATTTTAAGTAATGAATGTTTAATGTTTCCGTCTGTTGTTCAGAGAGGAGGAGGAGACTAGCAAATTACCACTGGGCCATGTGAGCGTGTGGGAGTTGTCTATGTGAGAGGAGGCGTGAGTGTAAGTGCATGTGTTTGTGTGTGTGTGTGTTTCTTTGTGCATTTCAAACAGTCCATAGGAGGTGTATATATTTTATATAATTTTATGCACGAAATGCCATTTGCCTGCTTAGATCGTAAAATAAGCTATATAATCGCTTATAACATCATGTTACTAGTCGTCGAGCCTCATGAATAATCCAAGTGAATAATAGGGCAAAGCAAATAGTTTCTATTAAACTATGAATCTATTTGTATTAGATTCATATTGTTTCTCTTGAAGGTTTAACCCCAAAAATTTAAAGGTAAGGTTTGCTTTAAGTAAGACTTAAACCCACAAGCTGAAGCATAAGATTCTTATTAAAACTCTATTAGAATAGAGAATAAAAATTAAATAGAAAAACGCTAATTTGGCCTTTCTTTCTTTAAATATGTTTGATATATAGTTTAATTATATCTTTATTTATCTGAGAATAAATAAATAGGTATGGATTTAAGTTTGTGAAATCATTCATCCAATCCCTTACTAAACCTTCTCCCAAAACTATCGGATTCTACTCTATAAATTCCAAGTTGGATGAGCTTAGCAAAAACAAAAAACAATTTTGTGCTAAAAACGCAGAATAGAAGAAGCTTAAGTGAATCCTAACAGTTTGGAACTCACACCATATCAGAGCTGCATATCCAGATGAGAAAACATTTGAAGCGGTACTATAAAGAAACTAAAAACCTCTAAAGTGCTGCTTGAGCCAAAGCAACTATTTTTAGCTATGTGCTGCTGATAAACATCGCTCAGCCAGTCAGTCATTCAGCCAAAAGCCCGCCCACCTGCCAAAGAGCATCTCTTCAGCTAAGTCGCTGCCACCTATCCACGTGTTTTATATGCTTGTTGTCCTTAATAGCAATTGAAACGCATGCGCTGTGCGTCTGCTTTGCAGACTTTTGCAGAATTTGCCCTGGATTTTTCATCACATGCGCATTTAGCACGTGCAAAGAGGAATAACAACAACAGCAGAAGCAGAAGCAGCAGCAGCACAATAACTGTGACAGCAACAACAAGAATATGGAATAAAGGAAAAAGTAACAGTGCCAGCAGCGCTGCCTGCTGCCTTGTGAGAAGCACTCGTCGTCCAGCCTCTGCAGCGATTCTCGGCGTTATTGAGAGCGAGAGTGAGAAAGAGAGAGAGAGAGTGAAGCTGCAGCGACTGTTGCTTTTGTTGTTTTCTTCTTACTGTCGGTCGGATGTGGGTGACTTGATTTTGGTTTTCGGAATTTTGTCGTCGTCTCCTTGCACTTTTTACTTGTTACGCTTTACACTTGTCGCTCGCTCTTCTTTCGCTCGCCTGTGTGTGTAAGTGTGTTTGTGTGCATGTATGTTGGTGTAAGTGTAGGAGGTGTTTGTATCGGTGTTGCGCTGCTCTTTGGGTGGGGCATGTTTTATTTTTAAGCTAATTGTCGAGCTTTGGGGCATTATGCAAACAGAAACTGCACGAAAACGAAACAGAAACACACATACAAGAACTTACTCACACGCACACACCAACAGTTGCGCTTGTATGTATGTATGTGTGCCCATAAATAAAAAAGTGATTTATAATTTGTGAAAATTTAACGAAAGCGAAGGAAAAATTAACGAATGCGCGATATATTCTCGACACATTTCACAACTGCTAAAAATACATATAAAAAGCCACACGAGCATTCCTCTTCTTCATCGCTTCCCTCTCCCCTCCTTTTGCTCTTTTCTGCTGCCTCATTCTAATAACTTGCAAATTCGTTGAGTAGTCTTTGGCGAAAGGTGAAAAACCTCAAGTTGACGAACCGATGGCTAGAGTATACATACATAGTGTAATGTTGGTCAAGTCTTCTCATTTACAGAAATGGCGCACGGCGTCAATCTCTTAATTTCAGTTATAATACATTTGTATTTTCTACAATTCAGTATATTTCAGTCTTTTTTTTTCTTGTGTTAGACATTCTCTTTTCTTCAGCTTCCCATCGCCCCATTTCATCCGCAAAACCACCTTTTGTCAAAAATCCTGTGCATTTCTGACAGCACCAACAAAAGCAACTACACGTAGCATTAGCCAGAACAAGAGCCAAATATTTTTGGTCTTCTATTTTTAATGGCTATGACGTGTTTTTGTTGCATATTTTTAGCCAATCGCCAAGAAAAACTAAAGGAGGAGAAAACAAAAAGAATTCATTTCGTTTCGTTTGTCAGTCTATCCATCCGTCCGTCTGTCTCTTTGCCTGATCTGTTCAATTCTTAGCTGTGGGATTTACAGAATGTGCTGTGTTTGTTTTAAGAATAGACTGACGACCGATTGAATAGAGCAGTTTATAATTAGGGGAAAGGGTTCAAAGCAATTAGCCCAAAACACAAAAACTAGTTCAAGAATTTGGCAATCAGAGCAGTTCGATCAAAGAACAGTTATGTCGGAAGTGTAAAACATTTGGGAACACATCTCAAAGAGGTTTTCGCAAGTGACCTACACACGTTAATAATACTCAGTAAGTAGTTGCAACGTTTACTACGAATGGATCCACACAAAATGTAGAATTGGAAAACGCAAAACTTACCGTCGGCATCGACCTCGTTTATCATATCCTGGAGCTCAGCCTCTGTGGGGTTCTGTCCCAGGGATCGCATAACTGTTCCCAACTCCTTTGTTGTGATGGTGCCATCACCGTCTTTGTCGAATAGCGAGAACGCCTCTTTGAACTCAGCAATTTGTTCCTCTGTCAGCTGATCGGCCTGTAAAAATCGAAAAGAGATGCGAATTAATTCAATGGTAATGCTAATTTGCAACGACAACTGAAATTCTCTTATATTTCAGCTTCTGTATAAATACCATAATTAAGTTGTTGATTGAACAGACTCTCAGTTCTATTTGTATAACTGATAATTAATTCCTGTCAGGTTTTATGATGTGTTTATGAATGATGACATAGGCGACGATGACGACTTGATCTATGCTCAATGCCAGCCAAAACCGAAAGAGAAACTGACAAATAGACAAACAGTCATACTATTCTCTTTCTTTTTTCTTATTTGTTATGTATGAAATTACAATGGAAAGTGCGTCCCCTCCCAAAGATACGAGATCTATACATAAACAGTGCCGCGGAACCAGAACGTCAAAAAATAGCGGCACTTTGGGATTCATTTGAATAATTTCGCATATTGTTTGCACTCAACAAAACAACAAAAGGCGCCAGACAGACCCACCGAATACAAATACATATATGTATATATATGCACATATCTAGTGATACGATTGTACTCATATCTCTATCTAAAAGGTGTTAGGTTTCGCTGACGTCAGTTGTATATTTTTTGTTTTTTGGATACACAAAACCAGAACACAAGGTTCGGGAAGTCGCCAAATGTTTCCCTAGCAAAAGTTGCAATATTCTGTTGCGAATTATTACGCTCTAAAATCATCTTTAGACCTGTTGAAGAAGTGTCAATTCGAAGCATCTAATTTGTTTTGACAGATGTTTCTTACGCTTCAGCTCTCTCTCTATATATATGTAAATATATATAAAAGCAATCTAAGCGATAAGCTCAATAATAAATAAACAAATAATGCACCCTTATACAGCACTAACCACTATGATTAAATTATGGAATCTACGTCAGAAATAAACGAGAAATAAAGGCACTTCAAAAATATATAGATTATGCCGTTCAATAAAATGTATTTTGAAACAATCATGAGGTCACATTCAAGCCAAATAAAATTAACAACTAATGCACAAATTTGTTCTACGATAAAAAAAGGGAAAATTTATGAGCAATCTCAAAACTAGATGACGCATAAAGTGCCAACAATTTTTAATGCATTACTCAAAAGTTATTCTGGGTCTGACCAGTTGAGAGAGAAAGAATGTGAATGAGAGTTGCTCGGAGACTTGTCGATAAGTTAAAAGGTGTGCTATCTAATCAAGAAACTATAACTTGTTGTACTACACACGTAGCTGCACTTCAAGGCGAGCACAAATCACTTATATAACATAGAAATTTCATGGCAAACACACTTTGGCAAAGCCGAAGGAAGGTTTATATTTAATAACCGAGAAGATTGCAGTTCAAGAGTGTGTGTGGGGTTTGAGTTGAATTTTTGGTTGTGGCTGGCTTATCGCTTTGGCCCGATAAAAGTTGTGTGCACATTAGTAAGCTGGTTATGTCATGACTGTATGACTAACTGCTTAAGTCCAAAGCTGCTTAAAGCTCAGTCAGAAGCGCAGCTTAAAATGGCAGGCATCAACATCCACCTTGAATAGCAATGGGTGTGACGGAATCTACCTAATTGTCAAACCATATATATCACACGCCCACTCCCCGCGTATTGTTATTCCATATTGGCACCTGCCCATGTGTGTGTGTTTTGTGTTTAGATTTTAGACATTGCACATGTGATTCAAATGAAGCATAAACATTACTTTTAATAGCTTTCTCTCGCATTGGTTTCTATTATTTCTCTCTCTTTTGCAGGCTCGATTAACTGGTTAAATCGTCTTTTTGCCGGTATTTACACAAACAACAACAACAAAAAGTTTGCCGCTGTGCAAAGTCTGAAAAAGAGAGTATGAACGATCGACCGGTATAAACTGGATTCTGACTTCAGTTTCGATTTCGAAATCGAGTTCGAAATAATGCGAATTGTGAGACAAATGTGCTTTGTCTTATGATGAACTCAGCACGAATGACTCACGGGAGAAGAAGAGAAGTAAAGAACTCGAAGAGTATTCGACTTATAGATGCTCTGATCTTCAAACAATTTGGAAATATACATTCAAATGAATTAAGATGGAATTACAAGTAATTGTTTTGCACTATACTATACTATATAACATAATCTTATATCCCATTTGCATTTGAAACAAATTAAAACAGAATCAAGATTGATATACTATAGTACACTAAACTTGGGGTGCATTCAAACACCATAATCTGCTATTCACTGCATAAATAAGGCGAGAGGAAGTGAATAAATGATACAGCTGTACGGTATTTGATGAGATAATGCTGCCGCACAGTCAACAAACTTTGAAAATAAGCTCTGCTTATCCGCATTCAAATACATATGAGTATGCGAAAAATAGAGATGAGGCGAAATATGAATCACGCTTTAATGAAAAACAAAATATTGAGCACGTAAAACGATTTGTTTTAATTAAAATCTGTTTGCATTCTGCGTGAGCTGTAAAAAGCGCTAATTTAATTAAGCAACGCCCGCTGTCAGAGAAATGGGCTAGGGAAAAGGGGATGGGTCAAATATTTTCTTGTATTTTCTTATCAAAAAGCAAACGCAGCAGCAGCAAGCGCTAAAACCAAAAGTAAAAGAGAAAAGGCAACAAAAATTGGATTATGTGCGGTTAATGTGGCGACGTCGCCACGTTTGGCGTCTGGGCAAAAATCGTTCTTCATTATGCTGCACGCCGCACATGCACACTCACACACACACATACGCGTTACAATGAAATTCTTGGGCGAATGTTGGCAAAGTGGAGCAAACAACAGCAACAACAATATGGCCAAGCCAGCAACAGCAAAAAGCAGCGTGCCAGCAGAGCCAAAAGCCAAACAGAAAGCGAAACAGCAAAATAACCGCAATGCGGCAAATGAAACGGTTATGGAAGAAAACAACAAAACGTAAACGCCGCAACCGACACCAACTGAACTGAGAGAAAAAGAGAGACCGCGCAACTGAGAAAATGACAACGAAAACGCAAAAGAAAGCGCACGCAGATAAAAGTGAGCGAACCGACAACGAACGGCGAGAGAGCCGACGCAGTGCAAAAGGCAAAATTGATAACACACGAATGCGCTGTGCAGAGATTGCGAACCAGGCAAAAAAAAACTGTGTGAAACGGTTATGCGAGTCGGCCTAGAGTGGCATAGAGCGAGAGAGAGAAAGAGAAGAGCTAAAGCGCAAGTCAAACGACACGAAGCGATTCGGTTCGGAGAGCAACTGCTGTTCGTGCATACGAAACGGTTAAACTGAGCAAAAATGCAAACGAATCGCGGCAAAGCAACACGGCGATAACACACATTCCAAAAGCTAAAGAATTTTTCGCCGTTTCGCTTTTCTTTCATTTTCTTTGTGTCGCGTCTAACCTCAATTTTTTGCGGTAAATAAAGCGAAACGAACGAACAATAAGAAGAGAGCAAAAAAAGCAAAGCCAATAATGCCGGCGTCGCTGGAACAGCCGTTGGCATTGTTGTTGTTTTTGCTCGTGTTGCGACAAATTGCTGTTGTTGCTGATCACACTTTTGGCTGATAAGCAAATGAAATTTAGTGCAATAACATAAAAACTATTTATGAGCAGCTGAAATATGGCTAATAAAGTGACAAAGGGGGAAAAAAACATGTTCTTACTTAGCGGTTTTTTATAATTGCAATAAAGCAAATTTTTGATACAAGCAACTAGGAAAGTAAATTCCCACACACATTTGTTTGTGGTGCGATGCTGCATTGACATAAAGGAATGGAGACGAAAAGAACTAAAAGCTGATAACGAGTTCTGCTGCTTGCTTATTCAAATTTCTCAGGCACTCTATTAACAAAAGGGGTGTGGCATGGTCGGGGTTGCATTTTCAATTATAGCTTTTGAAATAATTTAAGGGATCTAGAAATTCAAGTTTGCTGTGAACTCAACGGAAATGAATGGTCCTCATTTATAATAAAATAATTGTACACTGTAAAACTCTTCTATTTTTAAGAACTGCAGATTGCACAAGCTAATCGCATTCTGTGCAAATATGATAACAAAATAATTTATCTAGAGTTCTAGACTGTGACTCATTTTTAACCAATTACATTTGCAATAAAAACAAAAATAGGGTGAAAAAAAATGGGATAATATAATCTCAATTGGCATACGTTTTCAGAAATTCCAATTGAATGTAAACAATGCAAAATGAAATGAAGGTGATGGGTGAAGAGGAAATAAATGAGAGTACTTACCATTTTTGTAGTTGGGTTTGTTGTTTTTTGTTGTGGTTAGAAAGAAATGTTAATCCGCTGCTGCTGCTGAAGCCGCTGCTGCTGTGGTAATATTTTTTGGTATGTGTAAAGTGGAATTAACGTTAACGACGCGCGTTCTACGTTCTACGTTTAACTTGTATTTGAATTTTAAGCAAAACTTTTAACACACTGCAAAAAGATCAAGAAGAAGAATATGGTGATGAAGATAGCAGAAAACACGATGCTTTTTAAAATTAAATTTACTTTAAAAACAGTTTTTTAAGTTCAAACGGAGCAACAACAAATGGCAACCAACAATTGACGACTGGGTCAAAAAAAAAAAACGAAGTAGCGTCGTTGCCGGCGACAGCGGCGAAACAAATGAAATGAGAGACTGGCGAAAAACGTTGACGTTTCCTTCAGTTCGTCTCTCTCCGTCTATCCATCAGTTGTCGACGCTACTTTTTTCTTTCCTTTTTTTTGTGTTCTCGCCGTGTCAATTTGTTGTTGCTATTTGTTGCTTTGCCGAACGCCGAATTTTTTTTTCGTCTTGCGTTTTTATATTTCTCATTTGCTTTTTGGCATTTTGCTTTTGGGTTTTCTATTGTGCGATATAATATGCGAAGAACACACGCGCGCAACACCCGTTTTTTTTATTTAATACATATAGAAAACTGGCTTGATTTTGCTTTCATATTGTGAGAAATTTGGTTTTTTGCATTTCACGAAATTTGTGGAGTAGCGTTTTTTTTATTTTTTTTTTTTTTTGAAGTCCTCAATTTTTGAAAAACATGTATTTTTATGTTTTCTGTTTCAATTGAAGGTAACTCACGATCCTAATCAGAACTTGCGTCCGTAACGGTTGACAACTCAATTGTAACTGTACCGTTTAAAACCCGTAAGCGTACTACAATTTTTGCACTTTTCTGCTGCTGCTACTGCGCTGCTTTCTGTGCTTTTTGGTGCTCCTTTCCTGCTCGGCGCAAGTCAAATGTTAATATTTTTCTGCAAACTTGCTGTAGATGCTCAAATGAACTGCTTCGACGACGTCTGTTACTCAAGTGAGCTGGCTATCCAGTGTGAAATGCTTTTTTACGCTGCTATTTAACATTTTTCATGTTACCTTGTGCTCTTCTGCTGCAAAAAAAGCTAAATTGAGCGAATCGGTCGTCAAATGAAACGGTTATGCATGCTCCCGCAGCTGATTGCAGTCGCTTTTGCTTTGATTTTTGCGTGCCAAGCTGCTAAAGTTCGCGAAAAACGAGAAACGAAAATGTACGAACTGTTAATAACAGGCGCGCCGGCGCGCAAAGTTTAAATGTAGCCGAAAAGCTTTATTATTGTTTAATAGACACAAGCGAACAGTTGTTTAATTTGGCGCTAACATGGTGAGCTTAATATTTTAAATATATTTTATCTGTGGAATTAATTATAAATATTAAAATAAATTAAAAAAATATAAAAAAATAAATAAAACCACTTTTTACTTTAAAATTAAATAAAATTAATAAAATAAATAAATAATAATAAACATAAATTATGAAATTTTTTTATTATATTAAAAAATTATAAATAAATTAATTATCAAAATTTTAGACTTACTGCAGCTAAATGGTATTTTTCAATTTGGCACTAAAAAATACTTTGCGCGCCGTAAATAACATAAGAAGCTTCATTCACCCTTTCAAAAATACTTCTATAAATCATGCACAACTACAAACATATTTGAGTGTGTACGCGAGTAGCTTGCCGGTTTTTGTCCGTTTCTTTGCATTCTGCTTTTTTTGCCGCAGCGAATTGTCGCAATGTGCTTCTTTCCACGTTGCAATGACGCGCAATTCAACGCATGCCAACAAGTTAAGTATGTTAACCTCTGCAAATTAGACAAGCAGCATAACCGTTGTCGGTGGAGGGGTGGGCTGGAAGGACGAACAACGAAAATGAAGTAACAATGCAGCAACATTGGCTATTGGCCGAACTGCGGCGCTGACGTCGTCACTGGCGACAACAGCGGCGACGGCGCCGACGACAGCAATGCGCCATTTTTCGCCATGAAATTCGGTTGGGGACGTCTTTCCGTCCTTCTTTCTGTCATTCCGTCCTTATGCCTTGCCTGTCTGTCAGTCAGTCTGGCCAAGTGTGAGTGTGATTGTGTTGGGTAAACATTTTGCCAGTCCCGACAGAAGCCCTACAAGCACCTCAACCCCAAGCCCTAACCCCTCTACAAAGCTCAGCGCCAGACCACGACCCATCGTGTTTCGACTTGTCAATGCTTTCGTCGCAATGCGTTTAAAATTCTTCCTTCAATTCTGAACATCAGTTCTTCTTCTTTGACTTTTGCTGCAGTGGCGAGAATTCTTTGATTATTTCGGGGGTAAGTACACGAATGAAATTGTAAAAATTTGTCACTGATATTTGCTGTGGTGATAATAAAGACGGGCCCCTAAAATATATAATTTAAACGTATGAACGTTCATACATATTATGTACTGTATTGCTGATCGACAACAACAGCAGAGAAGCCTACAACATGGCCGAGATTTTAGAGATTTAAAAATAGTTGAAACTATTTAAAATTATGCTTTAAGATTTTATTATGTATCTCAAATAAAAAAAAAATATAATTAAAGTAGAAGTTTTTAAGCTAATACCTCAAATATATTTAGTCTAAATAATTCAACTAAATTTTATTAAGATCGCAGACAAATTTTTAATTGTGCAGCGAAAAATCAAGTGCAAGTCAAGAAAGTTCTAATACACATTTTTGGCGATTTTTTTTTTGTAGCATTTTCTTATGCTTCTGACTATTTAATCGTATTTTTATTTTTAAAATGGCAAGGCAATTTGAAATAAGTTTCAAAGCGACAAAATTTTGTAAGCTGAATAATCAGCTGATATGCATCGGTTTTTTTTTTCGATATGTTATAATATCCAAAATAAGGCCACATTTTCAGAATCGTTGCCGCATGATCAAGCAAGCGGCTACACTAGCCGTCCCTCTCTTACACACTGCTTATTGAATGATACGGTGGAAGGTTCTAATTAACGGAAATTTTAATGATGCAGCCCAGTCTATAAAGGGTATTAGCTTCACCACTGTCACTGCATCTTAGAAATTGTATGCTTAGCATATCCGCCATTTCGTTTAAGTAAAGAGGGCCAATTACCGCCATTCATTTGGCCATAAAACAGCTGGAACGCTTTCTGTGTGAGTTTGCTAATTGTCAGCGAAATAAACCGCGGCAATTAAGCCAGTGAATGGTATTTTAATAGACCCACAAATAGGTGGGCTAACTGCTGTGCTTGTGCTGTAATATTTGGAGTACATACAAAAGAACAAGTTCATACCATAAACAGTAGCTTAAAACAATTAAGTTGACTCGTAATTTTCCAGTTCCCATGAATTTCGGCAGAACGTCAAAATAAAATCGGGGAAAATTGTGATATAAGAATGGGACAAATAAGAGCACTAAGAACTAGAGGTGGCATAATAAATAAAAGGTATTGTAAACATGGAACAAGTTTTAAATAAAACTCACTAAGAAATTTGATTCTTAAAATAAATACAGACGTATCTATCTAATCTTTATTATGTTTCGCTCGGGAGTCAAGAGGCTTCCATCATTGCATATTACTTCGAATCACAACATTTTAATTACTTCTTCTTCTTTCTATTCTGGCGACGCGCCTTGAGGCGTTGATCACGACGCCATTTTAGCCAATACTTTTGTATCTGACGAGCCGCGCGATTCATCATAAACAAAAGAATTCGTTGCTGTTGCTTGCGTTGCTCCTCTTGCTCATATTGGACCACAATTTTGTTGTAAACGGCCTCCTCTTTGCGATAGGATATCATAAAAAAGTCCAACTCTTTCTTGGCTACCTTGTACTGATCCTCAAGTTCGAGGTTCTCACGAATCTTTTCGCCAATATTGGTATCAAACTTTTGCAGAATACCCTCCAACTGGATCAGCAACTTGTTTCTAATGATTAAAATTTTAATATATTTTAAAATGAATATTCTGTAATACGATATTTACTTTTCGGCTCTGGCATCTTTTTCGTTAAGAGTAATGCTGGTGATCAGATGATCATATTCAAGCTTGACCTTCTCCAGCTCCTCTTCGAGATCCTTTTGCTTCTGAACTGTGTTTTTGTGAACATCTCGAAGAATGCGACTTCGCTGCTCGCTGAAAGAAATAAATAAGATCATACAAAATCATATAACATATACAACTCGGTTTTCTTGCTTACATTTCGTTTTGAATGCGGACACTATTCTTCCATTTTCTGTTTGCCAAGTCCATTTCCAATTTTTCGAGTATCAGGAATTTCACTGCCTGCTTCCAACGTAGTATGGCGTTTCTTGATTTCAGTTTCTTCTGATAATATGCTGTTCGAGATCGAATCTCTTCGCGTTCATGATACATAACATGCAACTGACGTTCCATGCTGATCTCGCTTTTCGCAGTTCGCCACAAATGTCGCTTGGCTACCGCCAGAATTGTGTCACAAGCCACAATGAGTTTCTTATCATCATTTGATAGCAAGTTGACTAGCCGAGGGAATAATTCGTAGATTTGAAAGTTGGTGTGGAAGTAATCGATGATCTTGATAACTTCATGATTTAATATCTGCACCTTGACCGTATCCAAGCTCTGCAGTTTCTCCATTAATCCTATTGCTGGTGAATAAACTGTTCCCTTCAGCACGTTTCTCATGTGATCCATATCGTCGCCCAACTTTGGCAAGATCAGCGACATCTTGATGCTCTCTATTGAGGAGCTTATGAGCCTAATAACGTTGTCAATTTGTGTCTCTCGAATGCGTGAGAAATCTACGGGTTAAATACAATTACAATATACATTTTTGGCAGAATTTGTAAATATTTGCAAACCTTCTGCAAAAATGGCGTCTTCGGTTGCTGCTGCATTCTGCATATCTGAGCTTTATTTTGTGTTTTATTTTACAGAAACGTTTCAGTGTAGTTCTTTGTGTAAATATTTTTCTTTACTGAGTACTGTTTAAATGAGAGGCAGTCTTTCAAAATAACAATTGTGTTGCTTAGTTTTCTGTTGCTAAGAAACAATAAGTCTTAAGTTTGATTTCCTCAATATGAGGTTTTAAAATACAGGTACACGGTACGATTATGATTAAACTGAAACTGAAATAAAGAATTACGAATTAAGAAGGAGAATGGCTAAAAAGGGTAATTTTGTCCCAGCTCTTCGACATTTCTTCTGATTTATATATCTTTGGGCTGGCAAATATGTTAAAAAGGAAGATTTCTAAAACTTTGAGGACTAGTTTCAAACTCTAGTTTCTTCTTTATTTTGTAGTTCTCAAATATAAACTTATGTATCTTCTGCGCGTTCTTAAATTGTTTCCTCTAGATATTTGTTGTTATTTAAGTTAAGAGATAGTAGTAACACATTAATTAACATAAACATTATATAATAATTTATACTTGTTTGTACTAATATATATATGGAGTTATTATCGTTTATTTTATTATTTCATTTATTCAGATAAAAATGTATGGCAGATTTTTAACACTCGCTTTTGCTACTAACTTTTTTTTTTTTCTTAATCACTTTCCTTATTTATGTGTATCATTCTTTATTTATGTAAGTCATTCAATGAACTCTTTCATTGTACTCATCTATGATTAATGCACATCTTCTTTACTTAATAATAATAATCATTCTAGATGCTTTAGAGCAATTGTTACAAATGCGTGCACATACACACTATATCCTTTGTGACTCGTAAATGCAGGGTGTCATGACAGCGCAGTTTGTGCTAAAAATAGTGTGCGTATCTCGCGTAGTGTGGGACCCAAAGTGGGCTGTGTGGCCGATGTGGACGTTAGTTGCACAATGCAATGTTGTGGAATGATGGGCATCGTAGGTGGGGTTCGCCATTTTTCTAGTTAACTTCAGTTGTGTTTGGGGCATTCTGAAAATGTGGGTGTGCAAAGTGTGTTGGGAGTGTGGAGTGGTTGTGTCGCATTACGTCAACTGGCGTGGCATGAATGAAAGCTGCGACAGGCAGAAACAACGGCAACTACAACTACAACGACAACTACAAGCAAGTATCAAGAATGCTAGAGGCATTTCCGTTGACTGAATGTGTTTGCCAGGAAGAGCCGAAACGGGCGTGTCCCGACAACAAAAAAAGTGGAACCATAAGTGGAATACAACCATGTAACTATAACGGTATACAAAGATTTAACAAAACTATAATAATATAATTGCATTTGCATTTTATTTATGTGTGGCAAAATTTGTTAATACGCGGTTGTCATTGCGGTATTAATTAAGTTCAGTTTTGTGCTGCATTAATTTTAAAAAAAATATGAATAAAAAATAAAACAGAATATACTACCTCTATTAAGTAATAAATTTTAGAAATTAATTGTATATTTAAAATAAATAAAAAATTAAAATTAAATAAATAAACAAAGTAAATACATAAAAAATGAAATGAAATATGTAACACAATTTCAAATAAATAAATATAGAAAATAAATGCAATTTACAATAAAATAATATTTAATTCTTTTATTTTTTATAATGTATAATAAAAGACGATACGACGATAAACATACATAAATATGTATGTTCGTTTTTTAAATAACTGCATTGACGCACAATTTACAGGTGAATTCGAAGGACTTCAAAAAAGCTCAAACACTCAAAAACTCTAGTCCAGCGAATGTGTGCATGTCGAAAGAGAGAGAGTGAGATGGAAGCAGCCCCAGCGAGAGCTGCGTCAGCGTTAGCGCAACAAGTATGAAGAAGCATTGGTGCGAAATGGAGGAAGAAGCAAACCGTCAAATAACAAAATAAAATAACAGCAGCAAACTCACAGCGCCAACGTTTTCTTTTACTTGTCTGCATAAAATGCTGCAATGCTGACGAACAACAACAACAACAACGATAATATTATTGCTATTGTCGTTACATGTACAAGAAGGGGGATGAAGGGCGGGTGTTAAGTGGAAACGAAGGCGAAGCTTACAATGTAAATGCGTGATAAAGATGGTAAGAAAGGCGTTAGCAATGGTCGAGGCATGAAAAAATGACGCATAAACAGCAGTAGCAATAGCAGTAGCAGTACTCAAGGAGAGAGAATGTGAATAAGAGAAAGAGAAAAAGAGATAGTGAGAGTGGGAGCGTGCGCCCAGAAGTATGCAGCAGTTTTTGGCTGGCAGCTGGCCTCGGCGATGTGAAACAAATGGCCATGCAAAGCGACACCGCAGAAAAACGTTAACGGGTCTGTAAAGAATGTGCAGAGCAAAGCGCAAAACTAAAGGAGACTGAGAGCGAGAGAAATAGAGTGAGTGCGCGTGAGCGTGAGTAAGCACTCTCTCATTTTCTCATTTACTGCATGGCCCACATTTGCAAGGCTCAGCTGTGGCTGATTTTTACCGTTTGGTCTGCTCATTATGTCGCTGCTGGCGATGCTGCCATGGCTGCAGTCGACGTCGCTGTCAACATTGGAAGCATTGCTGTTTAATGTTGTATGGTCGACATATATATGTATTTTTATTGTGCTGACTTTATTTTCATGACTTTCTATGACTGCGACGTTTTACTGAAAATTTTGCTGTTACGCTTCACCCGGCCGCATTGCAGCTATAAATTTGTGGTTTGCATTCGCCTTGGAAGTTGACTTTTTTTTATTTTCTTTCCTTTTTTTTTGGCCACAAAGCGCCAACAGCAGCAAAACGAGATGTCTTGAGATTTGCTGTTTTGGTATGTGGATCAAGTAAGTGCATAGAAGAGTCTATCAGCTATGAAGTATTTATACACTATAAAACAATCCTTTGATGATATCAAATGTATTACCTGTAATCATTCCATATTTTATAATATTGCTTAATAACTAAATACATCAAAATATTTATTAATAAAAAATAAAATACATAAAAGTTGGTACCAATTATTTATTCTGCATAAGCGTATTGGTAAAAAATAAATTCAATAATTGAGATGTAATAAATAGAAATAAATATAATTTTTATTGTATATTCCAACAAATAAAGATAATTGTCAATTTATTAACTAAATAAATAAATAATAATTATTATTTCTATAACATTTTAAATTATAGCATATGTTTTAGAGTCATATAGTATATATTATATTTATAGATTAGACCCCAAATTAGTTCTCTCTCAGATTCGTTAATAAATTTACTTGTTGCTTCACCGAGTGTTGTTCATAGATTGTCGTTCAAATATTATTTTGTTTCAACTGTTGAAAAGAAAATAATTTTATGGTAAAATGAACTGAACATATTCTTAAGACAGTACCGTAATTTCTTTGATCTGTAGCCTAATAACTAAATAGTAGCACATTACATATACGATAATGCAATGCCTTTGGCGATAGTAAAACTTAACGACAAATTTTCTATGGAACTGGCCACTAAATTTTGCATCATTTTTATTTCCACTTGCTTAGTTGGGGTTTTGTCTTTTCCAAGAGGCGCTTTTAGTCCTGGCGAAAGTTTTTCTTTCAAAGCGTTTCCCGTTGGCTGTGCTGCTAGTTTTTAGTTTTCATTTTTTCAATTGAGTTTCTTTCGAGACTGTGCTCAAGTTGCTCTCGAACTTTTGTCCTTTGCCATTTGCAACCTTTTGGCTTGCCTGTAATTTGAATTTTTTGAACTGTGAAGCTAAAACGAGACCTCTCGGGCCTGTCTAGGGTTTTATTATGACCCCCCAGCTATAACGGCTATAACGGGGCAAAAGAGTTAGGTTATCTAATAAACTGTTCGCTGTGAGTGTGCGTGTGTGATGCGATTTGTATGTGTTCAGCATTCGGGATGGTATTAAAAAAGTTTTCTCTCTCCACGCTCCGTGGCTACCGTGATTTTCGTGGATAATTTAATAAACTGATCTGGCAAAAAGTTGCCCTACATTTCATTTATGAGCGCAGCAATCGCCAAACTTTTCGCTTCAATGTTACTTGAGCAATTAAATTGAATTTTTTCCCCGCTTCTCGCTCCTCGCGTCGCACAAAACAAACGACGAAATTTCCTTTGATTGACGTTTACTCAACAATTTTTGATGCCAGAACAAAACTCCGACTCTCTCTCTCTCACTCTCTTAGTTTATTTTTTGGGCAGCTCGTTAATTTATTTTCGTCTGTTGTTACACATGTTTTTTTGCCGTGGGAAGAAAGCGGCGGGTGTGCAGCAGGAATAACGAAACTGAAGAGGAATATAAAAATAAAACATTGTCGTAAAACTTATTTTTTATATATTTTCCTTTGCCTTGTAATTTCTTGTTTGCAGTCTGGAGTTCCGGAGGCTTCGATTTTGTGGATCTTAAACACGCGCCGAAAAGTATGCAATAAAAATTGAAATTGTCTTTTAGTTTTATCAATAAACGCATTTCGCATTTCGCATTCGGCCCGTTTTATTGTCTTTACGTAAGGGTAAAAAACAATATAGTTATAAGAATAGATTATCAAATACACATAGTTACTCTTTAAGATATCTAGAGGTGACCAAACCGTTCGACATCTTAAGCTAAAAATAAGTTTGTTAATTTGAAAATTGTCGCAATGATCAAACAAAGTAAATAGGGCGTATGAAATGAGAAGACATCACAATATCAGGATAATTCTGAATTTTCTTAAGTCAAGTATGAAAATATAATGCTTTCACCAAACTTCCTAAATGCAATATTAAAATTGCATACCATTTTTGAATTTTCTCAGAAATTCTTTTTAAGAACATAATCTAACAACCAATTTACCGATTAGCACAGGTTTTTAATCCAGCAAAATGAAGAATGTTTCATAACAGCTCTACAACTAAACGAAAATTTGCATAGCAATACTAAAGCTGAAGATTCGGTGGAATTTAAAATATTTGTTGGTTAATTTTCTCATTTTACATACGTGCCAAATAAAGAAGCAAAAGATACTAAAACATTCGGATGGCTACATTTGGTATATCGATAAAGTTGAAAATTTAAAATACACATGGTGTTCAATATATATTTTATCCTTCTACCTGTTGCATACTTTTCTTATAAAAAGGTTTTGTTTTTCACTTTAACTTTTTTATTAAATTGGAATGTCATTAATTGAATATAATGTTTCTACTGATTAGAATCTTAGAACTTTTAAATTTTAAGGACAATCTTTCAATCGATCTAATGGCATTTTCAGTCTGTTGCTTTCAGCTAAGACAAATACATATCAATTGTGGACAAATGTTGATGATTGTATGATAATATTTGTGGCTGAGCATGGATATATTTGGCGAAAGTCAACGTCAACGTCAACCAAATGGCAAAATGGTCGCACGTGTGGTGTCATACCACAAAGCGACGAGGCCAGTTTCATTTAGGTCAACAACGAATATATTTTTTTTTGGCTAATGATTGATGAGCTCCTCTCCTTCGTGTACAAAATTCAGTTGTCAACAGCAAGACATACACGTTGAAAAGTCTGGCGCCCACACAGGCTCCCAAATCTCACAGTTTCTAGTCCATTAGAATATCATTTTAGTCGGAGTTTGAGTCTGAGTCTAGGTTAGCGAACTGCGACAGAGCAAAGTTTATGCAAAACAAGAAAATAAAGAAGAAAATCTTGGGCTCAAATTTGCCTTGTAATGAAGTCGTGAAAAGCGTTGTGTTGGAAAACCTTCTTGTGCATGCGCGGCACGCAAATTTGTTGCCAATAAGCAAGCGAAAACAATTTTTATATGGCTTGCAAGGGAGCTAAGAGAGTCGAGGAGTCAAGGAAGAGGGAGTAAAGAATTAGGGAGCCTGCTGCTGCTGCCTTAGTTGCCTATGCGTGCAGCGTGCGCGTCTGGTTGCTTCTACATTTCATTTATATACATATACATATATAGGAGTAAGTATGTATATATAACATTTTTGTTTGGGGGGGGGGGGGGAAACTTCCTTGTCGGGGTTGCTTAGCTACGCCGAAATGTAGGTCATGTTGGGCTGGGAGAAATCGTGCAACGAGCAAACGCTAAAGCCAAACGCCAGCGGCAACAGCAACAGCAACTGGAGCTGCGTCCCATTTGAACTCTGCACTCGCAACATTCCCCACTCGTAACTCACACACACACACACACACACTCGGGCACATACATTTCCGGGGCCGAAATGAGAGAGAGAGAGAGGGAGAGAGAGTGTGGGCCTTGGGGTGTCATGAATACTTTAGCATGGGGCGTGGCAAGTGTGGCACAGAAAAGCGAGTCCCAAGCTCACGAGCCATGTTCCCAGACTCCAATTCTCTGTCATATCTGGTTATGGGGCGTATTCATCAACTGCCTCATGCTTATTATAATGAAAATTTCATTACAAAATTGAATGTTGACGTGTCGCATGTGTTGAGCCGAGTTCACTCGAGCGCTCCAGCTGCCTCACTCTACTTGCCACTTACTACAACCCAAAGCGGAATAAGAGTCTATTGAATTTTACTGCTGGCGATGCCAAAAATAAGTTCCATTTCTCTTTTGTATCCACAAATGTGTATATTAATTGCACTCGTCGAATGTATGACAATAAAATAAACGCATATGAAAAGGGGTTTTTATACCCGCCACGGCATTTGATAAAAGGGTATTATAAAGCTGTGCACCACTAGCAGAAAATAACATATCTGAATTATATTTCTAATTGATCAAATACGAGTAACATAGTATGTAAAATCAAATTTGATTGGCATTAAAAAATATTGCATTTAAAAAAAAAGGAAAGTACCCATTTTCAATACAAACCCAAATAGTGCACTATTATTCTTAAAGTATACCTAATTAATATACCAAAAAGATATATTTGGTACGTATGCTATTATATTTCACATTATTTATATTTAACTCAAACCCAGAGACAACAGCAGTCGTGTTTGGTCATATAAAATCTTTCTTGAATAACTTTTATAATTTTTATCTGATCGCAACAAAATCAAGAATCATTGATGAATGTGGAAAAAATTTTAAAACAAACTTGATGAGTATACAACAAGGATGATTTTTGATGCATAGAATTATAAATATAGTATTTTTGATTTTTTAAAATTTTGTTCTGATCTGATAAAAATTGTAGAAGTTATTTAAGAAATACTTTTGCAAGGTAAAAATTGACTACTGCAATCGAGTTTAGCTGGCAATCTTGTAATTTTTTGTACTCCATGCTATATATTTAATAGTAGTAATAATACTGCAATATCGATATACCAAAAATATCTTTCGCTACACAAGTATTTTAGTATTTTGTAGTATATTTTCGGAATATTTGGATAATATTAAAAATAGGTAGCGGTAATCTCACAGTCGAGCACACTCTAGCTTCCATGTTTTTCTTTTTTTTTTTTTTTGTTTAGTCCTTTAGCATTAACAAAGTATCATGTAGAATTAATATTATCGATATTTCAGAAATAATATTCTGAAATAATAGCACATGATGCTCTCAAGTTAATGAGCTGAAACAGTAACTTTTTTTTTTGATTTATATACAAATTATCTGTTAACTTTTACTGTATAAATTTAGATAGCCTTCCATTCACTGTTTTTGTGAGTGATTTCACACTGCGAACTCTGCAGACTTTTCTGTTATCTGGTTGACTTATTTTGATCCCTGTCGACTTAGGCGGTTATCACTGGGTATTTGCTTATCAATCACTCAATTAGCTGGCATTTTGTTTTTTGCTAATATTGTTTGTGCTTCTTTCCTGACTTGAGCTACAAAATTAATTTGCAGTGCACTTTGCTGACCCAGTTAGTTAGCCAAAAAAAAAAAAAATATAGAAAAAAAGTGTTGCTGTTGCATTTCGTTTGGCCATTCGATGTTATTTATTTGACGTGCCTGAAATATCTTAAACTATGTTCTTCAATGGGGTTTTATAACACATTCCACATTGCCATTCGAGGTTGTTTTTTTGTAGACTTTGCCAATGACAATAATTTGCAATCAGGCTAAGTGACGTTGCACATTCTGTTTGCCATCGTCTCTGTTGCCAGTGGAGTTGGATTTTTGGTGAATTTTTTGGGTCCAGTTGGGTTACGAGCCAGAACTTAAGTGCTTGTTGTTTTTTTTTTTTATTTTCTCTCTACGGTTGTTGGCAAGACTTTTAACTTAATGCGAATTGCCTGGCAAATTTGTTATTGGAGAACACATACTTGAGTTGGCTAGAGATAATGCGCTGAAGTTGCCTAAAAGTTTACTCAACCGATAAGAAGTTGACAATTAATAAACCAGTTCAAATAGAAATTCTTTTCAATTATATTAATTGCCAGTTGAAGAATAATGGAATAATAGGAAAGAAAGTAAAATATACATATTTCTTATGTTTGTTTTAAGAATAACTATTAACATATTCTAATAAAGTGTTTAGATTTTATTTTTTAATTACATTTGTTACAATTTCTTAAATATTATTATATTATTATTTTAAATTTTTTATTTATTTGAACTTTAAATGTGTGTTATAAAAATAATTCGTAAATTAAATTCTTGTTTTTTTAAGTTATGCTTTAAGTATAGGCAATCTATTAAGTTTTTCTTAATGAAATGAATTGCAAGCTTTAAGATGAATATAAAAGTACAATTGAATTTATTTTCAATGTTTAATAAACTTTAGGTTTAATTGTGTGTATTGAAATGAAGCCTTTGAGTTGGAAAATTAAAAGAAATTGAAAGGTAAATATTTAGAAAGTTATTCTTTATGTATACAATACTTTTCTTTGATAAACTTTTTATGTTCGTCGGCAATTTCAACTCAACAGTGTGGCATACAGTGCGTATGCGCAATAAAACAAGCATTGTGCAATTGCCTCAGAGTCTAGAGTCTAGACACTGATGTTGATGTAGGAAAGGAAGTTGCGAGGAGGTGGAGGTGGAAGTGGAGGTGGAGTACTCGTAAAGCACATGTCAAAATGACTAATAGCTCATCAAACTTTCATTTCAACCTTTTTCATTTTTATTTTCTCTCTTTTCTCGACGTTTGCGAGTCATTTTTCTACATGACTGGAGAAACTTTCGACAGGCATTTATGAAGAAAAGTTTGGTGCGAAGGCGAGCAAAGGCAATGGCCCATTGACTGGCGATCCATAAACACATACACACACACACACCCACGCAGTCACACACACACACACACACTTTGTAGTGGATATCTGTGTGTGTGTGTGTTGTGTTCTGTTTGTTAGCACCCGTTCAAATTGGAATTGGTGGCACATGCAATAATTTGATTTCGCAAACAAAAAAGCTGGAAAAAAAAAACGAGAGAAAAGAAAACCCAAAGCCATATTTGCGAGTGTAAACAAAATGTTGACGTTTTCGTTTTGGGGCTTTTCAATTTCCCTGGCCTCATACACTCTACTCGTGGGCGTAATGAGACGCTTGCTCTATGCCTCCTTCAGTCTGTTGTGCTCATGTTTTATCGATACACCGTGTACACGTTGCATGGAGGTAAGCCTACCTCCACCCTCCACCCCACTACCTTTATTTTCAGGGAGGAACGACAACAATTTTCTAACTGGCAGGCGCCGCATTTTCCATTTCGTTCCATTCCATTTACCTTTATACCCTCGACTATATAACAAAATAGCTGTGTCTGGCTCTGAGGATAACAGCGTTTTATCTCTCAGACTGATTGAATCGATCGACGTGGTAATATTATGTCAATAAATTGAGGGAGAATGCAGGGTATTGTTGAGTCAACCCCACGTGACACACTTTTCAACTTGTTGTCGATTTACTTTTGTTTGCCATCCGAAAATCGGTTTTTGCGGACGCCCAACTGACACGAAACCCTGTCCAGGACACAACACAACACGAACAGGACAGCAACAGACAGAAGAGCCTTCAGCGACTAGATACAAGTGCAGAGAGTATGAGCTACGTTTATGAGTATTGACAGGAAATTGGGACTGGCAGACAGGCAGATATTAGGACGACGATTCCTTCGACAAAACCACAAACTTTTGATTGCCATTGACGCGCCGCGTGTTGAGTTTGCAAAAATAAAAGCGGAGCCCTCAATAAAACTGAAGCCAACATGAAAACGGGCTCGTGTTATTAGCAAATAGACATCGATACTCACATATATACATATATAGCAAAATATACATGTACATATATCATTTCCCTTTTATTTGGGCTTGCGTGCGCCGCCTTTGCTTTGGTCTTCGTCTCTGGGACTTCGCTTCACTTCGTTTCTTTGGCATATAATCGCCCAAATAAAGCTAAAAATAATTTGAATTTTATTGCTGCAAATGACAAAAACTTTATATATGGGTTTGATTTATTTGTTTAACAACGATTGGTTTGCCCCATTAAAGGTGCCTTGTGGACAGTTCTCTGACTTTTCTCCGTCTATCCGTCTGTCTGTTTGTCTGCTCTGACGTGGCAAGTGGCACGTAGATAGATCATTGTTCAAGTATAGAGACCGCATGAACACACCCTTTTTTGATGGGTGGTCATATTAATGTTTGGCAATCAATAAACGCCGGAACTCAATTCAGAGCTATGCGCATAATATCTACGAATATAAATCTTTAACATTCTCAACTTGAATGGATAGACAAATTGAGAATCTTTCCCAAGAGAACATTGAATTATGTAAACTAGAATAGAATAATTTAAGAAAAAAATGAGCATAAAAATGCATGTGTAGTCTACTCTTTATTTGTATAAAAACTACATAACAAATATAAATCTAATAAAAAATATGTGACATCAATTTAAATTTAAATATTTAATAGTCATCAGTAGCATTTTTGGTTTTATATATTTCTTCCATATTAATAATATGATTAAAAGATTTAATAAACTTTCCAGCATTGTTATTTATTAAAAATTTTCTATTTATAAAACATAACACAAGATTTTGAATTTAAGCCTTAGAATTGAAATATGCAAACAATAAAATAATTTTGAATGGAAAATTTCCAACAATTTTGAATAAGAATTGCGGAATTCTTTAATGTGTTAAATTTTCTAAAAAAAAAGAGTTTGAATTCTTTAACTTTAACGTTATTATGTAAACGTTTAAAAAAAAAAATTTTAATTTTACTTGAGCTATTTAATTTTAAACGTAAGTAAGTCAAGTCTGCATGGCTGTAAGACATAAGCACTAATAAAAAGGTTTGGTTTATTAAACATTCACAAACATTCTAAAATATACCAATGGCTATATTGATACTATAGTACTATATATTTAAAATATACTATAGAACGCAACATATACTAGATTCTCTGACAACTAATACCCTCCAAGCAATTGATAACAAATACAATTCTTGAGCTTGTTAATCAAATTTTTTTGTTCAATATTTTGAATTGTATTTTTAATACTTAGAATTTCTGCATGTTCGAATCGTAACTTTTGTAAAACTATATAGTATTACTATAACTATATAACTATTCAAACAAAATGTTGCCTAAATCGCCCGCTTACAAAAATGCACTTAAAGAGACAAATCAAAACAATGGAAACTTTCTTGTGTAACACTTTATTGGTTGGCTGAATAAGATATTATTCGAGTACAGTTGGCCACAATTCGAGAATGAATGTATACATAGTATATATAAGTATGTGTACACATAAATCGAAGGGCTATTATTCAATTAGCGTGACAAACGCACCTCATGCATAATGAACGATGCAGCAAGAATCAAGTCGAGGAGGAGAAGGTAAACAATGTTCTTATTGTTGCTCAACTCGTCGATGGGCTAACTGTCACCGAAGAAGAAGACAAAGAAAAGCAAAAACAAAGCAAAATTGGTAAACACATTTGATTGACTCGCAGATACCCTTTGCAAATAATGACCAATTAAATTAATGAAGAATACTTTGTTATTATATTCTAATGGCTTTCTATGTTGTAAAATCGTTGTAAAATGGTTTTCCTTTAAACATTTCGTTTTTAGTGAAAAGCCAAAATTACTTATTTCATGAAGAACACTCAGAAGAAAAGTGGAAATGCAGCTAAGCCTATTAATAGAACCAAGAAAATGTCAGCAAAATGGTAGAAAGCGCATTAAAAATGCAAACTGAGGGCAGCTGCAGAACAGGCTGAAAATCAACAATGGTAAAATGAAAGTGGAAAATAATTAGCCATGTTGACAATACAAACAAGCTTTACACAGAACAAACGAAACTAGAATACAAGTATAAGACTAACAAATACCTTGGAAGTTAAATAAGTGTATAAATGTTCTTGAAATATGTTTAATATTATTAAATTTAAGTAATGAGTAAAATGCAAATAAAAAAGTAAAAAAATAAAAGCAGAGTGGGTATATTTTTAATAAAACCACACTCTAAAAATATAGCAAATTAATAAGCCAGGAAAAAATATACCGAGGGCTATATTTGGTATATCATTAAATAGGAAGTTTTCTATCCTACTGGTAGCTGGTATAAAAATTAAATTAAATTGTATTCGTCTTGATTTTTACAGGATATTTTGGACAAAAGTGTTGTGGGCTTGTGGCTGTTATGTCGCACTGATTGCTGTTTTTGTATATTTTGCTTTCATTTTTTATGACTATGACATTTTTACATTATTTCGCCTGAATACTTAACCTTGCCTGAATAACGTGAAACTGTGAGAAGGACTGAAAGCAAAAAGCAACAACGATAACCCATTTGTAATTTATATGGCATGCAACCGTGCGACTAATTAAAGCCAGGCTGCGGTTACTTGTTTTAATTTCATATTTTCTGTATGCCTCTTATTATTATTATGCTTATTCTTATTCAGTGCAAATGCAACTACTTGAGCTTCAACCTGCTGCCAGCAGGCAGCGACCTGGCCACTCTTAATCATTTTTGCATTGCATGCAATCGGCAACTCGCAAGCTTAAAATTGCCAGGGGAATTACGATAGGCAAGAGAGAAAGAGAGCCGGAAACTTTATCGCCTTTCCTCTTGCCAGGGATTAAAGGTGCGATAAAATAAAACAAGCAATGCGAGGCATTGTAACATCAAGAACAACCACAACAACAGGACCAACTGCAGCACAAATAACAACAGTAAACGTAAATGGAAGTGAAAGATAGAAATTCTTCACATCGACTCCTGAAATACGCTTCCAACGACTAAATAGAACAAGTTAGAAAGCTGCAGTCTTACAGCTCGACTGTAAGATACCCGCTATCCATTTAAAAAAAAAAAGCAAAATATTGCGGAATTAATTTTAAAATAGACCAAAATAATATACCACAAAAATACTTAACCACACTGATTTGTATATTTGGTATATTGATATGGCACTACACTCAATATATACTATAATGCAAAATATACAAAAATGTCAGCCAAAGTAACTAAGATAAATTCGCATTTTTGCCCATTCAAAAATACTTTTTTAATAACTTTCACTCTAGCTTTAAAAATACGCTTGATATTCGATTTTTGTCGATTTGCGGGGGCATAATTGGACGTGGCAAAAATTGAAACAAACATTTATAGCTTTATTTCTTATAGTCTCTGAAATACAGTGTTTAATTCGGACAGATAGACAGACGGACATGGCTAAATCACCTCGGCTGTTAATGCAAAAATACCATTTAATTTAATAATACGTATGTATGTTTGTTTGTTTGTATGTCTCTCTGTCTGTCTCCGTGTTATGATTGATATTCGATAAGTTTACATGTGATGTGCTGTTGATTCAAATTAAAAGAATAAATTATATCGAATTATATAAACAATATAACAAAAGAGTGATATTTTCGATAGAATTATTTTAAAATCTATAAAAGCAAAGGTTATACAATTTGGCAGAAACAAAAGATTGTAAGCAGATTTTACATAGCTTAAGTAGTGTTCTTAAACATCAATATTATTTCTTTATATTATAATTAAAAAAAATAATTGATAGGAAAAGGCTAACCTACTCTAATGGTTACTCTGATGGCCTACTCATAAACATTATGAATTTAACAATGGGCTGCATATTTAAATAATAAGTTGTACTTCATAAATTCTAATATTCTTTGTATTTGTATTCGACAATAAAATAATGGGCATAAGTATATATATATATTATATTATATTTTTGAAAGAATCGAAAAAGTTGGTATATAAAAAGTAGTGTTTTTTTTATAGGAATTGTAAGACTTACAAATTTATGTTATATGTATATATTCTTCACTGTATATGTTGGATCGAGATCATCCTTGACGAGCTCTTTGAAAATGTTTAATGTTTTAAGCATAAAAGAAGACTGTGAAGTGTTGGGTGCTCTCAGACCTTTCTCTTGGTGACCTGGGCTTGTTCTGATTTCATATGTACATATATTATACAATTTGTATAGGGTAGAGTATACAACAAGACGCACTTAGCACACACACACATGGAGGGGTTGTCAGGTGGGCGTTATACATTTACAACAAGACATGCAACGAAATGAGCACCTGACATGACATGCCACCGCTCCTGATGATGAAATGTACTCAGGTCTTAAGGGGAATGACTGTATATATGGGCAAGTTTATGTGTGAGAGAGTGTATGAGTGAATGTGTGTGGACTTGCATGATGAATGAACTGATGGATCTCACTGAAACTTGAAGTGGCACCTCGGAGTACCACAGAAAGAAACAGCTAAATAAAGCAGTAACAATTCGTATTCTTTCCTTCTTTATATACTTTGAAATAGTGTTTACTGAATAAGTTTGTTCGTTCATTTTTGATTATTGGTCGATTTGGTACCCGTTCGATAGTTTTAAATTAAAATCAGCTTCAATCGAAGCAAATTAAATGCTTCCGCATCAATTTGAAGACTGACAATAAACTGCAAGGAACCCACGAATGAAATAACAAGTAAGAAAGCTACAGTCGAGTGTGCTCGACTGTGAGATACCCGCTACCCATTTAGAATAAAAGCAAAATATTGCGGTATTATTTTCAAAATATACCAAAAAATACTAAAAATACTGCAAATTATACCAAGTGGTATATTTGGTATATCGATATAATACCACATTCAAAATATACCATAGACGGCATAATATACCAGATTGTCGTCCAAAGCAACTAAGGCCCCTAGTAAGTAGGCGTTTTTGCCCATACAAAAGTATTTCTTCAATAACTTCCACAATTTTTAACTGAACGCAACCAAATTTTTAGGAATCATAAATACTATTGTTATGATTATATGTGCCAAAACTTGCAGCTCTAGCTTTAAAATTACACTTGTAATTCGATTTTTTTGATTTTCGGGGGCGGAAGTGGGCGTGGCAAAAATTTGAAACAAACTTGATCTGCGTGCAAACATAACAAATGCTGTCGAAAAAAAATTATAGCTCTATCTCTTATAGTCTCTGAGATCCAGTGTTTCATACGGACAGACGGACAGACGGACAGACGGACAGACACACAGACACACAGACAGACAGACGGACAGACGGACATGGCTAGATCGTCTCGGCTGTTGACGCTGATCAAGAATATATATACTTTATAGGGTCGGAGATGCCTCCTTCTACCTGTTACATACATTTCCTGCCGGCACAAAGTTATAATACCCTTCTACCCTATGGGTAGCGGGTATAAAAAATGAACAAGAACGAACAACAGAACAAAAAACGAACTAAAGAATAAAATTAAGAAACTGAACAAAAAAGAACGACAAATGTGAACATATTTAGTTCGCTCAGTTTACTAATTCTGTAGTTTTTGTTCTTCAATCTTTTATTCTGTAATTCTGTGTCGACAAATTTAAAAGTAAAGATGTTGAATAATTAAAATCTGTATTGATAAGAGTATACAACATATAAAAAACCAGTCAAATGTATGTTTTTATTTAGCTGTCTGTTAATCCTAGTTCTATGTTTATGTATGTTACATAGTTATGCAAACTTTCTCACATTATATCGAAAGACACTTAGCTCAGACTTGTGTCGAACCCAAATCTATTTGCACAGTGCAAATAACGCACTGACTTTTTACTCTATCAACATTTGGCAAACAAAATCTTTGCCAACGCTTCCATTATCTTTCACTTTCATTGGCAAATATTTGGCAAACATTCGAAAGTTAAGACTGAGAGCTATAAAAGACTCGTCTATTTAGATCATATGCATCAGTCGCAATTATATCATATCATAATGAAGTCAGTTGCTCAAATCTTTGTCTGTTTCATTGTGTTGCTCAATTTAATAGTGGGACTTCATGCAGGACTCTTTTTTGTGAGAAACGGCGTCATTTACTGCAAATTAAGCACCAGAGGATCCTGTGATAAAACCACGCCCTTATGCGTGAAAGTCACAGGGACTACAGATACTTGTAAATATTATAAAAACGAATGTCAATATGAGATTGACAGATGTCTGAGTAAGACACGTAAGTACTTATAATTGATCTCTGAATACTACAAATATTTAAGACAATAAATACATTCTACAGAATTTGGACGTCTAGGTGCACAAACAGTTGCCACTGATTGCATGTCTATTTCAATTGGAGCCACTGGCACTTGTTAAATTACAGAGCATAAATTCAAGTTTCAATTACAAATTTTTATTATTTATTCCTCTTTAAAGCTTAAATGCAATGTAAAGAATATTTTATTAAATAAATAAATTTGAATAACATAAATAAATATATTCAACATAATTACTTTCAATTTAAATGTTTTAATACTTTAAGTTTCCAGATATCTAGTTAGCGCAACCGATACGTTATAGCCATGATCAACAATATATATACTTTATACAGTCGGAGATGGCTCCTTCTGCCTGTTACTGTTAAATTTCCAGAAGGCACAAAGTTATAAAAGCCTTCTTCTGAATGTGTAGAAGGTAATTCTGTATGACTGTGTTTTAGATGGTTTGGCTGAATCTGTTATATTTCCCACTCGATGGTATATTTTGTAAAGTAACGTAATAGTATACTGAAATACCAAATACAGTCAGTAGTTCGGTATATTTTAGTATTTCATTTTTATTTTAATGAGGTTTTATTTCAAAGTAATGCCGTACTATTTCGCTTTTATTTAAAATGGGTGGCATGTATCTCACAGTCGAGTACACTTGACTTCAGATTTCTTACATGTTTCATTCATATATTTTAAATATATTTGATACTTTTAAAAAACGGCAACGAGATTATATTCTTCCATTTGAGAATGTTTTGTGAACCGAATTAGTTAGTAACATTTATCAGATGTCTCTTAACTCTTAACGCTTTGTTAAGTTACGATAGATTAAGAAAACCTGAAAATCAATTTATGTGATCGGAGATTTAATGCTTTAACGAGATGTAGAGAAATTGCAATGTAATAACAATAACGGGAAATATACTTATCTGATGATTGGTCTCTAAGTTGAACCATTTCCCATTCTTTGATGCACATGCGGTTATAAAATGCGCCAACTAAGCATTCGATGCACGTTTGTCAAACCGGAAACAGCAGTGCGTCCATTTTGATGATTGCGTTTCCGTCTGCGCTTTCGCAAGGAAAAACGGAACAATTATTCATTTTATCATCTGTAACAAACACAGCAACAAACAAACACACTACACATACTGGCTGGCTGGCGATGATATACGAGTATGCTGCAGTTTTTGTGTGCTCTGAGTTTTAATTGCAGTCGCAAAACATGAAAGCGAATTTACCATAAATTGCATATTTTCAAGGCAAAATACAGCAAAAATGCGGTTATGCGACACACACACTCACTCTCTCTCTCTCTCTCTCTATATATATATATATATATATATTTCTCTCTTTCTCTCCCGCTTATCCAAAAGCACCCAAGCGTTCAAATGAGAGGGTAAATTTATGAAAGTACGTTTTTAGTACTATGTTCCATACATAGTATTTTGCCTTGAATAATAAAAAGAGCCTCGGGATACGTTTAGCATTCAGCAACAAAAAGGCTGCAAAACATTAAAGTCTCGATGATAAATAGAGCGAACGTGTATTTAAGGGAGACTTGTATAAAAAAATATAAATTTGTCATATTCAATTTGAGCTTTGATTCTCTGCTAATTCAGGTAAGAGAATGAGAATGTTAGGCTTAAAGTTGAACGCACAGATGTTAAAGTTTATTGATCTATCAGTAACATTCTTAAGTGACATTTTTGATAATGGATAATATTATCGTTTTTATTTGTTATTATTAGGCAACAATATATTCGATGTAAACATTTATAAACTTTCTTTAAAGTATTTCAATTAAGTTTTAATAGAAGCACAGGGTGACCTTTGATTCAGCGACAGTCCTTTGCAATATTTCAAATTAGCCTTTACGTAAACTGAAATTTAAAAAATTTTGTTATCTCGTAAATACTAATAAAAAGGTTCAAAATTATAAAGCACTTAAATAAATTAAATTGATGTCGACTCAAGTATAAATTTGAGGATCGAAAATATTAAACATAGAAATGCAATTTAACCAAATGTTGCTTTCAAGCAAAAGCAATTCAAAGTTGTAAGACACATTTTTAAAACTTTGCTATGAGAAAGTTAAGATTGATTGTTATTTTTATAGGAATGAAATTGTTATTGAGTACTCAAATAACTGTATTTAAAATTCAAAGTGTCTTATTATTTTGAATCAGACCTTTAAGTGAGCTACACTTACATGCTTGTGTTAGGCCGCCGTTATTATTGCAGTTGGCCAATTTTTGTTGGCACTCGTTTCGAAAGAGTTCACAGAGATTCGTACGAGAGAAACGAAGACACACTTTCTTGGTTTGATCGCAATTAGCCAAAGCTTGACGACGGCAGCGAATCAAACTCGTCGTCGATGTGGCTAGTGGAAGCAAGACCAAAGCCAGAGAAATCAACAGAACAGCATTCATTTCATCAATTCGAAATCACTATATCAAGTGGGCTTGTCTACTGATATTCGTTTACTTAAATACGGATTTTTTTTTGCATGATATCATTGTTAAACAAATTGTATAAGGCTCCATCTGTATTTATTTTGTCAAAATAAATTTGCAAAAGATGAACAAGGGAAATATTCATGATTTTAAATAAAGCATTAATTGCCAGCAGTTGTGCAAATAATTAATATGTTATACAAATGTTCATTTCAAATTATTTTAAATTCTTTAAAGTACAATACAAACGGGGTCAATATTGTAGCAATGGTAATATATAATAAAAGAACAATTATAAAAAAATTTATTTTTATAGTTAACAAAGTTAGTTACCTTTTCCTGTTTAATTTCTTAATATATATACGAAAGTAAATATTACTATTTTCATGCAGATCATAATAATATTTCTTAGAAAGCTACTGTCGAGTGTGCTCGATTGAGAGGTACCAGAGTTTACGAATATACCAAAAATGTCCAGAAAAATATTGCAAATACTAAAAATACTATAGCACAGGCTATATTTGGTATATTAATATACTACTACATTCAAAATATTCAATGCAAACATAACAAAAGCTGTCGACAAAAATTATAGCTCTATCTCTGATACTCTTCATCATACGGACAGACGGAGAGACAGACGGGCAGACATATGGACATCTTCCTATATCGTCTTAGCTGTTTACGCAGATCAAGAATTTGTATACTTTTTGGAGATGTAGATGACTCCCTATGCCAACGATATAATACTCTTCTTTTCTACGAACAAAGTGAATAAACAGTAAAATTCAATTTAGTTATAGAATTTTTTGAAACCGCTCAATTTCACAAATCATTGGTAAGACTATAAGCTGCAGTTAATAATTTATTAATGAAAACAACATTTTTAAAACAAGAATTATGTATTTATAATTACGACATTTAAGTTTCACTTGTTTACAAAAAAAAAACAAGTAAGAAAGCTACAGTCAAGTGTGCTCGACTGTGAGATTCCCGCTACCCATTTTGATAAGAGAAAAATATTGCGGTATTTTTTTATATTATTATATACCATAAAAATACCGAAAATATAGTGAATTGTATATTTGGTATATATATATATGGTATTACACACACTATATACACACTGCATTATACCGACTGCAGCTTTAAAATTACCTTCTTATTCGATATTTTCAATTTGGGGGGGCGGTAGTGGGCGTGGCAAAAATTTGAAACATACTTGATCTGCGTGCAAATATAAAAAATGCTGTCCAAAAAAATTATAGCTCTATCTCTTATAGTCTCTGAGATCCAGACAGACGGACATGACTAGATCGTCTCGGCTGTTGACGCTGATCCAGAATATATTTACTTTATAGGGTCGGAGATGCCTCCTTCTACCTGTTACATACATTTCCTGCCGGCACAAAGTTGTAGTACCCTTAAACAAACTTAAAAAGCGCTTTAAATGATTACAACTATTTTAAATAAGAAATTCAAATAACTTTTTATACCCGCTACCCATAGGGTAGAAGGGTATTATAACTTTGTGCCGGCAGGAAATGTATGTAACAGGTAGAAGGAGGCATCTCCGACCCTATAAAGTATATATATTCTTGATCAGCATCAACAGCCGAGACGATCTAGCCATGTCCGTCTGTCTGTCTGTGTGTCTGTGTGTCTGTCCGTCTGTCTGTATGAAACACTGGATCTCAGAGACTATAAGAGATAGAGCTATAATTTTTTTTCGACAGCATTTGTTATGTTTGCACGCAGATCAAGTTTGTTTCAAATTTTTGCCACGCCCACTTCCGCCCCCGAAAATAAAAAAAAACGAATTACAAGTGTAATTCTAAAGCTAGAGCTGCAAGTTTTGGCACATATAATCATAACAATAGTATTTATGATTTCTGAAAATTTGGTTGCGTTCAGTTAAAAATTGTGGAAGTTATTGAAGAAATACTTTTGTATGGGCCAAAACGCCTACTTACTAGGGGTCTCTAATGCTTTGGCCGACAATCTGGTATATTATGCCGTCTATGGTATATTTTGAATGTGGTATTATATCGATATACCAAATATACCACTTGGAATAATTTGCAGTATTTTTTAGTATTTTTGGTATATTTTGAAAATAATACCGCAATATTTTGCTTTTATTCTAAATGGCTAGCGGGTATTTCACAGTCGAGCAAACTCGACTGTAGCTTTCTTACTTGTTTTAATCAAGAATTTGCGCTTTCAGAAGAGACTCAAAGTTCTGGATTCAAGTACTTTTATCTCTGTGTATGTTATTTTGTACAGTTTTTAAAGAGGTAGTTAAAGGAATGATTTACAACAATTAAAACAGTTTATTAGTGATCAAATTTGAATTTTAACCGCGGCGTCTGCGAATGTAAATGGGATAAACATTAGACGACGACGATGAGGATGATGATGATGATGTTGATGATGACGATGATGAGCATCGCCTGCGAGTGCCAACTGATATCCCGGAGCACATGGAGAGGGAAACAGTCGTGTAAGTTACAGAACTGACGCATGCCTCGTAGCGGAGTAAGCAGCTGTTGTTGAAGCGCTTGCAGAGATTGGAACTTCCATAGCGACCACACACATTGCTCGTTGAGTAATAGTTGCAATCTGAGAGAACACAGATCTTCGCTCCACTGCTGCTGCTGGTGCTGCTCGTCGTGTAGTTTAGACCGTCTATTAAAACGGTGTACAGCAGCATCAAAAGAGCTGATAGGGCCAATGCTAGTTTCATCTTGCTGACTTGAATTTGGTTTATGCTTGAATTTGTCAAAAGTATCACTATTTATAGCTGAGTTCTAGGCATTGATAATTGACCTTTGATTGGCATTGAATAATTTCAATTTGCAAAACATAATCCAAGCACTTGTGCAAACAAAGTTGGCAAACTCAAATAACAATTAGTTATTGTCAAATTCAAAAACATCTTTTTATCTTATTAGCCTAAAATGCCACAACATTATTAAATGCTTTTAATGCGCAGCACTTTTTATTCGCATTAATTTGTTGCTCTTAAAAGCAGACAATGATCTTTAAAACTTTTCAACAATACTTAAGTCTTTAGAGTAAGTTGCTTTATCTAGTTTATATACATAATAACTATATAGTTAAATAACAGCTTTACTTATTTCTTATCACAATACTAAAGAGTCTTGAACTCAAAATTAATTACAATTATGCAAATACTAACAAAGCAGCAGTTGAGCTGTGTCATATGATCTAATATAAATATAATATAAATAGTTTATTTAAAAATAGTAACATTTGTTTTTTATTTAATTATATAACAATACTATTCATATGACATTATCTGATGCAATCGAGGTCAGGGTCAATGTTGGGCATCAACCTTCAGTTAACCCAAAAAATTGTTGCATACTTTTGTGCTGGAGCTGAAATTCAATGCAATTATATATTGGCTGGCAAAAATCCTCTGCTGAACCCTCCCCGAGGGTGCTGGCTGGGTAGGATCTGTATTACCTCACTGTCAACGGGTAGCAGATTTCTACTATGCGTCGATATTTCAGGAACTGCAGATCCTAGCTGAGGGCTCTGTTTCTTGTCTTTCGGGCATCTGCCTGAAGACAAGAAGCAGAAACCATGGTACGAGGTGTCTGGCGGTCAGACTGAAAACGCTATGGGGGGCTCCCAAGAACAAAATTAGCCAAAAGTCTCAGAATGGACTTAAAAGATAATTCAACTCGGGCTGGGATGTCAGCCCAAACGTCGGTGGAACGCGTGACTGCTACCACCGGCGGGCACGGGGGGGAGAGATCCTCTCTGCGTGTCGCCAGCGGTCACACCTCTGACACGGCGGGAGCAGGCCGTATCAGTTGTAATAACACTGCCACCAAAAATTCGAAGTTGGTGCGCGCGGGTGCTGTGATCTTAACCGACACAGACCAAAAGAGCGCTGTGCCATCTTCTACGGTGGAGGGGGCACGTCTTCCTGTTCGGTCACCCCTGCCTATCGCCAGCACCTCCAAGGTTGCGCAGCGGGGCACGGGGGGGCTGAAGGAGAAGGCCAAAAACAAGGCGGCGACCCGTATTCACGCAAGGCTCAGTGGCGTAGCTAACCTGTCCGTCAAGGACCAGGAGAGGCTTGCCTGGGCCAACACGTGGATGCGGGAAAACCGACTTAGCCCCCTTCCAAAAGTCACTAAAGTGCAGACCGGTTCTACCGGCCCTGCCAACAACAAGGTGGAGCCCATGGCAAGCAAGCGCCAACGGTCCGCTGAGAGTCCCAAGCAAGGGGCTCCAGTGAGCAAGAGGCTGCGAGCACCTGGCTCCACTAATACTGACCCGGACAGGACAAGACAGAGAGCAACGGTTGCTGAAACTGCCAGGCGGCATCTCACCGTTGCTCTCATAGACAGAGGGGACCCTAACGGGAAAATGTCTGCAGAGCGGTGGCGGTTGACCCATAGCAAGCTGGTCGACGCACTGTTTGTCAGGATGGAGAATGTCCCAGACAGCCCAATGCCTACATTCGAAGGCACGGGCTGGATGAATGGTGTCAAAATCCTGACATGCAAGGACGACCCAACATTGCAGTGGCTGCAAGTGACCGTACCCAAACTGGACGGACTGTGGGAGGGGGCCAAGCTGGAGGTGGTGGACAGGAATAATATCCCGTCCATACCGAAGGCGAAAGTCCTTTTCCCTATAGCTGTGCAGGGAGAGCGGGCACTTCAGCTGCTTAAAAAGCAGAACCCGGCCATTCCGACGAGTGACTGGTCCGTGCTGAAGGTTGATGAACCGTTACCCAGTGGTGGGCAGCACGTGATCATTCAGATCAACAAGGAGGCCGAGGATCTGCTTTACAAGCGCAATGGGAAGATGGCGTGGGGCTTGGGGAGCGTGTACCTTCGCCTCAAAAAACGCCATCAGACTGACAATGACACCCACACGCTGAGGGCAGGGGAGGTAGAGGCAGATCTCGGTCTCGAGAGCGTGACCGACGCCACCCTGCACCTCAGCTTGACTGATGTGACGGAGGAGGTGGGGGAGGAACTGTCCATGCAGACGGGCCCCCCCGCGAGTTTGCTAACCTCTAATGAGTGTGCTGCAACTCAACCTCCACAAGTCTAAAACGGCTTCGGCGGAGCTACTCCTTGCCATGGAGGAAGTGTCCGCCTACGCGGCTTTGGTCCAAGAACCGTGGATAGCGTCGGGCAACACGGTTGCTGGGCTAAAGTCTCCCAACTATGATCTATACGTCCCGACATTGGTAAGTAGATCGAGAACTGCCATCCTTGTCAAAAAGGGGCTAAAAGCTCATCTACTACCTAATTACAGCAATGACGATCTTACCGTGGTGGTGCTGGAGAGCTGTGAAGGATGTTTGCTGCTGGCATCCTGTTACATGGCCCACGACAAGCCGGCTCCACCTGACGAGCTGCGGAGGCTGGTGGACATGGTCTGCTCCTCCAACAAACATATTATTATCGGAACGGACGCCAACGCCCACCATAGCGTCTGGGGAAGTCCCGACATCAACGAAAGGGGTGAGTCAGTTCTTGATTTTATCCTTAACAATAAGCTTAGACTAGCCAACAGAGGTGAGGTATCTACCTTCGTAGGTCCCACCTCTTGCAATGTGCTGGACCTAACGATTGCGACTGAGTGTACCAATGTAGAAGAGTGGAGGGTCCTGGACAGACCCTCCTTCTCGGATCATAAGTACATTCAGTTTACCATTGCTATTAGTAGGGTACCTGTGGCTCAGCCGTTCAGAAATCCCCGAAATACCAACTGGGCGAAATTCTCCAGCCTGGTTTCGAAGTCTCTTGGTCCGCCGGGTAACATCAACTCGGTACAGGACCTGGAAACAAATGTCAATGTCCTCTCAGCAGGGCTACTTTCTGCGTTTCGCCATTCCTGTAGGCTCTCAAGACCGACGAGAAGATCGAAGCCACCCTGGTGGAACCCAGATCTCTCTTCGCTTCGGGCGGAGCTTACTAGCATGTTTCAACTTGCTAAGAAGGCGGACAACGAATATGTCTGGGACGAGTACAGGTCTCTCCTGAAGTCTTACAAGAGGATGATTCGATCATCCAAAAGGGCTTCATGGAGGACCTTTTGCTCTGGCCTGGACAACATCAAAGACACCTCCAGACTGAGGAAGCTGCTGTCCAAGCAGGCTTCTAGTCCTAGTCTGCTCAAATCGGGCGATGGAGTGTGGACGGAGAGCAGTGCTGAAACTCTTGAAGCATTGCTCTCAACTCATTTCCCGGGATGTACTGGTATGGAGAACAGTGACTGGCAGCTCCTTCCCTGTCTCCCAGTTATGAGACCCCCTGCCGGTCTAATTACAGCTAATAAAATAATCTGGGCTATTGACTCCTTTGCGAAGGTCAGGTCGCCTGGTCTCGATGGACTTTCGCCAGCAATGCTGCAAGCCAGTAAACTTACGATTGTTCCGTGGCTATCGGGTATTTATTCGGCGTGCCTCGCTTGGGGTCATATCCCCACTCTTTGGAGGACCTCAAAAGTCATTTTCCTGCCCAAGGCGGGCAAATGCAGTCATGTGGTCCCAAATGACTTCCGGCCTATCAGCCTAACCTCTTTCCTGCTAAAGACATTGGAAAAGCTACTTGATTTGCACATCAGAAGCACCTCCATGCATCTGCTGTCCCCAAATCAGCATGCGTACACTAAGGGCAAGTCCATTGAGACAGCTCTCCATGCTCTAGTAGCATCCATTGAAAAAGCAGAACATTACAAAGAATATGCCTTAGGTGCATTTCTTGACATTTCAGGCGCCTTCAATAACGTCACCACTGACGCTATTATGAAGGGCCTTACCTCTGTTAACACGGCACCAGCGATCCACAGGTGGGTCAACCGCCTTCTTTGCGACAGGCGGGTGGTGGCTACGTGGGGCGATGCGGCCATTACAAAGGTAGTGCGAGGTGGCACTCCCCAGGGTGGGGTTCTCTCGCCTCTCCTTTGGAATTTGGTTGTAAATAGCCTACTTCAAAAATTTACTAGACGGGCCCCCAAGTTAATTGCCTATGCAGATGACATAAGCATTTTGGTAACTGGGAAATGCCCAACCACCCTTAGTTCCGTAATGGAGCTTACTCTTCGGGAAGTTAAAGCATGGGCCGAATCAGCCGGGCTCAGCATTAACGCGGACAAAACGGACCTTATCCTCTTCACGAAGAGGTATAAGGTACCTGCGTGGTCCCCCCCAAAAATAGGCTGCACCGAACTAAAGCCGAGCCTAGCAGTTAAATACCTAGGTGTGGTCCTGGACAGCAAACTGTCATGGAAGCTTAACGTGTTAGAAAGGGTGAAGAAAGCCACCGGAGCCTTGTACATGGCGAAAAAGATGCTTAGTTGCACTTGGGGCCTATCTCCCAGTCTAATGCGGTGGATATACATCTCGGTTGTTCGTCCCATCCTCACCTATGGTGTTATAGTGTGGTGGCAGGCCACGGAGAAAAGGACGTACCTATCCATCATGGAAAGGACACAGCGTCAAGCGCTACTGTGTATCACAGGCGCTATTAGGTCGACGCCAACTAAAGCCCTCGAGGTAATAGCTGGCGTCGAGCCGCTAAACCTATACGCGCAATCCATAGCCGCAAAATCGTCCCTAAGGATTGCCGCAACAGGCAATCTGGGTCTGTTAGGCTATGGTCACAGCGCCATTGGTAGGGAGACAAGTAGAGACTTGGACTATACTATCCCCCTTACCAGTACCGACCATATCAAAACTATATTCTTGGAACCGGACTGCTGGCGGGAAGGGTTATGCATTCCCGAAGCCCTCAACCTCTTCACCGACGGGTCGAAGATGGTAGATGGTGTCGGAGCGGCCGTATACTGTCCAGACCCGGTCTCCAAACACTCCTACAAACTCCCAGACCACTGCAGCATCTTCCAGGCGGAAGTTTTTGCCATTGGCAAGGCTGCTGAATTGGCTCGGGGTTTGCAACGTAATCAAACTTCTATCAACATCTTTGTTGACAGCCAGGCTGCAATAAGATCGATACACTCTAATGTGGTCAAGTCCAAAGTTGTCCTGGACAGCAGAAGAGCAATAGAGTCGCTGAACGCATCTGTGGTCGTGCGTATCTATTGGATCCCAAGTCACCAGGGCATCGATGGCAACGAGATCGCTGACACTCTCGCCAAAGAGGGAGTGGGGCTCGATGTCGGAAACATGTGCAATGTCCCGATATCCCTGCGAACTCTTGGCAGCGAATTTGAGGTGCGCTCTAGACTTCAGTGGGACGCGAGCTGGCGTAATGCTAACTCGTGCAAAACTGCAAGGCTGATGTGTGCCTCTACTAACATAAAATTAACCAAATTCGTCATGCAGCTTTCAAGGAAAGACTGCAGGCTAATGCTAGGCATTTTAACTGGTCACTGTTTGTCAGCTGCCCATGCTGTAAAGCTGGGCATCACGAACAGCGATCAGTGCAGGAAATGTAACGAACCCGGGGTTAAGGAAACACTTGAGCATCTTCTCTGTAGATGCCCAGCGTTATCCCGACTCCGGTTGAAATACCTTGATTCGCCGTGCCACAACGACCTTCGGGACGTTTCACGGCTACCTCCTAGGATGCTGCTGGCTTTTGCCAAAAAATGCATCTATACTAATGGACTTCTGAGACGCAGATAAACTACCGGTACAGCTACGGACCTCCACTGGTCTATGTTTTTGCCCCGTGTAGGGGCAGCCGGTCCTACCTAACCTAACCTATATTGGGAATGCACATGGTGAATGAATATTATTATATAACGATTAATATATAATTAGATTGCCAAAGACAAAGCTACAAATTTGATTGAATGTTGGGATACAAAAAAGTAATTCCATTATTTATATCATTATACAATTAGTACATATTTTAATACATAGCTGAAAAACAAGCAATTTTTATTCAAACACATTTCTGCTTCTGTAGATGGCGATCAGATAAGAAGGTTTTCTCAAAGGGCCACTTTACATCGATCCAATCTTGAGTGTTCAGTGCACTTTATGAGTATTTACATCAACACATAACTTAAAAAAGAGCTTCAACAATTACACAGAGACTTTGATATGACTGACAACGTCATTTGGATAACTCGACCCTGTCTGTGTTTTGGGCTACGCCAAATTAAATTTCATAGCCATGCGCAAGTTTTGAGCGGCTTCTTGAGGCGATGAGTTGAAGTCATCATAAACCAGCCAAAAAAAAGCAAAAGCAAATAAGTAAACGTGAAAAAAGCAAACAGCACATAAACATTTAAGGTTTAGTTATTTGTGTTTGTTATACTCTAACACAAGGTACATGGACTTAAGCATTGGGTAAATGTATATTATGTTTACTTAATTATTGTATTTGTTATTTATTTTTTGGAGTAAGGTATTAAATTGCTTGATACTGAAAGGCATACATGTGTTTTACGGTTTTTGTTTGTTTCAAATTCCAAAAACGCACTTTTATAAAATGCCGTTGGGTTTTGGTCAAGGCGAGCTAACAACCAACAGCCAACACAACTTTAGTGATAATTGGCTGCAAGACGATTAATAGCTTGACTGAAATATTGATGAATTTAGCCATATTAGAACTAAATACTTAAAATGTGTAACAAGAAAAAAATGCGTTTTTCGAACGGTATAAATTTGAATTTCATTTCGAGAGTAACTGGGTCACATACGCAGGCGTTGTTAAAAGGGGGGCGTGGCAGTATGCTATGGGCAAAATATGCAAACCAAAAGACTATAATTAATTGACGCTTAAACTGACAGCAGAAATAGTGAGAAGTGAGTTAATTAGCACTAACCGCGATAAAGATTAATTAATATGGAAATGAATTACTTTCAACGATATAAAACTGTGGTACTCATTATAGAGAACAGCATAAGTTTGTATTTATTGTATTGCAGGTTCGAAAGGTAAATATTTAGAAAATATAATATTAAACTTTACATATAATTATTTTTATTTTATTTGCGTTAAATTTCGCAACTGTGTTCGAGTTGATACCAATAAATATTGTTATCGATGCCTCGACGTTGATTATCGATAGTTGCAGGGTGTAGTGTTGCCAGATCGTTTTGATTAGAATGTTTAAGCGTTCTGACGTTGCCCAATCGTTTCCCACAGCACTGTAAGTCAAAACAATGCAAAATGAATGCTTAAACTCAATGAAATTGGGACATTATTGTTATTTACAAGTATAATAACAATTTCGTATTGTGACATAATAATTTATTAGGTCTGATTAGTCTATAATTAATTACCATGTTTTATATATTAATTGCATTCACTTATTGCTTGTTGGGTTTTCACAATGTGTTACACATTTGTTTAGATTGAATAGATAAATTAGTGTCCGCTATACTTGTATGAATATTAAAGCTAATTGATTGCCAAACGCATTCATTATAAAAATTGTTCAAACTTTGGAAATCACGCTAAATTTGATTTCCAATGTAAATGAGCCAAAGACAATAACCAATTCGATTAGGTCAATTTAAAAGCTGCCAACGACAGAGGCCACCAAACCCATCATCTGACCACAGTTGAGGCGAGTGAAGAAATTGACGATAAAAACAAAAAACAGAAAACAAATGGGAATGGGGAATGCGAGTGTAACTGTGAGTGCGAATGTCAATGGATGGGAATGAATGGTGAGCTGCATATAAACGATTGTTGTTAAACTTGAAAACGAACCATGGACTGAAGATATGGAATGGCCAAAATCGTAATGAAGATGGCATCAACTGGTTTTCAATTCAGGAAGCTAGATCCAACAATGGCAAGTTGATCCTAGCAACAAGTTGTTGGTTTGTCGACGCAATGCAATTGATTGCAACGCTCCATTTTGGTGGCAAGTGCAATAAAATTGTTAAATTTACTTTGTGGATGCGGCTAATTCATTGGTCCGGCTGCAATTACGATTCGCGTGATGCTGCCAATGCGGCAGGCAGCTCCCCCAAACAAACAACAAAAACAATAGCAAACTTTCACTTTCGACCGTTTCGTCTTTGGGCAGGTCAGTTATGTGTTTAGACTTGGCTTAATGCACAAGTCGCAGGCTAAGTCTGAAAAGAGTTTGCCATGCTTGACTGCATTTTCGATTTGGGCCGCGAATCGCGCTCATATAATTATTGTGTTTTGATACCCTGTAAGTCCCAAGAGCGAGTGGAAGGTTAGTATAACCTAAGCTAAACTAAAGAAAATGTTTAACAAAATAAAAGTAAAAGTAACTACACTTTGATAACCTTGATTTATATTATATGTAAGTCTATTTTTCATTTAAATAATCTAGTGCATATCTAGCAGTCGTGCATTGCTTCGATATTCACTTGTTTGCTTTAGTTACCCGACTGATATAAGGCTTAAGTTTCAGCCTAAGCCTGAACCAGAGCTGGCTGCAATTGTGCTTGGACTCAACTCTGGCTAACAAAATGTTGTAATATAATTTTAATTTGTACCAGAAATGATTGCCAATTGCCGCCGCTTTATGTTGATTATACAATTTTGTTGCAAGTTTGTTATTGTAGTTGTTTTTTTTTTTTGTCTACTGGCTTCCCCCCTCAACTTCTTTGGCTTCTGTTTCTACGCCTTTTTTCATTGGAGGCGTTTCAGACGTTTAAATGAAAGTGCTTCGCTGAGTAGTTAAAACTTGTGAGTGCCCGTTAAGTGGAAATTGAACACAAAATTTGTGTAATCATTTTGCCCAAGTTAAATACTAGGGGCGTTAGAGGGCTAAAGACCAAAGATTTGAGCTGCTTCACTTCAATGTTAACCAATAACCAATTGAAAAAAGCAACCTGATATGCGTATGGTCAACTGTTGAAGGCCTCGAGTCAAATCGAAACGCGTGATGATTAGGCCCGATGTTTGGGCCACCCTCAGGTGGTTCGTTGCCCTAATGAAACGCACTGCTGGCCGTCCTCCACCCAGGCAGTTGGTTGGTCAGTCTACTGTTGGGAATTGGGCAATTCCAATCTTTAATTGCTCATACGCCGTGGTGAGCGGTGGATTGTCCAAATCTGTGCATTTGTCGCAATAGCGAACCGCGTTGCCATTGCAACTGCAATCTGTGAGGCATGCATGTGTGGCAAGAATGACCATAAAACTATTTGAGCCTGTCTAATTTAAACAACAGACATCGCCAGCCTTAGCGTCAGCATCAGTGGCACAGTCATCGTTAGTGGCAAAGACAGAGTTGTCTGTTTCTTTTTTGTTTTTAATTAATGTTATTTTCGGTTTCGGCGCTAATTAGAGTTACGACCAAGTTGGCCAAGTCAGCAGCAGCAGCAGCAGCCATGCGCAGGCGTGACAAACAAGACAAACAGTTGACCCAAAGCAAGCCACACTTGCAACATGTTCGACGTCGAACCTCATCGACTGCTGTCCAATGCAAATGAATCGCTGAATGTTTGTCTCTGCCAAATTTGTATAATCGTAGTCTCTGTGTGTGTGTGTGTGTGTGTGTTTGTGTGTACTTAACGGTGTCCGTATGACCGACAAATATATCGCCATATATAGCCTCTAAATGCCTTTGCGGTTTTTGTATGGCAACAGAGCCCAAGAACCTCAAAAGTGCTGCTGCATTGTTTTTGTGCGTTTACGTGTTAAGCTTGCTAATTACCATACGAATTTTACCCTCCTCTTCTTCTGCTTCTTCTTCTTCTCTTCTTCTGCCCCACCATTTCCTTCTCGACGTCTTCTTTTGGCTGTTTTTTGTCGCCTTCTCTTTTTGCTGCTGTTGTTTGTGTTGTGTGTGTGTGTGTGTAGGCCACAGTTAGGATTGCAAAATACTTTGTGTTTTTGTTTTCTTTTTCTTTCTGATATTTATTTGCGATGACAATACGCAGAATATTAATAAGCCCCTCGATAAACAACAGTTGGCATTGGAAGGTTATAGATAAGTCAGTGAATGACATAGAAGCAATGCCGATAGAAAACACATTCTAAAATAGACTTGCGAAAGAAATGTGCTCTGAATTCATTAAATACTCGTACGTAAGTAGATTGGGGATTCCTTAACTTATTAATAACTGTAATTTCATAAAGTGAAATCATGACGAGCATTGTGATAAAATAGAATTCCAAATTATTTTTTAAGTGTATTACAAGCATTAAAATATATCATATTTTGACCTCAATCAATACAATATATTATTATTATTATTGAGTAAGAGTTTGATGCAGGAAAAGTTCAAATACAAAGATAGTTTTTTCAAATAATGAAGTTAATGTATTCATTTATTTATGTTCGTATTATTTGCTTATATATATGTATTTTTTATGTATCAATTTTAAATATTTAATAAAGATTTTAATGTGTTTGAGAAGGCGAAATCAAAAAATTAAAATTGACAACAGAATAAGATTAGCTTACCCAATTTCATTGAGAATGATTAAACAGAAGTAGAAAATCAGTCTTATATCGAAAATACACATTAGTTTTCTCAGAAAAACGTACGGGAAAGAAACCTCATAAATATTTTTTATTTTGTATAAGGATTCACCTTTTAGTTCTTAACTAACACTTTAATTAGAGCTAAGAATAAAATTTTGAAATTACTTTTCTGTTTAAAAAAAAAACAAAAATTGAATAAATTTTAACGAAAAAAAAAAAATAATATTGAAGTAGTTATCGAAAAACAGAAAAACTTTCTCAAGTCAACCTTAGCTCTTGCTATAAAAAATATATAAGAAAAACTTACTTATTTTAAAATTGTTTCAGTCTATATTCTTTTCATTGTAAATAGTAAGGCAGGAGACATTTTCCGTCATAGAATTACTCTATATCTATTGCTATATCATATCATATGTACATTTATGAACATTACATATAATATGATATCGTAGTGTTTTGTGTCGAAGGTACAATGATCATAGTTGGCTGTTTTAAAGTTTTATAGTTTCACTGATATTATTTTATTTCAACACTGGAAAAGAGAATCGTCGAAAAAGAAACATTTTCAAAATCTCAATTACAGTTTTGCTTTCAACATGGCGAAATACATTGCTAGAAAAGGTCCATTAGTGTTCTCCAGTCTTGGCAAGTGGGCCTACAATATGTCGGGATTCAACAAATACGGTTTGCACCGTGATGATTGCCTCTATGAGGATGAAGATGTTACTGAAGCTGTTCGACGTTTGCCTCGCAAATTATACGATGAGCGAAACTATCGAATTATGCGCGCTTTGCACTTGTCGATGACCAAGACAATATTGCCCAAGGAGCAATGGACAAAGTACGAAGAAGACGTCAAGTACTTGGAACCCTATCTTAAGGAAGTTGTGGCTGAGCGTGAGGAACGTGAGCAGTGGAATAAGACTCATTAAAATTGAGACTACTGAACAAAGTACAATAAAATAAAATAATAATAAATGCAGCAAAAGAGTCATCTTTCGCTTTTTACTTAAATATATTTTTATAATTCTTAATTTTGTGCAAATGGCTTATATACTAAATGACTAAACTATAAGTAAAGTAAGTTATTTTTAATATATTTTAATTTTCATGACGTGACAACTTTGCTAATCATTATTATCATTATCATTTATTTTTAAATTTGGTGAAATACATCTTACAAAATTTCTCATTTAATCAAGGTGTTTTTTATAAGAATTAGATCCATAATTGTTAGTAATCTTCAAAATATTCTGCAATGGTAAATTTTGTTTTCAATGTTCATAAAATATATAGACAACTATTTTAATTTCAAATAATCTAGAAACTATCTTGATCTTATATTCAGCAATTATACAAATCTTGAGTCAAGTAATTTCTTTGTCTATTGTAGTAATCTTAAATACATTCGTAGCAGCTGTATGTGATTATTAAAAGTTACTAAAGTTTCTATCAAAATAAATTAATTTTATGACGAAGTTTAATTAGAATTCCTTCTTAGATACTATCATTTTAAAAGCAACTAACATAATTGGTACCACCTGAATGGAATTAACCAAAAATGTTTAGACTCAGATATTTAATCGAAACAGGAAAGACAAGTACACAAAGAAAAATTATATTATGAAAACTAGAATCAGAGATTTAAATTTGAAATTGGCTTAAAAATATGTTACATTTATTTTAAGCATTTGATCTTGATGTAAGATTTTTGGTTAAGAGTTACATTTTGGCATTCTTGTACTCGTGATACAACAATATATTCTTTAATTTAAAAAATATTCAATGTAGAATTATTGTAGTTTAATTTTGATTTACGAATTTATGTTTTATTGTAAAATTTTTGTGCTGATTGTATTATTTATTTACTAGATTAGCTTTGAAATATATTCATTATAACTATTGTGTTCAATATTAATATGATTTTATCATGATTTAATACCTTCTAAATTTTACCACATTTTTTTCATGTGTACTGCTGCAAATAAAGTTGAAGTTCTTTACGTAAAGAACACAAGAGAAGTACATTTGAAGACTTGCCAAAAACACGCATTAAGATGGATGCTCCATTGTGGCCAACGCCCCCAAGTTATCCCATACTATACATCAGACACCCTCGCAGACATAGACAACTCAAGTTGTGTGTGTGATGATGCTTCAAGTTCAAGATACATATTTGTATAAACAATTGCGTGTGTGGTATTTGTACATTGTGCATTGTTGTTTGGTTTTTTTTTTGTTGTTTTTGTTTTTGGGAAGCCACAAACAAATTTTTTGCTCTTCCGCGTGCCGCAAAGAAACATCTTTTTTTTTGCTTTTGTTTTCGAGCCAAGAGATGCAAAGCGAAAGATACTCGCTGAAAGGCGCAACAACACTTGCTATTGTTTTATCTGTTGTTGTGTTTCGGTGTGCCTCAGTGTTGTGTGTGTGTGTGTGCGGGAGTTGCGTTTTTCACAGCGCTTATCACACACTTCATTAATTTTGTTTCGCTTTTCATTTTGCATGCCGCACTGAGCCGTAATTATGGGTACAGTTATGCCTCTGTATCTGCCACACAACAAGTTTCACTTTTAATTTCGCCTCTGCGGCCTTCTTCATCAGCTTCTTCTCTGGTTGCAACATTGCAACATTGCATGCTGCACTTGAAACCGAGTGCAGCGACTGAAATTGAAATTGCAATTGACACGCGTGAAGAGCTCTGCGGCTCTTACTTATGTTACTTACCGCTAGAGTATCTGTGAGATACTCGTATTTGTTAAACTAAGCCTAACACTAAATGCCGCTTCTACAGTTTGTTGCCACTTAGCTGCCACTTTTCATGTCTTCTCAACGCTTCGTTAGCACAATAATCAAAGTGTTTAAAAACTAACCTTTGTTTATGTTATGTTATGATTTATATACATATATATAAAGAAATCATTAAAGTAATTAATGTACCACGAAGCAGGCAGATTTCTAAATTCAAAACCTCCCCCCTCGATAATAAACTGTATTTAACGGACGTAACAAATGAGTTTACGATACGAAGCTGTCGTAAAATATTAACTAGAACATCATAATGTTTAAGCAACTTCAATGACACTAACTGAAGCGTAGAAGTTTCATTCTAGCTCTGATAATTCACTCAGCGATGAACTATCATACCCCTTAAGGCTGATTGTACAGGGTATATCGAGCTCTTAAATCATGTATAGCAACGCTTTGCGTTTACAGTTCGGCACTTACAAGTAAATCAACTTGTTAGCAAAGTAATTGCATTTTTAAAATATTTTTACGGAAACTGGCGAAATAAATACTTGCGTGCATAAATTAAAGTAACGTGAGAAGCCCAATCAGCGCGATGCACCATTTGATTAATCTTTTCAGCTTCCAACTGCATCCAGTTTGAGGAGAAAGAAAAACAGAAAACACAAAAAAAAGAAACGCTGGCGACAAGTTCAATGGCTAGAGCGGCATGCACGGCGTATGCGCAATTTGCCATTCTGCATTAAACATTAAGCGTCACAATTTAATTAGCTGGCCGTAATTACGCATACGGCATGTTGTACGCCAATGCATATTATGCATAATTAAGCTCAATTTAATTATGCTTTTTAATTGCCTGCAACTGCCGACAGTTGGAAAAAGCCGCTTCGAAAGTTGCAAATGAAATTGAATCCGATACGAGTATTGTGCCCAATGTGTCTGCCTATTAAACTGAATGCCTAGGCCAGACCAGGCCAGGCGATTGCAGTAGGTATTAATTTAATTAAGCATGCTTATGACTGCTGGATTTTCCATACAATAAAAAATCCTATTAAGCCTTGATTGCTGATAAAATTGTTGTTGCAGATTTAGCAGGACAAATGATGTGAAATGGTTATGATGCAAATTAAAGTTGGTTTCCGAGTGACTAAAACTAGTTTCAAATATTTATATGACAATGTATTTAATAAAGTATATAAAATATTTATATAATAATGTATTTAATAAAGTATATAACTACACTACTCGGATCATTTAATGGAAATAATGATTTCAATAGAAACGTTTCTCATATTAAAGAAGAGAGTGTTTTAAAAGTCGCTTGTTTTTCCCCTTAATGTCATAATTTTACTTCACGCCCAACCTCTTCAAATGTTTTGAGATCACTTGACAGCTTTACAACTTAATTGAGCTTTAGTCTTCAGCAGTTTTGGTTACCCAATTTTCTCTTTTGCAGCCTATAATTAAAGCGCTCAGTGTCAATTGTCTGGTGCTTAAAATCTGCACAAGGTCAAAAACAAAAACGAAAAAAAAAAAGATTTGGTAATGCCAGAAGAAAGAAATGAATTTACAGACAGAGATAATAACACTTAATCATTATAAATATTATTCCATCATATGAAGAGCAACTATCATTACAAGTTGGCTTGATTTATTGATTTTTATACCGCTCTCCGTCTCAGTTTCTCAAGTCAACCGAGCCACAGCCCAAAAATGTAATCAGCGTCATTAATGCGATTTTATTTACTTTGCTGCGAAGCCATGAAAATCACATAGATAAATAAAAGTACTGCCAATAACAATATTATCAATACAACGTTTTCAAAGTCATCATCATCATCATTATGAGCATCAATAACATCATTATGACGTTATTGATCTTGAAGCTGTCGCACAAAAATATCGCGACAATTTCAACACTTTTTGCTGATTTATGGTATTTGATCACTTTGAGCGAAGATATTCATCAGCAGCTATAAGGAAATCGATCGCTTCTTTTTTATTTGCTCTTCAGTCATTTACTATATGCAAAGTTATGGCAAGCACTCTTTGTGTTTGATTACTGTGATCATTTAAGTGTTTGGCAACTAAATTAAGAGATAATCATTAGTCAATAGTAACACATCGGAAGTCACATTTTCTTAAAATAAACTTAAGAAAACAAAATAATCATGCATAAAGTTTATGAATGGTATTGTGATACATCTTTATATAATTGACGTAGAGTATGTATATTAATGCATTTAATTGTTAGGAAATTTCTGGAAGAATAGTAATTATACACTCCAACCGTAGAGTAGAAGGGTATGTTAACTGTTTTCGCTCAGGAAATATTTGTAGATGATAGAGGGAGGCATCTCAGACATTAAAGTATATACATACATACATACAGCCCAGACGATATGACAATTTGGTTTATTATGTACTCTATGGTATATTTTGAATTGAATACTACATATTTTGGCATATTTTTGGGTATCTCAAAATCGAGCACTCCAGTTATTATACCCGCTACCCATAGGGTAGAAGGGTATTATAACTTTGTGCCGGCAGGAAATGTATGTAACAGGTAGAAGGAGGCATCTCCGACCCTATAAAGTATATATATTCTTGATCAGCATCAACAGCCAAGACGATCTAGCCATGTCCGTCTGTCCGTCTGTCTGTCTGTGTGTCTGTGTGTCTGTCCGTCTGTCTGTATGAAACACTGGATCTCAGAGACTATAAGAGATAGAGCTATAATTTTTTTTCGACAGCATTTGTTATGTTTGCACGCAGATCAAGTTTGTTTCAAATTTTTGTCACGCCCACTTCCGCCCCTGAAAATCAAAAAAATCGAATTACAAGTGTAATTTTAAAGCTAGAGCTGCAAGTTTTGGCACATATAATCATAACAATAGTATTCATGATTCCTGGTTGCGTTCAGTTAAAAATTGTGGAAGTTATTGAAGAAATACTTTTGTATGGGCAAAAACGCTTACTTACTTAGGGTCTCAGTTGCTTTGGACGACAATCTGGTATATTATGCCGTCTATGGTATATTTTGAATGTGGTATTATATCGATATATCAAATATACCACTTGGTATAATTTGCAGTATTTTTTTAGTATTTTTGGTATATTTTGAAAATAATACCGCAATATTTTGCTTTTATTCTAAATGGGTAGCGGGTATCTCACAGTCGAGCACACTCGACTGTAGCTTTCTTACTTGTTTTTAATTGTTTTGAAGTAATCTAATATAGGAGCTAAATACATTTTAAAATATGCCAGTACTAACATATACTACTAATTGATTTGTTAATACATGTATTCAGTTTATTTTACTTATTTACTGTCAACTATGAAGAAATCAAATTCTTAAAGTTTTTTTTTATATCTCAATTAAATGTTAATATTGGCCATTAAGAATTCTTACGGTCTTTAGGCCACATGAATCTAACACAGATACAATTCAAGCCGAATAGATGAAAAGGCAGTTGCATAGAAAATCTGGTTGTCCAGAGGTTATACCGGAATGTTTGCGGTAAATTTCAGTATAAAACTAAAACTTATAATACAACCTTTGTTGCATAATGCACTTCTCTGCTTGGGCGTCTTTGATGTCTTTGTTACTCGCTTCGCTTAATTATTAAAATGTTCATTTCCGTCCTACTCTCACTCCCAAAAAAAAGTTTTTGATTTGCAGCAACCAAACGCAGATTAAGCAAGCTTACCACTTAAGAAAGCGGCAGCACAGCAACAAGACAACAACGCACTAAGCAAAACAGCAATCAACAAAAACAAATTAAAACTCGACAAAGACAAACAAAAACCGACAGACAACAACAAAAAGCCAAAGAAACAACTCAAAGATTTGACCAAATTGTGCCAAAGTTGGAGCTGCTGGTTTGTCTTGCAGTTGCAGTTTTGCTCTTTGTCATTGTTGTTGTTGTTGTAGATGTTGTTGTTGTTAGTGTTGTTGTTGGATATTCAAAAGATGATTTGTGCCAGTGCCACTTCAACCCAGCATCATCTTCAACTCAAAAGAGTTGGAGATCTTTAAGATCTGCGATTCGTTGCCGGCCCTCAGAAGATGTCGATGATGTTTTTTCCGTGTTAGACAACATATTTTTATTGTTGCTGCTTTTGTCTTGTTGCATCATCGCATCAATTGTGCAATGAGTGCATTTAAATACAAGTGCTATTAATGTTTACGAACATCTGCTGCGAACTTGTTGATATCGCCAAGACAATAACCAGAATACGCATCTCAATGCTCAACAAATAATCGTCGACAACATTATTATATTATACAAATCACTTATAGGGTTGCAAAGATAAGTGAGCAGCAGGCGGAAGGAATCTTTAAACTCATATGTGGCTTAAAATTTTACACATTTTGAAAATAGTAAAATAAATAATAAGAAAGCTACTGTCGAGTATGCTCGACTCTGAGATACCCACACCATTAAATAAAAGCACAGCCACATTAATAGTCAGAAAAAAATACTGCAATACTAAAAGCCTATAGTTGATATTTTAATATACTATTACATTTTAAATATACCATAGAGTATAGAATATACCAGATAGACGGACATGGTTACATCGCCTCGATTGTTGATGCTGCTCAAAAATATATATGTACTATATTTCGTGCCTATAAAAGAATTTAATTCAGGTTAAATAGCGGGTATTACAAGTTAAAAGGCAATAGTAGAAGATACTCGACTATATTACTCGCCTCATTAACATACCGAAAGATATATTTCAAATATCGATAAGCTACTATCTGCCAAATATATTATACACAATATATATCAGATTATTAACTAAATCCATAATGACACGTCATTTACATTTCCAGTCGGCACAAAGTTATATTAGCTTTCTATAGGCATCTGATATATTAATAACCGCTTTAGTCACACTATATTTTATTTGTAATCTGGGAATGCAACAGATATCTTATAGTCGAGAACACTTTGTAAAAGCCGCCTTGTAGAGTAGACAGCCAAACTTTGGCCAAATTGAAAACAGACTTTTAAACTGAAATATTGATAAGGCCACAAACAAAGATTTAACTGTATTTTATTGCTTGGGTAAAAGTTTGTTTAATTTTATTTGAGAATCTACTCGTATGCTTTCATCCCAAAATCCAATACGATTATACAGACTTAATGTATTGCTTCCCTATTTCCCATTCCTCATAGTGGGTTCCCTATCCGTGTTCGCATTCGTTTTCGCTCTTTGCCAACCCACTGGATGTCCAATGGGCACTTGGAAAACTTTTTTTCTGCTGAGTCGGCAAAAGAAATGGGGAAACAAGAGACAATAACAAGACAAATTTCTTGTGGTTTTGTGTGCCGCACACGTGCGAATCCCACGAATAATGACAATGGGAAATAAGAGCATGTTATACGAGTTGGTAGCATGAGGAAAAGGCCATAAAGGTGCAGGTCCAAATCCACTTACATCCATCTCTCAAATGCCGAAGCAAACTACCTACATAACGTACTACATGTGTACTTTTGCACAAAATAATGAAAGAGACAGAGAGGGAAGAAAAAAGTGAGCGAACGTGTTGCAATGAAACGCATTGAGCGATAAATGCGACCATAAAACGACATATGAAAAATCGAAAGTATGCGCAATTGACAGGCGGGGCAGCAGCTGAGTTGCAGAAAAAAAAATGGGGGAAAAAAGGGGGAACTACAGCATGTATAGTTGGATGGAGTCTTGGTCCCTCGCTTTTGGTTGCCTTGGGTGCTTTGGGTGCAGCAATCCACCATTCGCAGCTGCCTCTAACGCCATATCGCAGCGTGCCGCATGTTGCACAATGCCAAAGTCGTCTCGCAAAAATTAGAGCAGAGATCAACGAGCTGTTAGCCGAACACATGTGAGGCAGCTGTTCGCTTAGCCTGGCCTGGGCTGCCCCTCGATGCTGCGGGCCTATTGGGTGCACCAGCTGCAACCGGTTTCCTTTACCCCACACACACACACACACACACACAGTTATGAGTGTGTGTGTGTGTGTACTCATAACTATGTGCACCATTTACCAGCTCCATAAACGAGCAAACACAGGTATTTAGAACACGCGAAATAACTCTTTTTATTATAGCTAAAGCCCACAAATTGCTCAAATACATATTTCGCAGAGATTTATAGAAAAAAAAACATTGCATTCCATTCAAATTGTCAATGCTGATAAATTTCATTCTTTTATTCGATTTGTTTTTCTAATTTGTTTCAATTCATTTCGACTTGCATACTTGAGCATGGCAAATTGGCTGACAAGATTTTAATAGCCCTCAATTTTGTCAGTTTCCAAGAGTCTATTTAATGTATCACAAATCATAAATGAATTTGCAAGATAATTCAAGGATAAACAACGATTATTATAAATATATTTAAGGGTTTATTATTATTATTATAATTTGTTTATAATAACTTTAAACTAAAAACCTAAATGGATGGTACAAAATTGTTGAATAGAAAAACGGTTAATATTAGAAAGAATTATTACAAATATATTACAGAGAAGTATTGTATGAATTTTTGCCTAAATTGAAATTAGATTAATTTCATAAATTGTTCATATTCAAATTGTATTTAATAATATTTGTTTAAAATAAATAACAATAAATTGACTTAAAAAATGTAAGTTTAAAACGTTAATAAAAGTTACATAATATTTTACAACAAATGAAGATCATAATTACTTTATTTTGGGGTATTTATAAAAGTAAGAAAGCTACAGACGAGTGTGCTCGACTGTGAGATACCCGCTACACATTTTGAGTAAAATCAAAGTACTGCGGTATTCATTTTAAAAGAAACCAAATGAATATACCGGAAAATATTGAAAATCTACTGAATTCTATCTTAGGCACAACATTGAAAATATCAGAAATATACTAGATTGTCAGACAAAGCATCTGAATAAATACGTTTTTTGCCCATACAGAAGGGTTATCTTTAATATCTTTGCCATTTTTTATCTGATCGCAAACTAAATTTTCAGAAATCCTAAAAACTATAAATATACCAAAATATAAAATTACACTTTCAGGTGTGGAAGTGAACGTGAAATAATTGCGATCTGCCTGTAAATACATCGAGTGCTGTCGAAAAAAAAATTATATCTCTATCTCTTACAGTCTCTAAGATGTAGGTGTTCATACGGACAGACGGACAGACGGACATGGCTAGATCGTCTCGGCTGTTGACGCTGATCAAGAATATATTTATATACTTTATAAGGTCGGAGATGCCTTCTTCTGCCTGTTACATACATTTTCAGCCGGCAGCTATAATACCCTTCTATCCGAATCACTTCAATGGCATTATCTAAATTTAAACAAAATTATATTAGTATAGAATGGTTGAACCATAGTGAACAGCGCTCTAAAGTTGATTTAATCTAAACAGCTTAATTCGCATAAATTAATTTTTCCAAAAACTAAACATAATTTCTGTTTGAATTTCTGCGACGCAGAATCGAACCAAAAACCACCAGCTAAATAGGCAAGTGCTTTGCGTTAATTAATTGACACAAATAGCTTTGTCAATTTACGCTACAATTGTCTGTCATAAAACCGCAGGCGAAGTAACTAAGCTGGCCAATATATGTACATAAAAAGCAACGAGAGTCTCCAAAAGTTTAGCTTAACAAATGCTAGATAAACGGCTCAAATCAATGAAACCCGCCAACACATTGAAAGTGAAAGTTTTGTTGTTGCCGAGCCAATTATTTGCTTTTGTTAATGAATAACGCGCACAGAAAGGTAAAATAAATATAAAAGAAAAAAAAACACAAAAAAATGTGCATAAATTATTTTGTGTTTGTAAAATATCATGAGGTGGTGTTGGGGGGAGGGGTGGAGGTGTGGTGAACACATTACAAATACCAGATGACAACTGTGGTTGGTATTTGGCAGATTGTTGCCGATTCATTCAGGTCCACTCCCCCTTTTCCCACATTTAAGTCGGTTCAAGTTTAAAGGCTGCTTGCTACATATTATGTAATTTCTCTCATTTCTTTTTGGGGCCACACGTTGAACTTGGGTGCTGCTGGGTTTCTCGTAGAGCCGCGATTACGGGTGCAAATTTACATATCAATGGGTCTTAAAGCTAGCGCACCTCTGACAGTCCCCGACAGTGATATAATCAGTTAACTGTGGCTTAAATGGGTTGTTAATTAATTAAAACCAAGCTTTGAATGCGTTAGGTCAAAGTTCGAAGCAAACATGTTACAACTTTAAACTCCGCAGCTTCTTCAATGAATTCCCAAACATCACAAACTTAGCTACAAACGCAACAAGTCAAATTCGAACCTCGTTCGAAGCGCAACATGTCGTTCGAACTTATTCGGCACGTTGCGATCGCGAACTCAAAGACCGCAAGCAGCTTGTCTAGTCAGTTAAGACGCGAGCGCTAACGGCAGCGCATGCGCGACGCTTGAAACAAGCTTCGGTTGTGTGTGTGTGCGGTTCACATCAATATACTTCGTATAAAAACAATATTTGTTTTTGCTTGTGTGCTATGTGCCGCGTTTGAAACATGCTTAGAATTCGCAAAGCCGATTCAGAAAATAGAAAAGAACAGCAAAAGTGACAACCAAAAGAAAACCGAAAAAGATTCCCTAAAGAAACCAAATTAAACAAAGCTTAAAAGGTGAATGAATATCTCGTAATGGCAAAGTGTGTCAAATGCAAAGAAAGTCAAAACAAAAAATAATACAATAAGACGCACAATTTAGTATTATGTTATTACATGAGTATAGAAAGATGCTCATCAGCAAACATCTTTGTAGTGGGCTGATTTCCGGCTTTATGCAGGGGCTTGTTGTGGATCGCGTGGGCTTCAGTTGCATTTTGATTGTGAAGAAGACCATTTTGGGTTCCCTCATGGCTAATGATGGATACGCTGGCAATTGTCATACGCCCAGGCATTTGTGAGTGACTCTTCTGAGTCACTCTTTCAGACACTTGTCGTTCTTCTGGATGTATTTTTTTTTTTAAGGCGCAGCTGAAAACGTGATTGGAATCGATTTGCTGAAGATTGAGGAACTTCTGTAAATCAGACGAAAACATTCCACACCATTGATAAAGTGATTTCTTTATGTTCTACTTAGAGATCGACTGAAAGAGATTTTGTTCTTTTCTTTTCTTTGTGATGCTAAGTAATAAAATAGTCGAAACCTTAAAAACAGAGCATGGTCAATAAATGATTTATGAATTATATTTTTAGGGCACTTATCTTGTGATAAAACATAATAGCAAAACGTCAATTTTGACCGTTGAGCTTTTGAACTTGGATGATTTCACGCAGCTAATTAATATTATTCATTACTATGGAATTTTGCCTTTCAAGATGCTCATTTTGCATAATTCGCAAGGTCATTAGACCAAGTGTCTAAAATAAACAAGTTTTTTGGCTTCAACTTTTTAAGTCGTTGTCAAAATATGCAGATAATTAGAATAATAATCAACCATATTCGTTTGTTTATGGCTAAAAAAAAGTATGTTTGCAAATAAATGTCATTTAAATATGATAAAATATTACTTTAAATTGAGGAAGCACTTACATTTGGTTATTTTATTAAAGCTATTGAAAATATTCAAAGTATTGTCTGCCTAAAAAGAATACAATATGTTTGGTTAGACGATGATTCAAAAGCCGGCAAAAAGTTTAAGTATTTATTTCATCAGCTTTCTCAATAACTGGAAAGTAGACAAAAGCAGTGAAATAACTTAGGATTTATTAAAATCATAAGAAATACAAGTACGATGCTTAAAGCAAACTCCAACAATTAAATGAGTTAAGCTAAAGTTATAAAAATTTGTATTTATGTTCCATATCTGTTAATTTAAATGAACACTAACTTATATCTAAAGCATTGGTTGCAAAGGCTTTTAGCTTAATACAAATTTAGTGTTGTGATCTATGTATTTATTCTAAAAAGTTTACAATTTGCATTTGATAGGTTCTATATGTTGAATATGGGCTATAAATATGGATAAAAACTCGCCAGTTATTTGGAATTTATGCTACAAACTATGAATGCATTTGTGCATTATATTCAAGTTTATTGATATTGAAAGCATTTTGAGCAATATCTCAATATCGTTTGAACCATGCAATATCACCAATATCAATAAACTTGCATTAAATGCAATGATTTTTCATGTGGCTAAGAGGCAAACATAAACTTGACATATTTGGTATGTAAATGAGAACAACGTTGACCAGATAATCGAATATAGTAAGACCAACATTTTTCTGCATTTGCGACTATCAATTAGTTTAGATATTGAATTAGAACACCGACTATCCGTATAAAGGTTTATGTAAATGAATATAAACCATATAATATAGTAGAGAGATAATCGCTGATGGGTTCCAAGACAAGCATTGTTGGTGTCGGGCACACTCGCCGTATACGTAATATGCATTTATGCAACTTATCAGCTGCACAACTTGTGTGTGTGTTTTGTGCTGATGAATGCGAGTCTTTGCTTTTGTATGTACGAATAGTACTTTTATTCCATGCTCCACTGAACAGCTTTGCTACTCGTAAAAGAAATAAATCAAAATTGTTAGTAACGAGATTCCATTTATTTGCGTGCATCGATACCTAAACGTGCGAGTTTCCCATTTCTCATTTTTTGTAGCTATCTATCTATCTATTGATATCAATTTATATGGGTTTTTCTTGTCTTGATTGTTGTTGCTTTTTCGCATTGATAGTCGTTGTGTTTGCCATATAAATAGTCGCTGCCAGACAATTTCATTTGCGTGCCAAACCAAAGTCACGTTGCATTGTTTATATTGCAATTTACTTTGTGTATTTTATAAATATTTTGTTGAAAAACAAAAGAAAAACTACCATAAACAATAACAACTACAACGAGAAAAGTTCGTTGTCACCCTCGGTGGTTGTTGATGGGGTCTTGTCAGTTGGTCGTTGGACATGGAACCCATAGAAATGTTAATCGATCGCCCAAGAAATTAAAACAAAAAAACCCAAATGAAAAATAAAAACTATGCAAATGAACACAAAAATTGCGAATACCTTCAAAAGTTGCACAACTTTTAGCCAAATGGGCGTGGGGCACAAATAAAAACCCAAACATTCAATGGCCAATAACCAATAGTCAATATCTCTGAGATATTTCAAAATTTCAAATTGAATGCTAAGCAAAAAAACAAACAATACGATGAGTGGCCAATAAATAAAAAAAAAATAAACAGCGATTTGATGCTAAAACAAATATTATATGTTCAACTAGATATTGGACCCAAAATAAACATGATATATTTGTGTTTTAAATCAGATGCAGAAATCTTCAACCCTATCTTATTAAGTTATATAGCTTAACATATTCACTTAAATATTTCTTCTGGGCACCTCAACTTTTTCTCTTCAGCTCTCCAAAATGTCATAAAATGATTGATTATTACATTCAAATTTTGAATATCATCGAATTTCAGCTATTATAGACTCATTATATCAAGGCCTTTAAATGGCTGATATTTCATGTTAAATAAATTAATTATGCAAGTTTAGTTTGAATGCGTTCAATTCGTCACATGAAATTGCTTCTCGTTTTAATATTAATAATAATATTAATAATTTCGTAATCGGACTACTTAAAACTGGATATTTGAGCTGCAAGCTATACTAAAGACAAGTAAAAAGCTACAGTCGAGTCTACTCGGCTGTGAGATACCCGCTACCCATTTTGAATAAGAGAAAAACATTGCGGTATTATTCACAAGATATATCAAATTAATAAAAAGGGGAAAATACTGAAAATATACGAAAGTGTACATTTGGTATATTAATATACTGTTACATTGAAAATATACTATAAAGTACAAAATAGACCGGTTAATACTAAAAAATACTAATACTAATATTTTTAGAGATCGATTAAAGCTGATTACAGTAACTAAATCGATCAAGTTATGTTTCATGTATAATTACATTTATTGCAAAAATAAACATATAGTAAACAACAACATTTGATAATTCGATAATAGAAATAATAGATAATATTACAAGTTGAAGTGAAGACAAACATGAATTAATATTCAACATTTTGAGAGAAACTCTTCTCTCTCTCTCTCTCTCTCTTATTCATTTGAATAAATAAAATATTATGATGTTAATGTGACATCGATTTTTAATCGGTGCAATTAATAAACTGTCATTTCAATAAAAAGATAATCAACTTTACATGACACATCCGGTTATCACCTGCACTGATAACCTGAATTCAAAGTATTTGATTTTCCAAACGAACGAATTACATGAATATTTTAATTAAATTTTTGCAATGCTTTGCACAATTTTCGGTGTCAATTGCATTTATGGGCAAATACATTTCTGTAAGCGACAGGAAAAGAGTTCGCGGATTTTTATACACTATATCAACCGGGTGAAAATATATAACAACTTTTAGTTTGTTTACCCAGTAAAGTTCAAATATTTAATATATAAATAGCATTCATTTATTCATCTTTTAATAATTTCAAGAGTGTTTGGCAGTCGAGCTTGCAATTTATGCATTACGATTTTTTCACACGATGCCGAAAAAGTAAATAAGTCAATTATGGAAGATGCTCACTTTTTATTTGCAACACAATGAATCTGAATAAAAATAAAGAAAATTAAATTTATATCGAACACTGTTGTCTTTGAGCCAAAATTGTCAGCTGGCAAAACCCAACGACAAACTGAGCGAGAGATCTGTGATTGAAATTGAGTTAGCAAATGCATAAATTGTAACACCTGTTAGGCGAAGGTGAGCTAGTGGCAGCTACATGAACTCGAGACATTTATAGTGTGGCATGCAGCATAAAGAGATTTGTGGGGACAAGATTTACCAGCTCAACTGGTTGATGCCTGATGAGTGGCGGAAGACGACGTGCCACACAATCTTCGCACGCATTACATAAGCGGAGCAATCGAAAATATGTATATAACCAGTTACGCACTAAGCTAACACTCTTTCTCTTTCTCTATGCGCTTTCTCTCTCTATTGTTGCAGAATGCGGGAGCGTAGTCAAACAACTCCGCGACGACGTCGTGCGGGTCCAAAACAAGCATTGCCAGTGGTGGAATCACCCTACAACATTGACAACACAGAGGATATTTATGGGACGACACTCTTGCCCTCACAGCGCTGCTATGTGGATCCCTGGGATCTGGAGAATTACGATTATGTGCGCAAGAAAATGGACACAGATGTCGCCCCAGCTGTGGTGCCCGACTATGAGACGGCTCTGGACTACGAACAGGCTTCGCAGTCGCCAAGTCCAACGGCGGCGCCAGTTTATGGCTATGGCAATGCCAATGGCAATGGCTTGACCATGGCCTCCACCATGCCACGCCCACACACGAGACGCGTATCACGTAATCAGTGTCAGCTGGAGTGCTGTCGTCTCCCAACTCACATTCAAAGTCAGAGTCGCAATCGCAGCCTGCTGCACAAGGAGCCGATTTATACGGCACGCAGTGAACTCTATGGGGCAGCACCTAGTCGCTATGATGACTATATGGCCACCATGACAAGGCAGCTGCATCTGGACGATGACTACCAGCCGGAGCATGATCTGTATGCCGAGCAGCGGCAACTTTACAACGGCTATGGAGGTGAATTGAATGAATTCGATTAGCAATCACATATTCGTATACTATACATAGTTTTATCCGTCTGACCGTCCGTCTGTTCGTATAAACGCCAATATCTTAGGACTATAAGAGGTAGAGATTTAATTGTTGTTAACAACACTTAATATTGTCGTGCAGAGATCAATTTTGATTTTGAATTTTGCCCCGCCCCCTTCAGCCTCTTAAAATTGAAACATTTTTGGAAGACGTAGCATTATACGGCAGAAAACGGCTGTAGATGTAGGGCCTTCATTGCTTTGACTGACCATCAAGTATATAATGTAGACTATGGTATATTTGTGGTATAGTAAACATATATATATATATATATAATATATAAAGCTTTTGGTATATTTCAGTATTTTCACGCTATATTAATTCGGAACATTTACACGATAATACCGTTTATGCACTGTTTTAGTTTGTTAAATCTGGTGTTTATTATGCCCTATGAATATATTTTAAATGCAGTAGTATACAGATGTATCAAATAAAACATTAGTACATTCACTATTTTTTTGGCTTATAAAGTTGGTATATTTTAACGATAATACCGCTGTTGTACTGTTCTGTTGTTCTCACATTTGAGTGCGGTATTCTTACTTATTGTAGTATATCAATATACCAAAAACATCTATTGGCATGTTTCAGTTTATTTTTTGTTTTTATGCTTTAGATGGTTATTTATTAAGTGAAAAAACATTGAAAAAAATCTAACATAATATCACAGATAAATAAGCTGAATTTTTATTGTAACCCCAGAGGAATTTTTCGCAATGATAATGTTTACGGGGTGTCTCTCAGTCGAGCACACTCAATGGTAGTTTTCTTACATGATTCTAATACTCTCTCTCTGTTTTAAAGGTGTCTCCAGTGCCAGCTCGACGGAGCAACACTCATCCATCGGTGGCGATGAGATGCCTTCCATGCCGCTGCCACGACGAGCGGCCACATTGCAGCGTCGTCCGATGCCCAGTCAAGAGAAGCGCCCCAGCTATGGCACAGGATACGGGACAGCGCCGCATCCGCGACGCAAGCGAAGCGCAGCTACCAAGTCAATGGCAGCGAATGTGGCAGCCCCACAGATTGATTTCCCCGCACCGCCGCCGCTCTCGCCCGCCTATGACTATTGCAATCCCTATGCTACGATGCCCTATTGCAGCCTACCGGATTGCGCCGAGTGCCAACAGCAGGCGACCTCTCTCATCTATGCCGCACCATCCACGCTCTACGGCACTCTGGCGGGCGGAAGAGCGGCCGCAATGCAGTCATGCGATTCACCCAGCGACTCCTCGCTCTACGCCGGAATTTATGCCCGTAAATTTGGCTTGAGCAAGAAGGGTCTCTTGCAGATCGATTACTCCTGCAGCTGGAATGACTTGGATCGTGTCATGGGTCGCAACTACTGAGCGACTGTCATATTATACATATACTGTGCTTGGTCTTGGGTTTGGTTTAGTCTCTAGTTAAACTATTCTTGGTTAAGATCAAAGATCAGCTCAAAGCGTCATGCTGCACTTAAGTCATAAATCTACATGCATACATACATACATATGTACATCAAACTCACCCATATTGTATACACACACGCACACAACAAATTCGTACCAAATAATTAAAAATCTTTATGTTTAGAAATGTTTTGTTTAACTGTTTGTTATATAAAAGGAATTGGAAGGGGCCAATTTGCTCCTTGAACAGGTTAAAAACAAGTACGAAAACTACAGTCGAGTGTGCTCGACTGTGAGATACCCGCTACCCATTTTTAATAAAAGCAAAATATTGCGGTATTATTTTCAAAATATACCAAAAAATGCTGCAAAATACTAAAAATATACCAAGTGGTATATTTGGTATATCGATATAGTACCACATTAAAAATATACCATAGACGGCACAATATACCAGATTGTCGGCCAGCAGCTCTAGCTTTAAAATTACACTTGTAATTCGATTTTTATACCCGCTACCCATAGGGTAGAAGGGTATTATAACTTTGTGCCGGCAGGAAATGTATGTAACAGGTAGAAGGAGGCTTGTCCGACCCTATAAAGTATATATATTCTTGATCAGCGTCAACAGCCGAGACGATCTAGCCATGTCCGTCTGTCCGTCTGTCTGTCTGTGTGTCTGTCCGTCTGTCTGTATGAAACACTGGATCTCAGAGACTGTAAGAGATAGAGCTATAATTTTTTTTCGACAGCATTTGTTATATTTGCACGCAGATCAAGTTTGTTTCAAATTTTTGCCACGCCCACTTCCGCCCCCGCAAATCAAAAAAATCGAATTACAAGTGTACTTTTAAAGCTAGAGCTGCAAGTTTCGGTATATATAATAACAACAATAGTATTTATGATTCCTGAAAATTTGGTTGCGATCAGATGAAAATTGTGGAAGTTATTAAAGAAATACTTTTGTATGGGTTAAAACGCCCACTTACGGGGGGTCTAAAATGCTTTGGCCGATAATCTGGTATATTGTGCCGTCCATGGTAAATTTTTAATGTGGTACTATATCGATATACCAAATATACCACTTGGTATATTTTGCAGTATTTTTTAGTATTTTCGGTATATTTTGAAAATAATACCGCAATATTTTGCTTTTATTCAAAATGGGTAGCGGGTATCTCACAGTCGAGCACACTCGACTGTAGCTTTCTTACTTGTTTTGATTTGCGGGGGCGGAAGAGGGCGTGGCAAAAATTTGAAACAAACTTGATCTGCGTGCAAACATAACAAATGCTGTCGAAAAAAAATGATAGCTTTATCTCTTACAGTCTCTGAGATCCAGTGTTTCATACAGACAGACGGACAGACACACAGACAGACAGACGGACAGACGGACATGGCTAGATCGGAGATGCCTCCTTCTACCTGTTATATACATTTCCTGCCGGCACAAAGTTATAATACCCTTCTACCCTATGGGTAGCGGGTATAACAAGTAAGAAAGCTACTGTCGAGTGTGCTCGACTGGGAGATACCCGCTACCCATTTTGAATAAAAGCAAAATATTGCGGTATTATTTTCAAAATATACCAAAAATACTAAAAACATACCAAAATACTGCAAAATACTAAAAATATATCAAATGGTATATTTAGTATAACGATATAGTACTACATTCAAAATATACCATAGAAGGCATAATATACCAGATTGTCGGCCAAAGCTACTGAGACCCCTTGTAAGTAGGCGTTTTTAGCCCATACAAAAGTATTTCTTTAATAACTTCCACATTTTTTATCTGACCGCAACCAGGAAGCATAAATACTATTGCTATTATTATCCACACCAAAATTCGCAGCTTTAGCTTTAAAATTACGCTTGTTATTCGATTTTTTGATTTGAGGGGCGGAATTGGGCGTGGCAAAAATTTGAAACAAACTTGATCTGCGTGCAAACATAACAAATGCTGTCGAAAAAAAATTATAGCTCTATCTCTTATAGTCTCTGAGATCCAGTGTTTCATACAGAGAGACAGACGGACACACAGATCGTCTCGGCTGTTGACGCTGATCAAGAATATGTATACTTTATAGGGTCGGAGATGCCTCCTTCGACCTGTTACATACATTTCCTGCCGGCACAAAGTTATAATACCCTTCTACCCTATGGGTAGCGGGTATAAACAACGATTTTAAGAAGCAGAACAAACAATATTTTCAGTAAAAAATATTTGCTACTTTCCATTTTAATTAATGAATTCTTGCAGAATCTTTAAGCTTTAAGAATAACATATTCAAAAGTAAACAAACAAGATAACTTCTCATTAACTTTATTTCATCTGAAATTTATCAATGCTTCCTTGTATTTTATTTGTTTGCTCTCAAGTCTTTTCAAATTTCGTTCAAATATGAACAAAAAAATAAATTGACAAATAAGAAAGTTCTCTTTTTGACAAAGTTCTCTAAGTATATTTATAAATAATTCCTCAAAATAGGAAATGATTGTGAACGAAATGAGAACAAATATTTAAAATGCATTGTGGTCACTTGGACATATTTTTATACCCGCTACCCATAGGGCAGAAGGGTATTATAACTTTGTGCCGGCAGGAAATGTATGTAACAGGTAGAAGGAGGCATCTCCGACCCTATAAAGTATATATATTCTTGATCAGCGTCAACAGCCGAGACGATCTAGCCATGTCCGTCTGTCCGTCTGTCTGTCTGTGTGTCTGTCCGTCTGTCCGTCTGTCTGTATGAAACACTGGATCTCAGAGACTGTAAGAGATAGAGCTATAATTTTTTTTCGACAGCATTTGTTATATTTGCACGCAGATCAAGTTTGTTTCAAATTTTTGCCACGCCCACTTCCGCCCCCGCAAATCAAAAAAATCGAATTACAAGTGTACTTTTAAAGCTAGAGCTGCAAGTTTTGGTATATATAATAACAACAATAGTATTTATGATTCCTGAAAATTTGGTTGCGATCAGATGAAAATTGTGGAAGTTATTAAAGAAATACTTTTGTATGGGTTAAAACGCCCACTTACGGGGGGTCTAAAATGCTTTGGCCGATAATCTGGTATATTGTGCCGTCCATGGTAAATTTTTAATGTGGTACTATATCGATATACCAAATATACCACTTGGTATATTTTGCAGTATTTTTTAGTATTTTCGGTATATTTTGAAAATAATACCGCAATATTTTGCTTTTATTCAAAATGGGTAGCGGGTATCTCACAGTCGAGCACACTCGACTGTAGCTTTCTTACTTGTTAGTAATTTAATTAGCTAAAACTGATATGAAAGCAAGCTTAGCACACGTCTCTAACAATTACGTCAGCAAATAACTGATGACAAGAACTTTGGCAGCATAAATTAATGTCATTTCCCAATTAACATATCCATGTAGCACTTTCACATATACCGAACCGATTAGAAGCATTATTCAGAAATTGGCGGAGCTAAATTGGATCTACGACGGACCGCAAAACTTCAACATAGTCAACGCCAAAAACGTTTTCCATGTTACTCGAAAATTGTCAAACCAAATGACGTCGCATGCAAAGCGACTTTTCCTAATTGGCCACCTCGTGAGTTGAAACAGGGAATAGAAACTTGATGACGTCATAATTAATTAAAGTAAAACGGTGGCAATTATTCTCATGGTCGTGCATTTTGTATACACTTTCAAAACTAAAATGAAACTAGAATCTAATTTAAATATTTACTTTCCCAATTTGGAAACAGGGTTTCAAGAATATCAATATAGGAGTGAGCTAATTTTTGCATATGAACAAGATGTGTCTAATATATATCCAAGAGTATGCATACTTCGGCATAATCTCAGTTAACGATTTCTTCTTTTTTTCTGCTGAATCCTGCCTTGTTGCAGTGGGCGCATTAATTAGTCTATGGAGTTCTGGGCACACGAAACATGTAATTTGTTAAAAAGCTGCTGCGAATTGGACACATCAGACGATGTTAATTAGCTGCTACCAAGCAGAAGCTACCTAAATTATGCACAGGCCCCTTTAATGGGACGGTAAGCGAATGACTTCTATAATGGATGGCATTGAAGTTAACGCGGAAATGGCATGAGATCATATGGACGAAGGAACACGATGAGATCAACCAGTAACTTTATAATTATAAAAAAGTGAAAAAAAAACGAAAGTGATGTACAAGCTTCACAGCATAATTTTAAATGTGTGCTCATTAATTCAAGGCAATATTAGTAGTAAGAAAAACAATCTGGATTTCGGACTTAGCATGCGTGTTGAAAAAATTAAAATAACAAAATTACGCGAGTCAATCCAATCTTTCTACTTTCTAGAATTATAACAATTCAATCCGCTCAGCATTAGGTAGAAGGATATTCAAACTTTAGAACTTCTACGTAAAATATGTATATTCTTTATCAGCGTTATCAAACAACACGATATAGCCATGTCTGTCTGATCACATGAACACCTAGACCGCGGAGACGATAAACAGATTGCTATACATTCTCGGCAGCACTTGTTATTGTTGCGTATCTCGTGTGTATCTCGCTTCTGCCTCTGCTAATCAATACAATCACTACTCCCAGTATTTATGATTCCCGAACATTTGGTCAAATAAGTTATTAACAAAATAATTGTATATGGCAATAATAGGTTCCCGTTGCCTGGTATTATTTGAGACAGCCCTTTATTTTTTTATTCTCTATGGTAAATTTTATATAAAGGAATGTGTAAATATGCCATATATAGACTTTAGAAAATGTGAGTATATTTTAAGAATGCTTGTTTTCAATATACAATTATATACATTTTTTTATACCATATACTCAATATACATTCTTCCATACATCTTCCACGAATGTGACAAAAATACAAAGCCAAAAAATGTATTTGAGCAATTTCAGTGAACTGTTTAACCGATATTTGTGCAATGCTTTGGCTTACATCAGCTACTCCATGGTTTACACTGCGCTTCTATCTCTTTCCTTAGCTCTTCAGTATACATAGTGTGTACTTATGTAGGAGTGTGACTATGTGTACATAAGTACATAAAATCAATGAGCAATGAGACAAATAAGAAGAAGAACATATTTGCTTCTCTTTTCGCAACATTTTTCTTTCGCTGTGAAAGCGATTTCAATTTCTCAATCCAATTTACCTTTTGCAATACCAGTATCCAACACCCTTCGCCCTACGCCCCAAGCCCTGCACTAATACCAATACCAATACCCTATAACCTACACTAATACCTCTGGCAATACCCAATACCAACAAGAGCTCAAACACAAATGCAAACACGAATGAGAGAACAAATACAAAGCGTAAGTAAATCATAAAAAGCAACAGAAAAAACGTAAGCAAATTCTAGATGCATAAAAAGACTGCAGACTGCCAGAATGAACGACTTAGCGATACCCTCTAGTGAGTAGTTATGTGTGATAAAGCATGTTTTATAAATGCAACTCTAAGGAGCGCAAATGCTATTTTATTGATATGCACTGCAGTGCAGAGCCTTCATATTTTTATATTTTTCGTGATTCGTACAGGGTATTTATGGCAACGAATCGTGCAGAGCGGACTCGGTTCACTTGGAAAATGCACATAAAAGCGCAAATATTTGCGCAACATTTTCAAACATCGTCGCAGACGCTGCCATAAAAATCGAACAAGAAAATATGCAAAACGAAACGCATAAAAAATATAAAGGGGGAGCACAAATAAAGAAAGACTAAAAATATTTTTGCTCTTCTCTTTTCTTCTCTTCTTTTCTCCGTGTTCGGACGACGCTTTTATTATTGTATAACGTCAAACATTTGCATGCAATGACGATGGCGCCTAAATGTATGCCACACTTTCTACACCAGTATTTCCCCTTCTCGCTTATCGCATCGACTTCGGGGCTTCGCTCTTGGTGTTCCATTAGTATTTGCATTTATGTGCGGCGCCAACTCGACACAACTGCCTCTTGTCCTCCTATTTCGCACTTCACTGAATCGAATCGGTTGTACATAAGTAAAGTTCTGCTGCGCAACGTGTGCTAAAACTTTCGCCCTGCTCGTTGCACAAAAAAACGTGTTCAATTTGACACGTTAACGAAATGGCAATCAGGGGCATTCCACAAAACAGAATCAAATCAATTGCACCATCGATTTAAATTATCAAATTTTGAATTTTCATTATAAACTTATTTAAATATTTTCCGTCTTAATATTCTTAACTATTCTATTGATTTTGTTAAATTGAAGTGAATGTTATGTCTGGAATATAATTTTAGCAAAGATGAATTCCACTTCAACTTGACAGCCTGCAAAAAAAAAATACCAGCTGTCTTCGCCTTGAAAGCCTCTGGTTTTCTGTTCGAAAATCAAAATGAATTGTCAAGTTCTTTTCGCAAATTGAACAGCATTGTTCGGCTTCCAATTTGCGGCAACTTGAAAAATTACAATTTAATGCTAAAAGAACTTACAAGATATCAAATTTCGGTGGATGGACATTATTTCCCCTTCTTACTGAAAAACTAGATTGACACTGAAATATTGCAGGCAAAAATTTATTTTAAACTCTTTTAAAGATGGAAGCCTGCCAGCCACTTTAGTAATGCTTTTTGCTTCGTATATATGTTATTTTTATATATAATCAGTAAAATGAGATTTGACAAACTGAAATGAAGTACCCAATAATCTTCCAACATTCATTAACATTTTTCTATGATATTTAATTGGATAATTGGAGCTGACACTCCCTAGGCATCACATTATTCGCTATCACTACCCGACGTAGAGCTACTATCAGAGTCGCTACCATCGATATTTGCCTTTGCCTGTTTTAGATGTTGCACAATGTTAGCCTCAAGTTGGATGAAAAAATGCTCAAACTCCTTCATCTTATTGCGCCCACGCTCCAACATATTTCTGGCGTAGATCGTGTGTTTTGCGTTTTCGCCTTTGGTTTTTACACAGTTGTCCACAATCTTTTGAATGTCCTGCAAATAGTCGGCCCGACTCTGATAAACTTGATTCACGATGTTCTCTCCAATTAATTGCAAATCCATTCTATTCTGAGCTCCATTGTTTTTCATTGGTTTTCGAAAGGGATAACTGTCGGTTAAGACAAGAATATCATCGTGCACCTTGTCCAAAAGGTATGACAACGCAATCTGATCTGTGTTGTGGGTCTCCGAACTTGGCATCCCCATACTTTGAAGCTGTTTATTAACAGAATCTAATTAAAAGAATTTTAAAAAATATTAAAGAATTATTATTTAGTAGAAATACTTCTTTTTCTATTACCTCTAAGCCACTTGAATTATTTTTTCAGATTGCTAAACTTTTTTGTAGCAACGTGACTACTCCAATTTTCTGAGCAAATGACAGAGACTTATTTTGACTAGGGTTCTAGATAATACAACAAAATATCAATATACCGATATATTTTTTTAAACGATATATTTTTATCGTGTTTTTTTGGTTGCCCGAATATCGGAATTACGATATTTTTTTTTTGATATTTTTGTCCTTGATCACTCTGAATTCCAAAGCGATATAGAGGGAACGAGTTCAAGGAAAACAAGGAGTAAAAGCTGTATTTTAGCTTGCCAAAAGCTTCATGAGAAAGCAATCCACTTAAAGTGTGGAAATCCCATAAGGCGACTGTGCTGGGCCTCTACAAGCTGGCCCTGAAGTATTTCTCTAGGTAGTTCGGTGCCTTCAGAGCGGCTGGTGTCCGACTTTAAAACTTAAAATCCCTAAAAACTGTATACTGGTCATAACATAATCGGAAATAATAACTTTTGATAATTAAATAATTTTTAAATTTTTTATTTAACACAAAAACTATCAAATATATCGATATTTATACGATATTTTTCAAAATTTCCAACATCCCTAGTGCAAAAGCAGATTAATAAATCGATAATGCTTATCGACATATCGATAGTTGAATTTGTCACTTCAATGTTGTCAAATTTTATAACAGTAACTATACTATAACAGTTGTATAGTTTTTCAATCCCACGTAAGAGAGACCTTTGCATCCATTATCGAGGCTGCTCATTGTTGCCGAACAAAAATCATGATGTGAAACTTTTCCCTTGTAAGTCCTCCGAAATTGTTCCATGACGCCTAACGTTGCAACATGTCAAAAATGAGCAACTAAATGCCGTCATAAATAACAGCCAGCACAATTTCTGTTGTTTCGCAATGTTGTTATTATTGTTATTTTTGTTGTTGCTGTTGTTGTTAGTCAGGCAACGCATGCAAACAATGGGCCATGCTAAAAATAAACTTGAAAACTTAATTAAACTTTTTTTCGTTATTCCGAAAAAAAGAGGAAAAGAACAATAAAGTCAGGGGATGCCAAACAGCAGGAAGAACAACCTCAGAACTTATTGTGTAACATTCACAGATACAGACGCAAGTCTATATATACTTATGTATTCAAAAAAAAAAAAAAAAAAACAAAAATAAAGTGAGCCAGTCAGTCAGCTTATCAAAATGTCTGTGAGGAGAATTTGCTGCTTATGCAATTACCAGCCACTTTTAACCTTGCATTGTTAGGATTCACCCCGTTTTTACCTTGGGATACAGAAGAGTATATCTGTTAGAAAATACAAATTGTAGACTCACTTACCTTCCCTTTTGTAGTTAGTCTTATTACAATTACTTAAATTATTCACTTATAATTAAATTGTATTTTAAAGTTTGAACTCTTCAATCATTTCTGAAATACAGGGAATTATCGAGTACATCATTGTTAAATAATCAACTGTTACTTGTTTTTTAATTAAAACAGAGCTTGAAGGTTGAAAGTATAAGGACACATAACATAGTATAGGGTATAAGTATGTACAAAGTATGCCCAGGCTGCCATTTGCTAATGAATAAGTTAATTTTATCCTGTCCGCGTTGCGGTTCCTTTTTAAGCAGAACCCTGCTTCAGGTTCCCTCGCACCTCCCGAACAAGTGTTATTTATGCGGTAAATGCCTGTCGCACATTTTAAACCCTCAAAGTGGTCATTAGAGACTTTGCTTCACTTTGTACACTTTGTAATTTAAGCACGCATACACACACAATACGGGGTCTGCACTGCGTATACTTAATATTAAAAGCAGCACATAGTCAACGCTCTAAGTCACGTACAACAATAGTTTCCACTAACTGTAGACACATCACTATATACTACATACAAGTATATGGCACAAGCATATATTTACTTCATTCTGAAAAATGCAAATTAAGTTGTTGTTGCTATTATGCTACAGCCAAAAGTGGGCGTAACTAGGGCGGGCATTTTAGTGGCAGCAACAAGAGCAAAAGTGTTGAAGTTACGTAAGCCCCAAATCCATTAGTTGAAGCAGCTAAATTAAAATAAAAAGCTGCTCGGGGTCCCCTGCAGTTAGGCAGTTAGGGAGTTCGGATGGCAAAGAACAACAAGTGCTATAAAATGGGAATGCAGCTCAACTATAAAATGCTCAACTTAACTCAACCCAGCTTTGATGTGGTATGTATATACAAGTATAGTAAGTGTACGTTCCTAAAGGACCTTCCTTCATCGGACACTAAATTAATAGAATTACAACCATACCGGACTGTAGAATTCATGCAGGAATGTTAGCTATACTTACCATTCATTTATTTTTACGTTCACAAATGTTTCTCTGTATATTATTTTAAATTCTTCATGCAGACTGACTCAACCATAAAATCTGCAAATTACACAAAATTTTCCAAATCAAGAAACTCTTCAGTTTCATTATTATTAATAATATAGCAAAGCCATTTTTTCTATGTCGAAGCATAAAATAAAATGCTTAAGTCGAAGTTATCACGTTACTAAAATTTCAATTTATCAGATTGTTTAAAGGCTGATTTCTTGCTTGCAGACAAAAACCCTGATTCAATTATTTTCTGCAATTTTTTTTATTAAAATGTCTTTTAGGATTTGTGAAGCCATCAATAAATTAGGCAAATGCTTCATCTCACAGTTTACCTTGAGCAAGAGTAATGCTTTTTGGTATTTTATTTGACAATCCTGTCAAGCCAGGAGTTATAGTACCACAAATTAGGATTACGTTGAGCCCAAAAGAATTTATGCAAACAACAGAAAGCAAACTACGAGTAAAAATGAGAATAAGCAATTTGCAATTTGTGTGTAAGGCAAAAAGTCATCAAACAAATGCTCACATACAATCTGACAGAGCAACTATTAAAGCCAGAAGTTGGGTAAATTATTACAAACAAAGCAGAGGGAATTCAATTATGAAATACTCTACAAACATTTCGGGGATTTTATTACATAACATAACCTTTTTCATAACTTATTAAATTATTAATAAACATATTTGTGTAGAGTCAAATGAGTTCCCTTTTATAATTTTTAAGCATTTGTCTTATATTTATTAACATAGATTGCTTGAAAAAGCTTGAAAAAGGATTAATACAATTTAAAAAATAAACAGCAAAATTTGCAAATTTCTTACTTACTTTTGATCTATGTTGATTAAAAAGTAAAAAAGAAAGAAAATTAAAACGTGATGTATACCTTAACATTTTTCAAGACCAGTTTAGTAAATCGAATCTTTATTTAATTATTATTTTTATTCTCAGACATGTTTAGGATGAAGGTTATAAGGCAATTTAAAGAATTTGGAAAAATAAACATGGAGCCTTTAAAGCATGCAAAACTTTTCCATTGGATTGGCTACACAAACCGCATCCAACATTCTTGATACCCTCGAAAACTACAATATATTAGAATGCCAACCGGTAAATATTTTCATTTTGCGCTGACGTTGTGTGGCAACTGTAAAATTTTATGCAACACACATACGTGGCAATGGCAACGACAACGTGACGAGGACGAACCGAGTCCTGCCTGCGAATAAATTTCTCACCCGGCCACAAGCTGTCCCGCCCCCGCCGCCAGCACCGAGTTCCCAGAACTTCCACCTTCCCATTTTATTCCCATACCGACTCCAGCTGCTTCTGCTTTTGCTTTTTGCTTCTGCTTCTGCTGACGACTACTTCTCCTGTTGCCAGTTCAGTGTCAGTGTGTCAAGCAGCGTGCGATGTGGAATAATTTGCAAAATGTCATTATTAGTTTGGATTTTGCGCAGCAGCAACTAAGCAGAAGCAGAAGCACAAGACATTGGAGTGGAGAGGAGACGAGGAACCGAAGCTATCCGCAGGACAAACGGGCACGTTCCTGGCTGACTGAATGCCTGCCTCTGGATACATATATGCGACCCAATGAAACTGCGTTCCCACAACCTCACTCGTATATCATCATCAACGCTGAGACAAGCTTACGTCCCTGCTTGTGTTGCTTTTATTGTTCACCTGAAGGACACGTAGCCGGCGTCGTTTGTGCCGTTATGCCATACGCATAAGCAAACACACAGCAAGCAAAAGAGAAACAATGAAATTGGCTTGAGGTAAATGTAGATGGTGGATGCTGATGCTGATGCTGATGCCGATGCACAAACTGAGGCAAATCATTAGGCAAGCAATGTAAATGAAATTAACATACTTCTATCCCGACACGCGGGCCTAATTCATGCAAAGGACAGCTGGGATAAGTCCAATGATGGATTGCAGCACAAACAGCGGACGGGAGTAAACCCAAAATGCAAAGTGAAAAGTGAAAAGGAAAAATTGAATTTGTTCGTTGATTAAACTTAAGGCCTGGGATAAAGGCCTGAATACAAATCAAATAACATTATTCCAAATCGGATCAAACAGGTGAATAATCGATTTCGGTTTGTCTGCGAAAAGTTAATTAAAAAGTATATATATAGTATTATTCTATATCAATCAAATCACACTTCTCCGCTGCCAACAATTTTTACAAATCTCCTCATCAAATAGCCAGTTATTCTTTTTACAAATATTCAGTATACCTTTTTTAAAATAAGTCCATTTATTTCGGATTTTTGTTTTATAATAATGTATTAAATTTATGTATTTTATTTCATCTTTGTGACACGTCCCTTTATAACCCCACATAATTTAAAAGCGAGAGTCTTGATTTTTGATATATTTTGTACTTTTGGTATATTTTAAATTCATGCCATTATACCAAATATGTCTTTTAGTATATTTTAGTATATTCTACTGCAGTTTTCTTACATATTTTTATATACTTAAAGCCAAATAAAGTCACGGATTCTTAGCCAGAACATTATCTCTTATTGTTTGTGGAGGGACTGCTTCGTTTCGGTAGAAATCCCGAATGAATTGTGAGCTTCTAATAAAGAAAATTACCTTTTGCTGAGACATCAGAAATGCCAAGCTCGTAACTCGTTACTCGTATACTCGGACACATGCCTTTATATAGTAACTGACAACAAGTCATAACGGGATAACGTGCCGTGTCTGCTATTCGTTATTTGATGATATACTGAATCACGTTTTCCAGCCACCTGGTCAACTGACTGTATTATGGAACTGGAAATGAAATTACGCAGAGCACTGAATGCTGAATTAAGATGGAAGCAAAAAAGAACAGAAACAAAATAAACCCGGCCTGTCACTTATACGTCTGTTACTTCGTCAGTCAATCAGCTAGTCAGCCAGTCAGTTAAAATGAAAGGGAAGGGGGCGTGTGTCTTATGTCAACATTGGCATCTAATAAAGCTTATGGAGCGCAAAATTGGATTTGCATACATTATTGGTTAACACAAGTGGAAAAGTAGGAAATTTGGGCCCAAGTCACATGGAAAATGGAGCACACAAGTCACAAGCTCAGCTCTGTAATGCGTTAATGGAAAATGCTTTTCACATTTCCCCCCCAAATTGACAGTGGTCCAAAAGAACGTTTAATTCGAATTTGTACTCAATTGCAGAGCAATCGGAAGTGCATGAAATGAGCTGGCGAAATTAAAAATGTCACTACTCTACTTTTACAGAGTAAATAACTATAATTATTTGGAATGAGTTATTTAATTAATTATTCAGGTAATAGGAATTATATGATAATAAATGCAGTCATTAACATAGATGGATTTTGCTGTACAATACTATAATTTAAATTTAGAGCCATCAATTTATTATGTATTTTATTTTAATAGCCGCTACCCCTAAGATAGAAGGGTGATTAAATTTTTTTATTTACAAAAATTGTGGCTTATCAAATTCTTGACAACAGCCAAAACGAAATCGCCATATACGTCTGTCAGTATGAGTAACTAGATATAAAAAATACATAGATGTAATTTTTGATCAAGCTTATCCTTTTTCGCCCCTCACAAATCCAAAAAAATTTAAAATTTTTTAAACTGAAGAGTTTTGGCACCTGCAGTCTTTATGACACCTGAGAATTTGGTTGGAGTTATTTCAGAAATTTTTGTATAAGTACTGTTCAGTCTCAGTTCCCTTGATTGATAATCTGGTATATTTTGTACACTATGGGATATTTATATATACCAAATTTAGTCACATTTTATTTTAGTGTTTTTTCGGAATATTAACTTAGCATAATACCGCACTGTTGCACTTTAATAGAAAATATGTCTTTAAGTAATACGCGTTTAAGGTATTTATATCAAAAAAATTATATTATACTTACATAAAAATAATGCTTTTATTTATTTTGCTTTCACATCAGCTTAGTATTTTAACTAAATTAAATTAAAAATAAATCATATAGTTTTTGACAAATGTATTTGCATGTCAGTAATAAACATGCATGTTATTTATATGGTATATTTTAATAATGAGATCTTCTGAAAATGATAACTTCAGTAAAAATAAATCTTAATCTCTTGTAGATAAATATAGTTGTGTTTTAAGAATATTATTTGGTATATTTTACTTGGTGAGGTTCATATAGCATGTTCTTTATGTAAGGTATTTTTTTTGGTATATTTTACAAAGATTCTTTGAGCACTTAAAAAAAAAACGTTGTGTGGTACTAACTGTTAAGCGAAGTACACTTTATTGAAATTACATTACTTTAAGCCCAATGTGCAATTGGTTCGGTGTATGTTTTGGGTGTGTTTATATTTGATTGCCGTAAATGCGATTAACTTTAGCTTCGACTTCAAAAGCGACTAAATTTGATTGCCAGCTGTGAGAAGCCACTGGATAGCAGCTATTGGATACTGCTACTTTCATTGCTTAATACGACACACCCCATAAATCTCCAAGGTGTAGTTCCATGGTTCATGTGGGCGTCATTAATAAAAAGGAAGCGCTCAACTCAAAAGACAAGGACAATAAAAAATTAAAATAAAAATGCGGATAAGACTGAAAAATGAGCAAGCCGGTTGGTTTGCCTTTAGCATTTCACCGCACAAATACATACACACACACACACACACATATAGACGCAACCTGCATTTTAATGTGCTGCGTCGTTATTGCGCCTAGAAGCACACTATAGCCAATGGGCTAAAGGTCAGCGTGACGCGTCCTGTGGCTGCCTCTCTGTGGCTCTGGCTTTGACTCTGACTCTGACTCTGGTTCTGGTTGCGGTTGGTTCTGGTTCTGGTTGCATGTGACTCGCTGTGGTCAGCGCAAAGGTTTTAAATTACGAGCGAGCAGAGCTGCTTGTTAGTGCTTCTTATGCGGCTATTTCTTGCAGCCCCTGCGGCAGTCAGGCAATATATAATGAACACGTGTATATATATGGTATACTCGTATGCAAGCATGTGTGTCACTAGATAAGACATTAGACACACTGCCCACTTGATAAATATGTTCATACGTATATGTTTTAACAGCAGCAAAATTATCTCTTTAACAAGTCGGCTACAGTCGAGTCGACTAATAGATACCCGCTAACCCGATATTGTCTTTAAAATATGCCAAATTATTATTCCAAAAAAATAATAGAATATTTCAGAGGCTATACTTTATATATCGATGTACTATGAATGTACTAATATACATTCAAAATATATCGTAGAGTATTAAATATACCAACCCATCATCGATGGGTCTTTTTTGTCTTACAAGTATATCATTACTTCTAAGATCTGAAATTGTTTGTATGTACTCTTGCTTTAAAATTACACTTGCTCGAGTTGCCGTTTAAAATACTAAAACAAAACTGACTTCCTTGCAATAATAACAAGTGTTGGCCAAACAATTTCTATTTCTATCTCTATCTCTATAGACTCTGAGAGCTAGGTATTCAGACGAACATCTAAAATACTTCTTTTTGCCTGTTACACAAGTTATAATATCCTTCTACCCTAGGAATAGCGGGTATAAAAAAGTAAACACTTTGTTATTTGTCCTTTATTTAAACTCTAATTAAATGCTGAAGCTAAATTGACAATATAATGAACTGCAAGTTGAAATGCTTGAAATACTTTAAGCAAAGCTTGTTTAAGTTAGCTGTCGCACTTCTTGGCAATTACAAGCCAATTGCAAGTCTATTAAATTATGCAATTTGCATAAATAAAAGCAAGGAAAAGCGAATTAAAGTCACTCAGTACGCATAACTCGGACTTTATTACTTGCACTGCAGCGTAAATTCCAGTGATCTAATTAGAGAGCTACAAAATGTGCTACAAACACCACATGGCGTATGAGTAATGCTTTATTAAACAAGGCGCACACAAAGATATATGTACATATTAAACATTTTCACTTTTTTAACAAGAAATGAAATGAAATTCACTAAACGAATTTTCGTGTTTAATGGTCGCACCCAGGCGGGAGGTCCCAGCACAATAGGCAAGTGTAGGCAAGGGGATGGAGGGCTGGCAGCGAGCTGTGGGCGGTCAGCGCAAATGACAACGGCGACACATTTTGCATACAATGGCTGGCTTTGTGGGGAATATGAGTATTGGGTAGAAACGGCAAGCACTTGACAGTCACAGGCCACAGGCGCAATATTTCAGATGGACAACGTTCACTTGACTTTTCCTTTTTTTTTTTTTTTTTTTTGTGTTTTGCTAACAAAGCCAAAGCGAGCTCGGTTTGAGGGTGGGCAGCAACAAGCCATAAATCAATTGACAGTGCAGAAAAATTGCAGAAAATTACTTGATATTTACGGTCAGCGCACACACAAAGAGAAAGTCACGGGGGCCACATGGCAACAAGCTACGCTGACGAAGACGATGATGATGATGTTTTGCCGATGATGATGAGGATGAGAATGAGAATGAGAATGAGAAGGCTGCCACACCCCTCGCCCTCGTGTTGTGGCAAACAGGAATGCAACAAGTTTTGCTGGCATCAATGACACACTCAAGGACAGCAAAATTGTTAGCCATAATTACACATGTTCCATCTTTGAGTGTACCACATGGCGCATTAGTAATAAGTGCCTGCCTGCCTGTCAGACCCAGCACACTGGGCTCCAATTATGTTATAAACATTGTTCAATGTCGCTTCTCTAATGGACTCGATGTATCGTTGTTGTCATAAAATTCCAAAATGAAATATATGGGCACACTATTTTCTCGTTATAATACTAATGATGCACTTCTATGATGCAAGTGTTTACTTTAAAGCCGCATCACACGAACAGCTGTTTTAGTAAACAAATTTAGACGCGAAGAAGAATATCAAAAGCAATAGAAACAAATCAATCGAAAATTAGCAATTTTATAAATTATGTGGCACTGCGGGTATTTAAAAAGTGCAAGTTTATGTACTCTACAACTATCATATTTCAGTAAACAATTTCTTACGGATCTCTCTATTTCCCCTTATTTTTGCAAATGGAATATATTTATTTTTCTCTATATATGCCCAATTATTAGCCAACCCCATGATCAGTTTCAATATCCGTATTTCTCTCCCCCCCCTCTCTCTCTCTTTTTCTCTCTTTCTCTTTCTCATATTGCTTTCTCCTACTCTCTCTCTTCTATTCTACTTTACGAAAATTTTCAAGAATACTAGACTAAACGGGGTATATACATTTAAAAATTCAAACTCAATCTATGGTTATAGATTTTAATCATAACCGATCAAGGCAAGCAAATGTTCAGCTTTAAAGAAATCCGAATTGTTTGCTTCACTGTGCCGCATCAATTGCGCAACGTGGGCAAAAACTGTCAACAACAAACGCAAATGTTTTTATGAACTATTCTCGTTACAGTTGCCCTCCGATGTGCCTCGACCTTTATTATACGCCTATGTCATGCTGTGTATTGGAAGGAGCAAAAGGAGATTGAGCTTTCAATAGATGTGTGTGTGTGTGTGACTTTGTGTCGGTGTGCCTGTGTTCATGTAATTATTGTGTCAACTGAGGTGTGTGTCACGGAGCCAGAATAGAGACAAAAGCCAATATCCTTGGCAGAGCAGGACAGAGCAGGGCAGGGCAGTGCAAGGCCTAAGCCAGCGACAGTGACAGAGAGAGAGAGAGAGACAGAGACAGCCTGTTTGTTGTTTATGGGTCGAACTAGACTCATAATTGCATTGTTGCCGTTGTAATTACTGGCAAACATGCAGTTAATTAAAATCATTAAAATACCTTTGAGCCAAAACAAGAGACAACAACAGCAGCAACAGCTGCCGTCACCAGTCACCAGTCACCAAGTGAGATGGAATGGCTCCTGAATTGGCCTGGGGGGAACTGTGAAACACACAGGAGGAAGGTGCGGAGTGGGGGGAACTGCCTGCTGGCAGCTTTAATTTCCGACACACGCCAGCGTTCCATACAAATGCTGTCAGAAATGCAAGCAATCTCCGAATTCTAAGCACTCTAACCAACCTAATCAAGGGCAAAGTATACACGGGAGAATAAATCCGGGATAAGCCAAAATTCAATGTAAAAACATATCAGAATCGGAATAATCTTTAGTTTTCATAACCTTAGTATGAAGTAGTTGACTTTTTCAATACTGAATTTGGGACAAAATTTAAAACAAAAATTGTATTTTTGATACTAAGTTTAAATCCTGAATTAAGCGCGTTGATAATAAATTTAAGAAAAATAAGCTATTTGACTGCTTATTTAGTTTCACTTTCACTTAACATATCAGCAAATCATGCAGATTATTAAAACACAACAATTTAATTTAAAATTGTATGGAAAAATAATTATAACTCATACGGGATTATGAAGTAAAAAAAAAAAATTGTTGTTTCTTGTTTTAATGTCTAGGTCAAGTATCTAAATTTAAACCTGCAAAAGGAAAAATAAAAACTTAATTCATAATATTCCATCTTTATACAAATTAATTCGTTTTTTTTATGAAATAAGTTAAAGTTAAATTAAGTTAAATCAGCGAACACAAGGCGCAAAAAAACGAAAATACAAACATTCAGATATTAAGTCTTATTTCAAATATTTGTAAATTTTTTAGTGCATTATACTCAGCTAACATTTATTCTTATTTTTATTTCGCATAATTCGATTCAAGAAAAAAATACTTTAGAAATCTAAACTAAAATGCTAGCCATTCTTTTCTTTGTGTCAATATTAAAGATTGTCTTTCTACCCTGGTATCCCAAAACTTGAACTTAACGCATCACGAAATTGTAATACTCTTGGGGAGAGTATGCATAACAAGGTGACATGCTGTCAGCAGGCTGCGTGCAAATTGCTTTGCACCCAACAGCGGGTATATTAAAATTGTCATCGCATTTGCAATAAAGCGGCAAATGAAAACGCTAAGTACGTGAGTTCAGTTTACAAACTAACTATGGATAGAGTCTACAAAAAACGAAATTTTCTTCTTTAAATCAACAATTGAGTATTCAATTTAAAGATCAATGCAACTTCGTTGAACTTTTCTCCTTCTAACTATTCCTTTAGCATATTTTGCGCATTTTTATTACACTATTATCACAGTACCAGGCAGGCAGTGCCCCGTGTAGTTCCCTCACTATGGAGCTGTCAGTCAGCCATCGATGAAACGTCTGCCCTTGATACACATATATTTCGTGCTCGTTAACAATGTCAGGTTTAGGTTCAGGTTCAGGTTGAGGTCCAGATCCAGGATGAGTTTCGTCTAGCATGGTTTTTTTAGTTTGATGCCTTCTATTTTAGCTGCCTAATACTAGACAGATTTTGATTAATGCTTTCGACTGCAAATATTGAGGACAAATGATTGAAGGTTGCCTGTTAAGTCAACATTTGTAGTTGATGCAGACGAGCCATGTAAATAGCATTCCAACACATTCAATATATCAAATTCGAAACATTATTGATAACGAGCTGAGACTGCCAAGTGACATAAAAGACTGGAAAATAGCAATTACCAGCAATAACTTATTGCAACTTTTTTGTTCGCTTATTGATATACAAACTAGGAAAATAATAAATGGAATAAATAGTTGTGAGAGTGAGGAAGACTTTTAAATTTATCCTATGAAGATTAAAGAGTACAAGGAGTAGTAAAATAGAATATATATATCCCCGAAAATAGATTATAAATTAAGTTATAAACTCACATATTCGGGAGTGGTAACGAGAGTAACATTAAAATATTATAATATTAACATAAAATTATTTTAATTCAATGATTCTGCATTCAGTCACCACGAAAGTTGCAAAGAAGATGTGGCTCCAGTATCCGAAATCATATGTTAATGGATATCTCGAGCTGATATCGACTTTAAAGTTAAGAGAGTCGGTATTGTGATCTGACAGTGAGTGGCAGCCATGAAGAAAACCTATTATTTTGACTGTATGGTATAATACGTAAATGTATTGTAACTGTAACATATGTTTCAATAAATAAAAGTTAGGAGTAAGCGCCGAAATACGTTTGATATGTGCATTAAAAACAAAGGAAATATTTGCAATAACAGACAAACTCTTTAGCCAGATATTTAAGAAATTTATCTAGGAATTGCAAGCTCTTAAGGATTCTTCCACTTTTAGCCCAAATGTTTATATGGTATATATGTAACTTTTTCGCTAAATTAAGATATTGATATGGTACGAAATCAGAAAACTATTTTAATAAAATACAAAAACCAAAAGAATAGAACAAGAAACTTAATTATTTCAATTCAAAAAAAATTTAAAGAGCAAGTCATGTAGTCAGAAGTTTATTTCATAAACATTGAAACTTCAGTACTCAAATTATTAAAAGGTGCATATTGTAGTCATTGCTTGCTAATGAATAAACTATTGTGGCCAACTCGATATGAATACAATCCTTAATCCGAAGTAAACGAGACGTGCACAAAGCATATTTAATGTTGATGAGCATCATCGGTAAAGTTGATTACATACAATAGAATCCAATATACGAGACTAATACAATACTGTCTGTATTCATGGCCAGCTCATGCAGTGGCAGCATTCCTATAATTAATGAGTTTAGTCTCGGGTCTCGAGCCTGGTCTTTGGCTGGCTTTGTATCTCTCTCTCTATCTCTTTGCAGCTGTTATTTTATTCAGACGTTTGCCTACGGATAATTTTGCGCACGTGCTGCAAATTGTGTGTGTCCTTGGACCAGATAGCCACATGGCACTCAGTGCTGACGCATTTTCCCAAGGAAAAAGGCTGAAATCAATCGAATTTATTTGCACTTCACAAATATGTTTGAATGCACAATTAAGACATATAGTTTAATATTTATTTATACTATATTAATAATAGTGAAACGTCACGAAAGTATTGATTAATAATAATAATGCAACATTGAAAGGAATTCATCAACAAGTGCCATCACTGGTCACATTGAAGATTGGATACGCATAACTTATGTATGTATGTTAGTCTACACACAAGAGCCAGATACTTGACTTTAAGTGCGAGCATTCGTCTTTGGCATGTAATCAAATATGAACAAATTGGTGATTGAAAGAGGCGCCGGGCGAGCGCAATTAAAATTTAACGACCATTGAATATCAAAAGGTGCCATATAATTTTAAGTGTTCTGTTACATTTGCTGCTGTTGCAGCATTTCCTTGAAGTAACAATTTAATTGCGAACCAAATGTTTCGGAAATAATACCTCTGGAAATTCGACGAAAAATATAACACAAAACGAGAGTCGAGAACAATGTGAAATGTCGAGAATGTAATAAACCAAACGACTGACAGTTGAAATAAAATGTGAAGAGAATTAAAGTAGAAATATTGCTCAAAGCATTACAAAGAAAAAAAATATAAGAATTGCGATTGAGACTGAAATTGAAATTGAGATGAGATAAGATTAAATCAACCAATTGTCTTACAATGGGTCTTAAAAGTTGAAGTTGACAGCATTCAAAGATGATGATAAATTAATATCCCTTCTCTTATTTAATATAATAAAGTTAATTTTATTTATTTGAAAATACTATAATGAGAGCCTTTTGCATATTCACAGTTGAAGAATATAAAATCGTATCGTTTTATACTTGTACTCCCTAAAATAGATTATCAAATATTAGACTTAAGAATAAGTTAAACATTTAAGTTAAAATACTCTGCACATATCTGATTATTCAATACATAACATATAAGCTATATCAATTAGTAGATAAATATGCGAATATATCCAAAGATATTCGTTGCCTTAAACTCTGTGACTATGCAGCTTTTAAAGTGCTAATAATGGCATCCCAACTGCAATAGTTTAGCCCCAACACACAGCTGTAATTTGATCAGTAACAAATTCGCTGCTAAAAGTTGAAAATAGCTCGTGATTAATAGGCCAGCCAGCCAGCCAGCCAGTCGGTGTTCAATTAGTTGTAATTGGGCTAGCAAAATAAGGACACCTTTGTGCACGTTGTGGCAGCTCAACGAGATGCCACGCATTGCGCTCTGCAGAGGTTCGGCCTCGGGAGGAGTTGCAACGTCATTACTCAATGTCGCCGCAGGTGAGGTGAAAGCAAAAGAAAATGGGCGCAAGAGAAAGTTTGTGTGGGTAAAAATAAGCAGAGCACCAGGTGTAAGTAAACGAAAAAGCAGCTCATAAAAATACTCAAAAAGGCGAAATGTTTAGCTTGAAGTGTGCGCTGCGCCCCCAAGGCAAAAATGCGCGATGACGGAGGATGAGATCGAAACGGTGGTGAAGATGGATGCGGAGAAGGCACTTGGATACCTTGGCATGCCATTGCCAGTAGCCTGTGCTTCTGCTAGTGCTTCTGCTTTTGCCTCTGCATTTAGCTTAATCCACACAAGTTTAAACAAAACAAAAAGCCTGAGTAGAGAGAACTCAAGGTCCTGGCAGGACGTCGAGTGCCAGTGGAAATGACAACTATGCGACTACTTGACAGTCGCTGACTTGAGTTCAGCTTTTCTTTTGTGTTGTTTTTTTCTTGCTGCATACTTTACATAGCGAGAGCGCATCTTATACGCTTTGTAGTTATAGTTGCCTTAAATATGTACTGCATTATGTATTTGTGGAGCCCGCTCGCAACGCTTTGTTCAATGCAAATTGATGGCTTCTGTTTGCCTTTGGAGCGCGTACGCTGAAAAACTCGCAAATCCGTTGAAAATCCTTTTTAACTTTTAATGATGCCAGCCAACGTCTCAAAGTGTGCCAATGTTTTCTCTTGGGATTTGCGTAAAGTATCTGCTAAAAGCTTCCTTTCACTCCTTACTTACTTACTCTCTGCCTGCCTGCCAAAAAGGCAACAGAAACCACATGGCCAAAATCAAAATGTTGCTCCCCAGTTGCCCCAATTTTGTTTGCCATCAATTTAGCTTGGCCGCAACAATATGAACAAGCAGCTAACAGCAGAGCAACCCACCCACCAGGCCAATGGCAACCAACCAGCCAATTCGTTGTCTTCCTCCCTTTATTTCTCTCTTGCTCTCTTGCGCATTCTCAATTTCCTTTCCTTTTTTTGACTGCTTGTCTGTGTTTCCTTTTAATCTGGAAAATAAGCGTCTTCCATGATCTTGCTTTTCGTCTTGAAATTAACTTGAACAACAAAAGAAACCCAATCTGGACTTTCTGTATTTCGTATTCATATCAATTTACTACAGAAACTTTGCTTTCACCTTTAATGAACTTGCAACAAAAGTGATATAAATTGAATGCCCCACAAAGTAGGCAACACTTTACGACCTACATTGAAATTTTGCACATTTAAATGGGAATTGAACTGTGCGCCCCAAAAAGTAGGCAACACTTTAAGAACTCCAACAAGCAAAGCAAAAATAAAGTCATCGAGTTTTTTAATAATCCAGTATTATAGAAAGTATTCAAATGAAGAGCATCTTAAATGAACATACAACAAAAGTGAAATAAACAGCGAGCCCCAAAAAGTATGCAACACTTTATTTAAAGCAAGGTAAACAATTAAAATTTTCTACATTTGAAATTGAAAATTACATTTGCATATAAAATACATCAAAAAAAATCTCTTTTTAATTATATTTTACTATTTATCATGAAATACATAACAATATTACTTGATTTTTATAAATAAATAAAATAGATAGATAAATAAATAAAATGAAATTACAGGATATTATAGTCATTGTGTATAATGTTTAATTTATGATCAGTTTAAGCTTCCTTTTAAGTAGCAGAATAGTAGTTTAATCCGAAGAAATACGCGAAATGTCAAATAAATTTGAACATTTTCAAAGAAAAACGAACAAAAAGAAGTTTCTCAAGCATTCAATTGAAGACTTTGAAGACTTTACAAATTAAGTCCATAATTTGAAGTCATCAAATAAAATGAACTTTAAACATAAGGCAATAAATGCAAATACAAAACAGAAGCAAAAACTGTGGAAAGGAAGCAGCGGAAAGGAAGTGCAACCATTTCTGGCGCATCCTGCAGCAGCAACAACGAGCGCCGCTCTTGGACCAGAAATTGTAAATTTTGCACTGCGGACAAACAAAAGCTCGCCAGGATGTGGGTGGCTGCAGAGGAAGAGCGGAGAGAGCAGAACAGAGCAGCGAACTAGTTAGAGTTGCAGTTGCATTGGCAACTTTTATGTGCAACTATCTTTTCCAGCTATGGCATTTTTGTGAAGTCCGCCTAAAGCTTTTAACTGTTTGGGTCAATAGATTTAGTTTTGGCCTCAGCCTCAGCTTCAACCCCCCACCCTCAATCACAGTTACAGTTACAGTTCCAATTCCAATTGCGACCAAAGTCCTGCCCAGTGACCAACAAATCAAATAGCGGAAAAGTTTTATTTTGCAAGTTTTCCTCAAGCTTCCGGCCTCCGCTATGGTTTTTGGTCCCGACTCCGGGTCCAAGTCCGGGTCCGGGTCCGAGTCCGAGTGTGGGCAATAGTCGTAGTCGTATTGGCTTCCACGGTGCCATCATGGGCCTCATAAATAAACAGAAATTGCATGCTTGGCTGGCTCAGCAGAGCAGCAGAGCTGCCGAGCAGTCGAGCGTCCAAGCTTCTCTGCTTCCTTCACTGCCAAGGGAATAAAATTGATGACTTTGTAGCAGTTGCTGCATTAAATTGCTGGCCAAGATCGTTGCCAGTTTCCTTGACCTCTAGCCTCCCTCCCCCTTAGCTCAGTTCAGCTCAGTTCAGTTCGGTTGTATTTATGCGTTAATTATTTCATTAACGCTCCATTGAGCTCATCGCCTTCTAGTGCAAATTATTCCAGCCTATTGCATTCAAGTGATTCTGATTTTTGACCATAATGAGCCCTGTGTAATGACTTACCCACAGCAGCAAAGGGCTCATCGCCAGGGATTGAGATTGGCATTGGACGAGGAATTGAAATTATAGTCCTGGGGCGTGTGCCACTTCAAACTGAAACTATGCAATCGACTGGAAGCGGAATGCCACAAAATGGTTTTCATTAGTGGGCTGGATGCTGATAATGTTAACTGGGGCGATTGAGCGATAGGAAAACCACAGTTTCAGCTCGAATATATTTTAATTAAATCCGTTTGTGCTTGATTGAATGCCAAATAAGTAACTCGAATGCTGGAAAATAACAAAATAATGATAATTATCAATGAATAACGCTATTGATCACATATATATATATATGTACAAATATAGTTTTTAAACTGATTCTAATTGTGAAGCTTTAATTAAAATAGTCGTTACTACTGATTGGATTATTATATTCTTAGTACTACCCAATATTTTTATATCATGATATACATACATACATGAGAAGCAGGGAACCTCTTAAGTCCATTTTTTATAATCAATTCAATCTTAATCAATCAATCTTAAAGTTTATTAAATTTATTAAAAAAAGGTTTACAAAGCAAACTTATTAACCATCATGATACACATTAAGAAAACTTTATTTTGAAAACCAATTAAGAGGATAACCAATTCCTCTCACATAAACATATTATTTAAATTGGTTCAAAATACTGAGGTACTCTTCTGAAAATATACCAATTTAATATACTAAAATCAACTAGTCTTCAGTATTTGATCAATATACTAGAATATTTAAAACATATCATAGAGAGCACAATATGCCAGATTGTCCACCAAAGCAGCTAAACCCCGACTGCTTTAGTATTTTTTTGCATTTAAAATTATTTCTTAAATGACTTCTATAATTTGTATTTTATCGCAATAAACTTTTAAGAATCATTAAGACTATAGATGAGTCCCAACAATCGTGACTATAGCATAAAAATTACGCTTCGATTCGGGCGTGGCACAAATTTAAAATAATCTAGATCTGGGTACAAAATTCTTAGTGCTTTCGAATGAAAATTATAGCTCTATTTAGTCTCTGAGATCCAGTGTTTTATATATTTTCTGAAGGTCCTTTTACCTTTTAATTAGCGAATATGATAACAATTAATGGTGTGTGGAAATGTTTGCATGGAATTATATTAAATATTAAATTATATGAACATCTACATATTTATTTGTATAGAGCGCTCATAAGCTGCAGCTGTACTTCATAGATGAGATTTTGCGTGTGTTCTATGCGAAATCAATTTGCATGTCTTATGAAGAGCTGAGCAAAGCAGAAGCAAACAATAAACAGTTTGCATGGTCTCAATTGCCGACAATAACAAACATTATTACGAGCATACACAGGCACTTTATGCTGACTCCTGACTGAGTCTCTTAAGGCAGCCACATTTTGAGTAGAAGACTCAATGCTCGAAGCTCGTGAAGCAAAGCCGGATGGGCATTTGGCATAAAGTTTCATGATGCTAAGTGGATGATTATTTGCGATTACACGACAGCAAGAGCAAGAGCAAGTGCGTAGCAAAAGCAGAACCTCCAGAGCTGCAGCAAATCCTTGAAGCGAAGGACTCTGAATAGCGCACACACACACACACACTACATACAGATGGCCATTTCTTTTGTGTGTGAAATGTAATGAAGGTAACAACAACAGCAACAACAACAAAAGCAAGGCGAAGGACAATACAAATACACATACACATACACATACAAATATGCGGGCCACTGCGCCCAAGCAATCGTCCGTTTTTACTGCTCCACGCTTTATGTGCACAACTTTACTCCATTCCCAATCCCAATCCCAATCCCAATCCCTGCTTGCTCTGGCTGTCAATGATTATGTGCTAATGGGCAACGCACGCGTTTTTATATCGAACGCCAAATTGGCTGCTAACAATTGATATATGGCAGCAATTACACAACGCACATTACTCAACTCAACCCCCCTTTTGGAGCCAAGTTCCCGATTCCCGTTCTCATAAATGCAACTCATAAATCTTATGCGTTGCATGCGCCACCGTAGTACTTTTTTGGGGCGCCACGAATCGATGCATTCGTTGCATGGCCAGCAGGCAAAAGCCATAAACATCAACCATCCATTGTCCTTGTGCCACTGACTCATCGAGATGCTTGCCCCAAATAATGCTGCAGTTGCATATTCAATTTGAATAAGCTTAAATTCTTCTCTTTCCTATTCACAGAATTGCAAAATTATATTCTACAAACGAAAAGTCTTAAGTCTGAAATATATATACACATAAACATATAATCTTGTATCAAGAACTTGAGAAGAAGAAAATCATCAAAAAGAATTCTCTTAAATTTATTATTTTATGATTAAAATATTGAGTTATTCTTAATATTAAATGTTATTAAATTAAGAATGTTCAGATTTTAACTATATTATAACTACTCAAACTTTGTTATTTCTGTATTTTATACCAAATTAGTATAACTACTATATGCTATTACAAAATATACCATACCATAAAATATATATTCGAATTTAAAATTACATAAATCTTCAAAAGCACATATATATTTAATAAAACACTGTTTCGAGACTAAAAATCGTATTTAAAGATCAAAATGAATTATTTTTTTTTAATAATTTAATAAGGGCTAGCCTAAAAAATTGGAGACAATTCGCCGTTTGATTATATAGCTCAAACAGAGACATTATTTATATGATTTCTGATGGCTGACGGTTCAATTTAAGAAATTAATGTGAATTCCTTTTCGGTAGGCGAACGAAGGCAAGAGGCCATAAATCTACACAAGGCGCAAAGGACGTGAAGTTGTCATTAGTGGAAGGAAAGGGAAAGAGGAGGATGGCCAACCTTTCAGAACTGAGCCAAGTCTGGGACGGATGTGGAAACGGATGTCTTGTGCAAACAGAGTCGAGAGAAGACAAAGTTCAGGCAGCGTGGCCGAAGTGTAAGGCCCCATGTACAGAGCAAGTTTACTTTTGTTTTTGCCGCTTTATGGCATTTTGTGAAACTATAAAAGCAGCAAAACGGACTACTAAAGAAACCAAATGAACAGCCTGATATATCCAGAGGGTAATTCTCTGGCTGCAACTGCGGCCGCTATAAAACAGACAGACAGTCTGATGGACGAAGGAAGTTGCGACCCAAAGTGTTTATGTCACGGCCAGTTGGGGTGCAAAAGTTTTCAATTAGTTGCCAAGTGAACTATATATAAACTTTACTTCATATTGATGGAACTGGTTGAATTTTTAAAAGCAGGTAGCATTTTAAGGAGCTTATAATATTTTCGTCAAATTTACATATCATTCCAACTTCAGCTTTTATTCATTAGGGGACAACTTAAGTAAATCAAAAAAAAGTTATAAATTACTTTCCACCTTAAGCATTAGTTAATTTATAAACGAAAACTATTAAAAAATGAAGTGCCGTCCTTAATAATATGTGTATATATAGTAAATGATTGACACTATCCCCTTATTAAAATTGTCATTAAGAAATAAACAATAACAAAATTCGCAACGCGAAACAATGACGAAGCTTTAACCGTCATTTTGTACTTTAATTCTTTTCAACAAGATATGAAACGAATTTGTATTTAATTAAACAAATATAATTAAGTATGAAACAATAATGCTATCCTAACCATGATGCTCGAAGAGCAATATTAATGAGGAAATGGGCTGCTATTGTTCGATTCATAGTAACAATGGTGAGAGATATGAAAACAATGCTAAGGCTTAATTATTTATTGATTGAATTCATGATTAGAAAACAATTTAAAGCAGAAATTCTTCGTTCGTTCAAAAATAATAACCAATAACCTAAGAAACAATGACTGTTCTACATTTAACTATGAGCATACAGAATATTTAATTTTTGCCATGTTCATAAATAAAAATAACATGTTTTACTTCAATTATTTTATTACTAAATAATTGTAGAATCTATTATTCAATCTTATTATGAAAAGAGTAAGTTGGCTTATGAAAATAACATTTGATGAAATGTAATAGGCTAATATTATGTATATGCCACGTGTAATCTTTTTTATGACTAAAAACATTAAAATTGTATACGTAAAGTAACTGATTTTAATTCATAAATTATTTTATATTAAACAATTTTATTATTGCACAATTTAAATTTTAATGTGAATTGTTATTAGGAATGTCAACGAAAAATTCAATGAGAGATATTTGGCAATTTGTATTTCTGTATTATATAAATTGAATACACTTATGAATAAATATCAAAATATGTAGAAACCCCAAGTTTTATTTACAACTACATGGCTTAAAAAACAATAATGAAGCACATTTTAAAAAATCGTTGATGTTTCGAGTTTAGTTAATCTGATAATGAGTAAAATAAAAGGCGAATCCGAAAATATGTAAACAAGTGTAACAGTCTCTTATTTGAGCACAGCAGACTAAACAGTTCCAGTCTTTAAACAACGTCCGTTGAGGAAAATTATGCTTTAAACGTATTCGGCAGGGGGCTAGGATAATAGTTGCTTTGGGTTGCCTTGAGCTGTCCGTGCTATCCGTGTTTATCTGTATCTGTCTGTGTATTTGTAGAATGTTGTGTATACAGGAATTAGCATAATTACAGCATCAACCCTTCACAAAAGGCGCGCCTTGGCTGTCTGAAGCGGGGCGGGGCGGTGCGGGGAGTAGAAGCAGGGTGGAGCAGGTGGGCAGCAGTCTCCTGTACACGCCTAACTATGGCAGCAGCAGCAACAATGTCCCAAAAACACAGAGAGAAACATCCCGCCCCCGAAACCACTGTCCCAGGCATGGCATCATAATAATTTCGTTGCGTTTGTTTTTTGACTCTGAATTGCTGGGCTGCGGGTTTGTGGGACTGCTGCTCTGATGAAGGTACTAAAAGCCCGAAATCCAACGCATAAATTTATTTGTTGTATACAAGCAAACCCGATGAGTGGCCCCCCAGATCCCCAAAAACCTTAGCTAAGCCACAGCTTCAGCTTCAGCAACAGAAACAGCAACAGCAACAGCAACAGCTACAACCACAGACACAGCCACAGCCAGCTGCTGCTCATCAAAATTGTATGGACGGGTCCCCGTGGGTCGGGTGGGAAAGCAGAAGATGGGTTGGTTTTGTCGGTGTTGCCACCAACAGGAGCAGCAACAGCAAAAGTAAAACCAAAACCAAACAAAGCATGCCAAAAATTATCTCGGTCACTTTTCAAATGCACGCACACTTATACAGCCGAATAAATGCGAAGAGATGCAAACAGAAGGGTTAAGAAGGAGCTCGCAGGCAACCCTTAGCCCCAGCTCCTTGACAGGGTCAATGGTTTGACACCCATATAGCAGTCACTTGAAAGTTGTATGTGTATACTTGTACTACCCACAAACACACGCACACACACACTGTTGTTTTGCGGCAGCAAAGTTGACAACACTGTTTACCTAATGTACCGTTAAGCTGCACACTTAATGCCGTTATCTTTTCCCGTCTTTGTCATTGTCTCATGCACCAAGGAAATTATTTTCTTAATTTACTTTGAAGTGCCCGCTCTTCCGCTCGGAGTGAGTGAGAGGAGGTGACTTTAAAATACTTATAATAAATATTTAAGTACTGAATTCAAAATGATGGCCGCATCCGCATTTTGAGCAATTTGCATTTGGCATATTTCACAAACTTTCGCTCATCAAACTTTTTTCATTTACAACAAAGTTGAGCACTTGTCCAACAACAACAATTAACACACATACAACTGAAAATATAATACTTTCTCTTGCAATCCGAATATTAAATACCCTTGCTATGTAAAGTTAACAACATTTAATTTGTTGGAGACATTTTAAAATGTCGCTTTGTTGGCAATATTCAATGTGTTTAAATAAAAAATAAATAAGATAAATTTTCACTTCTTTAGTTATGTGTGACATATTCCTTTGTATAGCTTGCTCTATAAAATGGTTTCTTAAATTAAAATTAACCAATATTTATTTCTATTTCTTTATTTATATTGGGAATGCAAGAATATGGTTGTTTTTATTACTCCAGATATTTTGAATATCTACATTACATATTCCACTCGTCAGGCCGATAGAAGCATCTTGACAACCTTGCTCAACTTATGTATTTATTCATTTATTGTATCTATACAAGTTAAAACAATTCTCCGAATTTTTATTAATATCCAGCAAGTATGTGAGAATAAAAGTCGGATTTATTGTTTTACCTTTTACAAAATATGCGAAACACGAAAATGGAAACCTTCAACGAAAGGACGACAAAAGGATTCACTGCAGCTGTGCAGCATTGTTACCTTGCCAACGAGTAAGGCCGAGGGAAAGCCTTGACAGCTCAGTTCGGCGCAGCACCACATACGCATGCCACACCCATCAGCCAGCAGTTTCCTTCCCCACCAGCTATAGCAACAGCAACTGCTGTAGCGAAGCCTAGTGCAGGTTAAGGTCACCACCCATCGTCAGCGGAGAACGCTAGTTGGCGATTATTTTATGCAGCAGACATCCGCACCAACAATGGCATTGAAATGCAGCCGAGCCTGGGTTCGGCATGGACCTTGTTCTGAGTGTGGTAGTCCCCATCGGTGACGTTTAACGGTAAACGGACTTATAACAACAGCGACACAGCTGATTTCGCCTTGGACCCGTGTCAGTTGCTGCAGATGCGTCTTCGTTTCACGGCAAGCCAATTGTCTTCTCTAGTCACTGTGCTTGCTTATGCTGTTATTTACCCTTAATCCGAAGACATTTTTTTTTTTTTGGCATGTGTGCGTGGATGTAAATATGTAGTACAATACACAGCATGCAATTACTTGCAGCGCTCTTTGGAGAATTTAGTGTGTCTCGCAAAAAACTGCTAAAACAGCGGAAAAAGAACGCACAAAGACATTTTTCGAAAGCCACTTAAGTAGACACTCAAGGCAGTAGGATATGGCTACAAATCTTACCACTCAACAAAAATCAAAGTCAATGTCAGCAAGCCCTAAGGTCAATAGCTGAGCAAATATTGCAGTACCCGGGTGACACCAAGGACAATACATTTTTAAAATCAAAAAAATAATAAAAAAGTATCTAAAAATATCCGAAATTTAAAAAGTGCGCACTATGTGTACACTGTTGTATATGACATATCGATATCGAATTGCTGTAGAGTTGTCACCTACTCATTCCAAATCTCAATTCACTCTGTTGCTGATTAATCGATATTTTAATGATTATCGTATTTTGGTCATAGCTATTGTTTAGATTCTAATATTACATTTATGTATGACCTATTACTTTTTGCAACTGAACCAATTATTTATAAAACAAACCATTTATTTATAATCGTAGAGTGCGAGTCACAGTTTTTGTTGTTGAACCACTTGTACTATTCAGATACTATAAAATACTTGACAAGTAACAAGTAATGAAATATCGCCCATCTCTAATTTAACGCGTGCTCTTTCTTTCCTCTTGCTCCAACATGGCTGATCAGGTAAGGCAGCAAAAATGTGTTCGAAATTAAATAAAATACAGCATTAATTGAGCTGGTAAATGATAATGGCAATGTAAACGGTGAAATTAAGTGGATTGTGAAACAAAATACAAATATTACTGTCCAGTGAGACCTCTGCACAACATTCGTTGAGTGATACAAAATTTACGCTCAAGCAATCCGTATTCAACATAACCACACTTGTACGCATGCTGTGTACGCTGGTGTCTCACAATGAACACATTCAAAATTTTGTTTTAGCAAACCGAACGTGCATTTCGCAAACAACACGCTGTGCCAACAACGCGCCTTAAGCGCGCCAATGGCAACAAACAATCGCGTTTACACCGTCGTGTTGGGCTAGGGTTTAAAACTCCAGCCGAGGTAAGATTCGCAGATCAAATGTAACTAATATTGCGTCCCCGTTTTCTCCCTTTTCATCCACAACCACCACAACAACAACAAACAAACGAAATGCCTCCGTCTCCCATGCACGTTGTTTGTACCCGGCCCATGTAACTTGTCGAATGCAACGCTAACACGAAACAGAACGAACGCGCCTTCCAAAAGCAGTTCGGTGTTAACCTAAACCGTAAGGTGAAACCCGGCATCACCAAAAAGAAGGTGCTCCGCCGTTACCGTGATGTTGGTCTGGGTTTCAAAACCCCACGTGAGGTATGCATGCTCCTTTGTACTCCCACCCTTTTGCCTTTAAAATAACGTTTTTATAATTAATCTCTATTTTCTTACACTCGACAGGCCATTGATGGCACCTACATTGACAAGAAGTGCCCATGGACCGGAGATGTCAGAATCCGTGGTCGCATCCTGACTGGCATTGTGCGCAAGGCCAAGATGCAGCGTACCATTGTCATCCGCCGTGATTATCTGCACTTTGTGCGCAAATACAGTCGTTTCGAGAAACGTCACCGCAACATGAGCGTTCACTGCTCGCCCGTCTTCAGGTAGGTTTCACACAGCCCATTAGAGGATTATTCGAAACAATATGATGATAAAATCATGACGGTCTTCATAAAACAAATTGCTGAAGCAACTTGACTCTTTTTACATACACTGTAAAAATACTGACAACTTTAAACGATTGTCTCATTGTTTATTTGTATGCAATGTCAAATTAACTTGGATCTTGGATCTCTTTCTTTACAGAGATGTTGAGCAAGGAGACATCGTCACCATTGGCGAGTGCCGTCCCCTCTCAAAGACCGTGCGTTTCAATGTTTTGAAAGTCAGCAAGGGTCAGGGCGCCAAGAAGAGCTTCAAGAAGTTTTAAGTGAGGACAACACCACAGCGGAAGAAAACAATATTTGTAGCATTATTCTTTTTGAATAAAACAAAAAAAAAATGTAAATTTAACTGCATCTCGCATATTTTTTCAAGTTTATTTCAGAATTTTCAGAACTAAAGCAGTTTTATGACTAATAAAGGTTAGTATTCATTTAATTTTAATGTTGCCCTGTTAGCGTATTCTGATGATAAAATCATGACGGTCTTCATAAAACAAATTGCTGAAGAACCTTGACTTTTTTTTTACTATATGTAAAGAAAACTGAAATTTTTCAAAAGATTCGCAATGCTTTTCTGATTTATTTCCATTTACTAATTTGTATATTTTCATTTCAGTTCTTACCGCCTCTCTGTTACACCGAAATTCCGAGACATGTGTGTTGATCTTTATTTAACTTGAATAAATTTCTTTAAAAATTGAAATTGCTTTGCAAGTTTATTTACTTTGGGGAAAGTCATTAGTTTACACAAGGGTTCTAAGCTCTCGTTTATTACAAGCAAATACAAGATGGATTTCCAAACAACTGATTGATAAGCGTCTTCAGCTGCAGAAAAAAAACCTATCTAAACTCTTGCCTTGCTCAAAATGGTCGACTTGCCATGAAAACTATCAAACGGTTTAGAAAAGATATTTAATCAAGAAGCATCTCAGCCACAGTCTTTTCTATGTATTTCCAAATATGTCAATCCACTTTAATCGAAGGAAATTTGATCCATGAAATAAATGCACCTTTCAATGTATTTTTATGGACATTGAGCTCGCAACTTAAATTTGAATTCGTATCTACAACATTTGAACTGCGCGCCCAGCATTGTTTATCAAGCAGTGAGTGAATGACTTGCTATTAAATAGTCTGGCAACGCCAAGTGACTCAGCTGTTGCAATGCACTGGCAACACCGTCAGACGCTAAACAAAAAAAGAAAAATAAGCAAAATGGAAACAGCGGGACCTGGTGCAGAAATTGGTAAAAATAAAATACAATTCGTTATGCTAAATACAAAAAATAGAATAGAACCTGCAAGCTGACATTGAGTACCATCGCTTGATGCAATAAGCAAATCAATTTGTGGTTTTAATTTGGCCAAAACAATTACTGAAACTTGCTCACAAACGTTTGCGTTCTTTTTTGCAACAGAGCTTCTCGAGCGTGTTTTGCTGCGGCTGGGAAATGCGGACACCGATGAAAAGCTGGAGATCACTGTGGGCAAGTTCCTAACGCCCGTCATTCTTAAAATAAACTCGCCCGATAATGTGGTGCGCACAAAGGTGAATATAATAAACTGTCTAGTCCAGTTGACGCAGTCTACATGACGCTGCACAAATGATAAATAAATGTATGTATGTATATTGCACTTTCATTAGGTTGTTGAAGTGCTGACACACATAAAGCGACGCATAACATCGCGGGGTCAGGTGCAGATACCGGTAGAGGCGCTCCTGGATCAGTATGCGGCTCCTGACAGCACCACATTTCTCAAGAATTTTGCCATCATCTTCATTAGCATGGGATTTCCTCGATTGCCGTTGGAGACACAAGCAGCGCTTGCCGCAAAGATTGTGGGCTGCGAGAGTAAGATGGAGAATTATCAGGACAAGCTCTTTATGCTGTTGTTACCCATCTTGAGTGACATCAAGATACCCGATGATCCAGCACAACGAGCCGAGTTGCTCAAACTCAAGGATAAACCAGCGATTAGAGCTAGTTTCTTGTCCTTGCTGCAGGATGTACTGTTGTTGCCATACGGTATTACACAGGAACAGGATGTACCACCCGGACTCAGTCCATACAGTTTTAAGCGCGTGATTGCGAACAATTGGCGGGCCGAGGAATTAGAGAAAATCAAAAAGGGAATTGTGCGCTTTCTATGTGCCAGTGTATTTAGTGATAACGAAATCTTTGTGCTCCTCGTCGTTGCATCTGCGGACACGCGCTTCAGTGTGGCGACGCCTGCCATCGCTGAGCTGAGCAAACTATGCACAATGTTGGACTTTAATAATCCAGCTGTGACCTCAGCCCTCTATACGCTCTTCATTGGCCAGCAAAATCCGATTACGGAGCGACAGACGCGTCCTTGCTGTGCTCGTGTGCGTCAGAAACTGTTGCAGTATCTGATTAAGTGTCGAGGCAAAAGCATTAATGTGGGCAAGGGTCTCCAGGTGATATTTGATGGACTTTTTGGCACCAATACCAATCAGAAGTGCAAGGTGTTGGCGCTACAATTTGTGGAACTTGTGCTCAAAGAGTAAGTATAGATGAAATTGTGATATATTCCCTGACTGCAGTGCTAACCAATTATATAATTTTAGTGGACCCCGCGAAGTGGTTTCTAAGGTTTCCAAGGTGATATTGACAGGCATCACAAAAGTTATTGGTCGTGACTCTGTGGAGCCCAATGATGTGCAGAATGCTGCGTATTCAGCTTTGGCACAGCACGCGCGTAGCTTCCCACAAGATGTCAGCCAGGACTTAAAGCTGGTATTGGGCTACTTCAATAATCTGGCGAATTGCGAAGCCAATCTGCATAGCTCGATACGTGAAGCACTAGTATCAATGGCTCCAGCTTTTGCCTGGAAAACAAAGACCAAATCCGATGCCATGGACGTGGATGGTGATCCATCTGAGGTGCATTTGGATGGACAACAGCATCTATTGCTAGCCATGCTGTTAGACAATGCCGAGTCGAAGATACAAATTGTCCAAAATGTGACCAGCGTCTTTCTTACCAGTTGCTATCCGGAATTCTATGCGCCTGCTCGTTACTTGCTGCTCCTCATAGCTGGCGAACGGTAAGAGTTCTGCTAGGCAAGAAAATGTTTTTAGATTAATATTCCTTAATTTGCAGCAATTCGTTACGCGAGAATGTGACCACTTATTTGTACGGCACTTCGAAGAAAGATCATGTCAACTACAGCATGCTTTCCTCTATTGATCAGACGGTTAAGCACGACACCGAGTCCATAAGTGACTTTAACCATCTGTCGATGGAGCAGCGGCGTGTTGTACTGCCCAGCTTCCCTGTGCTGATGGCCCATGTACACGACATGTCCAATAAGAGACTTAAGAAGAGCACTTCATGCGTTGTTGTCGGTCGCACCAAACTACCCTATACTCTGGAAGTATACGAAGAGATACTCGATTATCTCCGCTTATGTTTGTGGTACTCGGCGGGTGTTGTGGCTGCTCCTGGCGATGAGAAATACACGCGCGAGCTTCGCAACTACATAAAGATTAACTATGTCGAGGAAGAGACCAATGCACTGCATCAATATATGCAATTCGTGCAGCGTGGCGTCGAAGCTAAGCGAAGTAAGTTTAAATTAGTGTTTTTTTTTTTAACATTTAATATTTGGTGAACTTCGCAGCGGAATCGAGTCTGCTCTGTCTCTATGATCTATTGAATGCTGCTCCCGAGTTATTTGCATCCAAGCAGCTGCATCTGCTTGAGTCATTGAGCAACTCGCTGAAGGATGTGTCCGAAGTAATGCGCATTAATGTCGCCCAGGTCTATGGCATATTGTGGGCTTATGGAATGCAGGATGATAAGTTCGATCAGGAGGTGAAGGATTGCTTATCCAATCTTCCACAACGAACCTTAGAGCACAAGCATGGTTGGCTCCTAGTTTTGGGACATGCTTTCAATCGCAAAATCGAACACTTAAACGAACAGAAAACTCGCAAGGATTATGGCCAATGGACTGAATTTATTAACGCTGTGAAAGTTATTGGTAAGTGAATCATATATTTACATTACATTTTAAACAATCCATATAATTCCCAAATTTTATTTGTAGCCAAAATGCTTTGTGATACACGGTGGCTGCTTGTATCCGCAGCCGTGAAGTGTACTTCGATGATTGGCAAGACGGTGGAGATACCGAATGTGCAGGTGGAAATCGAAGTACAGTGCAGCAACAACGATGACGATGACGATGAGGAGTTGGCCGAGTATAAGAGCATAGAGGCATCCACCAAAATGATCATCTTTGGCGTCGTCTTCCAGCTGTTGCGCAGCACCTCAGCCCGACAGAAAATTCGCGAAGAAGCGGCCAAGTGCTTGGGTTACTTGGCCATTGGCGATGGTGCACACTTCACTAAGCGCAATCTGGACAAATTCTTAACCTTGGCCAAGGTTCAAAAAGATGCGGCATTGAACATTGCCATCTCTGAGGCCATTGTTATTACTTTGTGTGGCTACGATGTGAATCGGGGACCTCCGTCTGAGACTTTCCAGAATATACATTGCAGCGATGTGGACTTTGAACAGTTTCTGACTGCGTTAATACGCCTGGTAACCGAACCCAATCCTCAGTCGCGACAGGCCATTTCTGTGTGGCTGTTGGCGGTGGTCAAACATTGCAGCAGCCGACCTGCTGTGCTCGGCAAGAAACAACTGTTGCAATTTGCCTTTACCGAGCTGCTCTCTGACGACAGCGGTAAGTACAGAAAATTTATCGTAGCTACATTATTACATATACATTTTTGCATTTACAGAATTCGTGCAGGATGTTGCTTCACGTGGCTTAGGACTTGTCTATGCACTCTCGGATTCGAACAGCCAAACCGATCTGGCAAACTCTTTGCTCGATCAGCTCATCGGAGGAAAGCGACAGGTGAACCAAGTATCGGGCGACACAGAACTGTTTGCCGAAGGCATGCTGGGCAAGACACCAACGGGTGGCAACATTACCACCTATAAAGAACTGTGTTCCCTGGCATCAGATCTGAATCAACCGGACATGATATATCAGTTCATGCAGCTGGCCAACCATAATGCCGCATGGACTAGTAAGTTAGGCGCTGCATTTGGCTTGAAGACGCTCTCAGCGGAGTCGCGTCAAAAGATGCAGCCATATCTGGGCAAAATTATACCGCGCCTTTATCGCTACAAATATGATCCTACGCCCAAGATACAGAACTCCATGATATCTATATGGGACACCATTGTCATTGACTCCAAGGAGATAACCGAGCAGTACTATTGGGAAATCCTGCGAGAACTACTCGACAATTTAACATGCACCGAATGGCGCGTGCGAATCGCATGTTGTTTGGCTGTTCGAGATCTGCTCAAGCGTCCAAATGGGTTGCGTCTTCGTACCGAAGAGCAACTGCCAATCGTTACATCAACAGCTGTCACGAATAGTCCACGGCGTGTGACACCCGAGACCATGGAGGTGGATGAGCTACCAGAGCCAGAGCTACGGGAACTTTGGTATCAGCTATTCCGGGTTATGGATGATATTCACGAAGGCACCCGCATGACCGCCCATGGCACAGCCGCCTTTCTCGGCAAGCTGTGTGTGTTGGCATCATCCTTGGAACATGGCAAGTCGGGCACAGCTGTTGCTGCCTCAATTCTACCCTATTTATTGGAAGTAGGTGTGGGTCACAAGGTAGCCGATATTCGCAAAGTCAGCATTAAGACCATCTCTGATATGATTGACTCCTCTGGCGCCCTAATTGCCCCACATCTTGCCACGCTTATACCATGTCTTCTGCGAGCCACAGGGGAACTGGAGAACACAAAGTTATCCTATGTATCTACCCGTCTGGGTGCTGATAATGAAGCACAAGAAGCCGTTGATAGCTTACGTGCGGAGGCTGCCAAATCCCATCATACCATGGAGACGATCAACAAATGTGTGCGCTTCATTGACTACCAAGTGCTAGAGCGAATGACACCCGAATTGCTGGAACTGATTAAGACCAGCATTAATCTAGGCACCAAAATTGGTTGCGCACATTTTGTGTGCTTGGTAAGTGTGCAAGCTTTTAGACAGTCTATTATCACACATTTATCATCGTCTATGCTCTTTCAGGTCAGCATTCGATTGGGCAAAGAAATGACACCTTTGGTAGGAAAATATCTGGGCGCTTGTTTCAGCGGACTCAAGGATCGGAATATAACAGTGCGCAAATACAATGCCAGCGCTATTGGCCATCTTGTTGGTTTGGCCAAGGTAGGACCCTGTTAACTTGCTCTTGGTATGCAACTGAACACATTCTCTATTTCAATTTTTAGGAGCAATCAATTAAAAATCTGTTTGGCAAACTGGATGATCTGTACATGGAGCAACCAACCAATCGATCGATTCCATTGACCATACAATCAATAAATAAACGTCATCATGAACTGCTTAAGGATTACATGGACTGCATGCTGCCGCTCATCTTCTTTGGCATGCATGAAGAGCAAACAGAGGAGAACAAGGCTAACATTGAACTATGGAAGGATCTATGGAATGACATTAGCCCCGGCGATGCTGGCATTCGTCTCAATTTACATGTAATCATACCCAAGCTGGAATCGTCACTGACTGACGCCAGCTGGTCGCGCAAGGCTCAGGCGGCCAATGTCATACAGAATATTGCCACACGCCTGAGCAGCTCATTGGAGGAGGCAGATCGAGTGCGCCTTATTAAACTGTTGCTCAGCGGTCTACAGGGTCGCACCTTTGAGGGGAAGGAGCGTCTGCTTCAAGCTCTGGCCGCACTCTGCAAGAATCTCGATCGCCAGCATGAAATATGCGGCAACATAATTGAAGCCGCAATGCGCGAAGCACGTAAACAGGAGCCAGTCTATCGAACAATGGCATTGCCTGCGTTGGGAGATATTTTGGATGTGCTGGAGGCGGATCGTTTCGAAGAGGTCTATGACATGATCTGGTATCTATTGGAGAAAAAGGAGCTTCGTTCCGCTGACTCCGACGACGATGATGAGCCCAGCAGTAGCACAGCCAAAAGGGAACTGACCGCCGATGAAAGGAATAAGAAGGCTCAGACACTGAATAAGCTAAAAGAAGTAGTTTGGGAAACGCTAGGCAAATCGTGGCCAAAGCATGCCATTATAACACAGCACAGATATCAGCTTTTCTTTGCTGAGAACTGCACCAGTATCCTTAGCGAGAGCACCCGTCCCGTTCAAGTCAGTCTTTTGGCCGCCCTCACCAAGTATGTGGAGCGTCTGTATATCTTCGAGGAAACAGCCAAGCTGCCCGAGATGCCAGTTGAACGCAAAAACCTTGAGAAGAAACCGAAAACAGATGCGCCACCGCCGCTGCAAACACGCGAGGCTATCGTTCAGAAGATCTGCAGTGATGTTTTAGCCGCAGTCACTCTTGCAGCTGGTGTGCCCCATACAGGTCTCAAAAAGGAAGCTCTCAACATTGTGTTGATGCTCATCAAACGCCTAAGCTCAAAACGAGATCAGACAACTCTTAACCTGCTTAAGCAAAACTTTGAAATGAATCTAACTAAGTTTCAACGCGACTCCGCACCCGAGGTTCGTTGTCGCATCAAGGATATCGAGGAAAAGCTTAACAAGTTGGATCAAACAAATTAAGGAGGAATAATGTAAAAACTTTTTTCATCAACATTAATTGTGCATCTAAATTGTAAAACCGAATAAATAACTAATATGAGAAGGCTATACTTCAATCGGGTGCTTTAGATTGTACACTCTGGTTCTTCATTTAAATTTCTCATTTAGGATCAGTTAGGAATGCTAGAAAATCACAAAGAAAACTGATTGCACTCCTAGGACCTAGGGTATTATATCATTGTGTCGTAATATATAATGTTTAAATGTATGTTTTATATCGAAATTGGAATTGAAATGCAATTAAATTTAAAAATTTATATTTATATTTTGTAATAACTTGCTTACTTTATGTATAAAATTATTGACGACAAATTTAGATTCACACTATAAATGAAAAATGTTATTTTGAAAACAGTGTCCAAATACCTTTATTCCTATATTCTATACTCGTATGACACTCTACAATGAACTCCAGTCGACTATATAATGTCGAATTGTTATTATAATAATTGAGTTATTAAGCTTTTAAATTGTATCATACCTCTATATACTATTTACAACCGTAATACTTTGGCCTTGCATGTCTGGTAATTTTTCAAACTTTCGATTTTCATTACTGAAATGTGAAGTTATGTACGAATACTGATGACTGTTAACAGTTTGTAAATAGTTTATTCTCAACGTAAGCCCCATATTTAGCAAGGATCTTTACAGAATCGTAAATATATCTCGTCCATGGACTCCAGCATAAATGTCTTCGGATTAAAGCGAATTTTGGGCACAGTTTTCTCACAGACTTCCACGCGATACAATCTCAAAATTTGGGCAACACCCAACTTAAGTTGCAACATACCGAGACGACTTCCAATGCAGCCATGTGGACCAGCTCCAAAGGGAATATACGTCATGGGCACAATGCTCTCTAGCCGCTCCGGGGCAAATCGGTCTGGATCGAAATGCAGTGGATTGGGCCAATACTGCAGTTGAAGGAGTTCCAGTTAGGATAAGGAATCTATTTAAGGACTTACCTTGGCATCGCGGTGCAAGCCCAATATAGAGATATAAGCTGGCATGCCTGCGGGTATTACAAAGTCCACATGTGGTTGCAGGGAGAATCCTTCACTTTGATTTGTCGTGCACTCACGATTGATAAAGGCGGCGGCGGGATACAGGCGCAATGCCTCCAGACAAATCATCTTCAAGTACGGCAATGAAACTGCCATTTCATAGCTTAACTCTGAGTGCGAACCTTCGTGAAAGGCCTTGCTCAACTCTTCTCTCAGCCGCTGCTGCAATAGCGGCTGCTTGGCCAGTTCATAGAGAGTGAATCCCAATAGTGCGGAGGATGTCTCAAATCCTGCTAGCAAAATAATACCAGCCTGGGAGGCAATGAAATCCGGGTGCTGAGCATAATGATTGTCGGGTCGATTAAGTTGCAGTTGTTTTAACAGATGGATAAGATCACCATGGTGGTGATCAGAGTGCCGAGACACGAGTTGCCTCATGAAGCTGGAATACTGCTTGGAAAATACCTTAGCACGCCAATGCGCCGCCCAGTGGGGCAGAAAGAAGATGGTCATAAAATGTAGCACCTTCATCAAGCTGGGCTCAAAGAGCTTCTTGGTCTCTTGTCGCAGTGGAGAATAACCATACCGCAATCCACCCACATCCGAGCTGTAGAAAAGCTTACCCGTCACATCTGTTGTATAAAGTTGACACATTTCGCTTAGCGGAAGCACGCGCTGCGTTTCTGCTCCCATTTTCCGGTGCAGATGTTGCTCCAGATCTTGTAACACTTGCTGTAACAGTGGATACATGTGATTCTTCATCCGACCACTAGTAAACAGTTGGGACATGCACTGGCGACTCTCCCGCCACTGATGGTACTTGGCCAAAGGGAGAGTGAGTGATCCCATCACGTCATTAACAGCATCAGCGGCTTCATAGCGATTCAAGAAGCTATTGAATTGTTTGATCAGCACAAGGTGTATTAGCTTTGGATCCCTTAGAATGAGTGCGGGCGTCTGAAAGATAAAGAAACCAGCGCACTTCTCCTCACTAATACGCTCATTGGCGTAAATATTTTCGAAGAGATCTCCAAAGGATATGCGTAGCAACAGCAGCTTCTTCAAATGCCCTAAAGGCGTCCAGAAAGGCGACTGGCAAATAGGGCAAATTGTGCCGTCGAAAGAAGCGATAAGAGTGCTGCAAGCGTAGGTAGCTAATGAGGACTGTAAGAACCAGCAGATACATCCATAAAGGCAGCATGACAACTGTGAATAAATAAGTATAGCTTTGCATATGAGTAATATGAATGTAATGACACAATATACATATATATCCCAATACTTAGATAAAACTGCAATTTGTACATAAATTCATACTTGCGAACTTAGAAATAATGATAAATTATTTAAAATACTAAAAAGATTCTTAATTTAAATAAATATTTTCTCAATTTAATTGTCATTAAACTTTTACTAATGTCTAGAAGTAATATATTCTATTTCCACTGTTTATAATGATATAATTAATATAATTTTTTTGTAAATCACAATTTTAATGAAAATTTCGTGGTATCGAACATTTCATTATGTTGTATTCTTGCTGGCTTCAACTGAGTTTCGCTATATTTGAACCATTAATTTAATACACGGTATTAATGTCCCCGATATGTATGGAATACTCTGCACATGTGTTTATATATATTTGCATTTGTTTTGTATCCCAGCATTATTTTTCATTAACTTATTTGCGCTTTTGGACATTTACATCCGTACAATGCTTTCTTTATTGAACAAAGCCCCAACATAACCTCACTTCTATTATATTCCTAAATGAGCGAAGTAACAAAAGCAGCATCATTCAGTCGCAAAAGAGGAGTGACCCGTGGATGATCCCTGATCGAAATCTTTCATTCAAGAGTCTCAACCTCAGTTTTAACCCACAAAATGCTCGGTTAGTTGGAGACAGTTGTTCAAGTTCCGTGAAACTATGGAGATGTCGCTCGGATTGCTGCTGCCGTTGATTGTCGTGCTGGTGGCATTAATTTATGTCCTGTTGAGACGACACTATTCCTATTGGCAACGTCGTGGCGTGCCGGAGCTGAGTCCTTGCATGCTACTGGGGAATCTAGGCGGGATACTGAGTATGCGAAGTAGTCCGGCCGACTTCATTTGTGATCTTTACAATCATTCGGATGCGCAGGATAAACCATTTGTGGGCATACATGTGTTCCACAAGCCGGCGCTGCTGTTGCGGGATCCGGAATTGATTAAACGCATTATGATCAAGGATTTTCCAAAGTTCTCTGATCGCTACTCAAATTCCGACTATAAAGGTGATCCGCTTGGTTCACAGAACATATTCTTCCTCAAGAATCCAGCATGGAAGGAGGTGCGTCTGAAACTTTCCCCGTTCTTCACCAGCAACCGATTGAAAAACATGCTTCCGCTGATCGATGAAGTTGGCTGCAACCTGGATGCATATCTGCGACAACAGCCGCTGCACAATGAGCGCATGCGATGCTTCGATCTGGAGGCCAAGGAGCTGTGTGCCCTGTTCACCACAGATGTGATTGCGACGGTGGCATACGGAGTGCAGGCCAATAGCTTCACACAGCCCAATAGCGAGTTTCGTCGCCATGGTCGTGCAGTTTTTCAGTTCAGCTTAAAGCGTGCCGCGGAGTTTACTTTGGTGTTCTTCTTGCCCCAAATGGTGCCCCATCTGGGCTTCAAGGTGGTGCCAGCCGAGGCCACCAAGTTCCTGCGCAACACCATCAATTATGTAATGGCCGAAAGGGAGAGATCCAATCAAACCCGCAACGATCTGATCGACCTACTCATCGACTTTAAGAGGAGCACCCAAAAAGCCAAAGCGGATGGCAGATCGGATCAATTTGTGTTCGAGGGCGACATTCTCGTTGCCCAAGCTGTACTCTTCTTTACCGCCGGCTTCGAGTCCTCCTCATCCACGATGTCCTTTGCTATGTACGAGTTGGCCCGCAATCCTGAGGTGCAGCAGCGTGTGCGGCAAGAGATAAAAGACGCCTTAATTGCAAGTGGCGGACGCATTACCCAGCAGCTGATTGAGTCCTTGGAATACATGCAGATGATACTACAGGAGGTGCTTCGCATGTATCCACCATTACCGTTCCTCGATCGCGAGTGCACGATGGAGCAAGGATACCCACTGTCGCCGTTTCACGAGTTCAATGTGCCCAAAGGTATGCCCATCTATATTCCTGCCTATGCTCTGCATATGGATCCTCAGGTAAGATATCAATCCCTCACTGCTCTTCTTGTACTCGGTATCCTATATTTCTCCTTCTACTTTTTAAGTACTTTCCCCAGCCTCGTCAATTCAAACCGGAACGTTTTTCCCCCGAAAACCGCAAACTTATCACCCCCTACACCTACATGCCCTTCGGCTTAGGACCTCATGGCTGTATTGGCGAGCGTTTTGGCTTTCTGCAGGCTAAGGTGGGTCTAGTCTACATGCTGCGCAATCATCTGGTGACCACATCAGAGCGCACTCAGCGTCGCATGAAACTCGATCCCAAAGCAATCATTACTCAGGCTAAAGGCGGCTTACATGTTCGACTTGTACGTGATTCCCTAGGAGTTTAGCAACTTACTTGGACTTGGACTTGAACTTAACGTAGCTTTAGAGGATTGTTTTCATACAAATTTTACCCGTCAGCGATTCACTTGTTACTAACTTCGAAACTCGCGTGAGTTGTCATTTTAAATTATTTTTGCTACCAGAATTTGCGTTGACATCTTTAGAAATACATTGAGATCGAAGATTCGCGTGTTGCTGGATCGAAACTTTGCAATGCGGTATATACATATGTATGTGCTACTATATACAAAACAACTCCACTTAGCTTCATTTTAGAGCCTAGCTAAAAGCTATATGCCAATTGTAACTGGGCTCTTTAAAAGTAAAAACAATTCAATTAAACGGCAAATAAAAGCACAATATCTTGAACTAGTTGCAAATCATCCTTGGTATCTCTATTATTCTGCTCGTTAAAAGACTTTAGGTAACCCAAGCAACTAATTTAAAAATTAAAAAGGTTTCTTACACAGTGAGTTTTTTTTTTTTGTCTTTAAATATTTTATTGCAAATTCTAAGTTCAACTCTTAATTATACTCAATTAAGTTTCACAATCGATTTAATTATTATTATTATTTTGGTTTATTTTAATATTTAAATTACCATTAATGTGGATAATAAATATAATAGAAAATACAGTAATTTACAATTTCTTATTTTTTTAAGAAATACGTGCAATTGCGTTCAAAATATGTTTTGACATTTTAATATGCAGCTATGAAAGTACTTAACTCAATTGCATACAATGACTTAACATTTGTTGAGACCCGCCAGACAATGCAAACGGCCATCTGATAATACTTATCGGTCAACTTGGTGTTAAAGCTGAACAGTCTTAATGTTTTTTTTTTTCGTATAAGTAGGAGGCTTAGGTGCTTTCGTCAATATTCAGAGGAATTGAACAACGTAATATAGACAATAGTTGCTTCCATAATAAGTAGTTCAATTATCGTTTTGCTTAATGGCAAATCGATCATTCATTTACATATATGCCACTTCGAAAAACACTTCAAGTCACGCGATCAAATTTCAAAAATAATCCGTTTCTATAATGTTCAATCACATCGTTTGTCGCAACTATTTGATGATGAGACAAAGGCATCCCCAGGCTACAGATTAAAAAGCACTTAATCATGTAATATATAAAATGGTTTTAATCGTGTGCAAGCTCTAGTTAGATTGTTGTTTACATTTTTCTTATACAATAAGTATAAAAATAATCGAAATTGAACATCAACAAAAACTCACAAGTCGAAAAGACAAACGATTGTATTTTATTCAATCTTCACTCAATTGTTCTTGGATTTAGTGGTTAGTGCAAAAAACTGCTACTAAAATGTATTTGAGAGATTTTGGTCTTAAGGATTTAATATTCAACAATTCATTAGAGTTACAAACTAACGAAACGCATCATATAAAATTCTTAATACTATTATCATAGAGCTTATCGTTAACAATTTCAAGATAAAGTCCCTTCTTTAGTTGGAGTACAAAAGTATTTGGATCAAATTCAATATCCTCTACGGTTTCGGAGCAAGTGCGTACGTAGTGATTCTTAAGAAAGTGAACCAAGCCCAGCTTAGCTTGCAGCAGCCCGATTCGGCTGCCAATGCAATTGTGTGGTCCCAGGCCAAATGGCTGATAGGCCATTGCGTTAATTGTCTTGCGATTTTCAGGCGAAAAGCGTTCCGGGTCAAACTCATTCGGATTTCGCCAGTACTGTAAATAACATGTAGTTAATTAAATCTGATTATTTGATAGTCTAGTCTAACTCACTTTAGGGTCACGCTGTAAACCATAGATGGGTATAAAGACAGGTGTGCCCGATTCCAGTGTGTAGTCATAGTAGGGCTTCAGGGAGAGATCCGGCGTACCCTTAATGCTCATATATTCACGATCGAGAAAAGGCAGCACAGGATACATGCGAAGTACCTCATCCACCACCATGCCAAGATATTCCAACGAGGTAATTGTTTCGTAAGTTAGTTTTCCACCATCCTTCAGCAGAGCTTCATGGATTTCTTTTCTCAGGCGCTTCTGTAACTCCGGCTGCTTGGCCAGCTCCATCAGACCAAACGACATGGCCGACGAGGATGTCTCAAAGCCGGCGGTAACGAAGACACCTGCCTGAGCAACCAGAAAGTCCTTCTTTCTAGCTAAATGTGGTTTCGTGGGATCCTCAGTAGCCTCTTTTCGTAAGCCAACCAATACATCAATGAGATCATTTCGTATAGTCGCTGTGCGCTCCCGTTCCTCCATCACATGATTGATCGTGTTGCGTATAAAATCGGAATATTCCCGTGTAAAGAACCTGATGCGAAACAACGACACCAGCTTCGGTAGAAAGAAAGCCACAAAGAAGTCCTTGCTGCGCAAAAGCGTCGCCGTCAGAACTTTGCGCCCCTGCTCATAAAACTCCCCCTTAGGATTTTGCAAACTATCGGCATTTACCCCAAACGCAATGGCAGATATAGAGTCCATTGTAAACCTAGAGCAAATATCCTTTAAATCCGAAATGTATTTTTTAGTCTCGCCCGGATTATGTCTCGCCAAATGTGACTCCAAGTCGTCAGCTATCTACAAAAACAGCATTTAACAAGCAAAATAATGCAGCGATCCATGGAGTCACTTACCTCCTGCATGAGAGGATACATTGCTTTCAGTTTTCCGCTGGTAAAGACGGGCGTCAGTTTGGTGCGTATTTCCTTCCATTCCGGATTGCGCACAAAGAATAGATTTTGTGAGCCAAGCGTATCGCCATGTGGATCAGATCGACCGTATCGGTTAGAGAAACGATTAAAGTCTTTAATTAACGCGGATTTAATTAGTTCGGGTTCCCTTAAGACCAAAGCTGGTTGATTTATTACATAGATGCCAACGGCAGCTTCATCCTTCATCCGCGGATCATTGTATATTTCTGAGATGTGCAAGCCGAAGGAGCTCTTCTGCTTAAACACTGTCAGGGTATTACCCAAAATCGGGGTGGGCTCAATATAAGGTACTCCGTTACGTTTCCAATAGCAGTGTCTTTGTTGAAACCAAATGTAGATAGCGCTCAAGGCGCCCACAATCGCAACAAGTATTGCTGTTAAGATCATACTAAGATTGTGGCCTAGAATTTCAATGATAGTTTTTAAGTTTCTATGTTGATCAACCTTTAATTGTTTGAATCCGATGATCAGTTTATTTCATTCACTTTTGATATATTTTTAAATGAATTAAAATGCAATATAACTGACCCACTTTTGCAGCGCCAACTTATGAATGACCGACAATTATCGCTTCTCGCACAACACTCGATTAATTGTGGCTGAGCGGAGGTTTTTATAGGCCTGAATAGCTTTACAGCTGATATGTAAAAAACAAGATTATTTGAAAAAAGCTTACACGAATGGGGGGATATGGAACAGATAACAACTCAGATTTCAGCTATTAAAAATGTAAAGAGATATACGTTGCGGGCTTACATTTTATTAAATAACGATAAAAGTAATTATATTTAAAATACAATGTATTTAACACTGCAAAAAAATTGTTGAGAACAGCAAAGTTTTAAAATAATAACTTTATTAATTGTTATAGCAACAATTTACAAATCAACTACGGTATAATATGCAGCTAGAACAGTGGTGTAGTTAACCATGTATAGCAAAAAAAAAACACTTTATTGATCTGAGAGTTTCATGGAAAAATTAAATCTTTATTTATTTAAAAAAAAAAAAAAAATAACATCATTGCACTTCATAGTATCTTTTAGACGAGTGTTTTGACTTGTTTTGAAAGTGTTATGACTATTAAAATGCGCAAAATGTATTTACATGAAGATTAGTAATCAGTAAAATGACAATTGTAATCTAGATTCTACTAACGCGTTGATTGATGCTTGATAGCAACAATTGCATAGTGTCGAGGTGATATAACCGCATCAAACAAATCAATCAAATAGCTGTTCTCGTAGCCTAACTCCTTTAGATACAGCAGTCGATCCAAAAGTATAACACTTTCCAGAACCGGAGCAAACGACATCCGAATCAGATAGAACAGCTCCAGATATTGACGATCTTGTTCGTGCGCCTTCTGCAATGCTTGCAATTCCGCTTCCTCCACAGCTGCCAACCAAGGCGCATTGAGCTTTTTGGCGCATTTTTGCACATATTCGGAAAATGAGTCGAATTTTCGCACCTTACCCACCTGCAATTCGTTTTTCAAATGCGGTGCATGACGACATACCAGTAGTTCAAGTAGTGCGCGATAATAGAGTGTTATATTTGGCAATTCCTTGGCAGCAAGTGTACGTTCAATTGATTGAGCAGCAAGCATCCGTGCATTGCGTCCCAAGCGTAATTGCTTCTGCTGAAGATAGCGACTTAGTGGAAAGCCATATTCCGTTTGCTGCTCCATTATAACTTTGTTGCCAAAGAACTCCTGGTGTGAGTAGCGTTCCCGCAACAAATGATAGCAGCAGCCGATATTACACAATATACGACAAGACTTCTGAGCATGAAATACTTGCAAGCAGGTTGTTGCCAGATTTCCGCAAGTGTGAAGGCCTGTCAAACATATTCCATTGGAGTGCTGGTCGAAATGTTGAGTCACCAAATCATCCAGGTTTATATCTGTGGTTATGAACCGGGCTGTGGTTTTGTAGTTTTCCATTGTGGAATATGAAACTAAATTAGTTTCACGTTGAGGCGCTTTTTTACCTCGACGTGGTGGTATTATGCCTTGGCTCTGAAGCTCTGCACGTTCAGTTAGTCCATTCCAAGCGCGCTGATTGAAAATTAAAAACAAGTGTTGGTAAAGTCTTTATGAAAAATTGCGTATTTTCTAATACTGAGTACGAACAACCCTGTATTACAGCTGCGTGTGGCTCTTCTTCTTACTTCTGCTTGCCCGACTCGCAAAACGTTTTAGCCGGCAAAAAGAAAAAACATAAAACTAGCATTTCTTTCCAATCCCTTGCAACAAATATAAAAAACACACAAGATGTCGGCTGGCATGCCAATTAATCCAAAACCCTTTCTAAATGGGCTTACTGGCAAACCGGTGCTCGTCAAACTGAAGTGGGGACAAGAATATAAGGGCTTCCTAGTGTCAGTGGATGGATACATGAACATGCAGCTGGCGAACACGGAAGAAGTGATCGAAGGATCGGTGACTGGAAATCTGGGCGAAGTGCTGATACGCTGCAACAATGTGCTTTACATCAAAGGCATGGAGGATGACGACGAAGAGGGCGAGATGCGCGACTAACAACAACAAAGCAGCAATGGGCGCCATTCTCAGTACAAGACGTCAACACAAAACTTAGTAATTAAGATCCGAAAGTAATAAAATAAATATGTATTTATTTTATACAAAATCCTCTCCAACTTACCTGCAACTTGCGATTGCGTGTCAAAGCATTTTCAGTATTTGACTCGTTCGAATCAATACCGAGCACTCGATGTCCATATTGCAGCGCCAATCTTGATGAGAGGTAACCCTTGCCATCGCCAGCATCTACAATACAATACCTCGCTTCTTGTGCTGGCTGCGACACGCTCTGAACCAGTTTATCCACCAGCGCCGCAGTTTGCTCCACCTAGTAATGAGCATAAAATTAGACTGAGCAACCAGAAACCAATTGGAAACAAACCTCATGACACTTCTTGGCGCTCATAAATTCCTTAATACTGAGCTGTGTTTCCATGGCAACCGATAGCTCTTGTTCCAGTTGCTCAATGCTGGTCAGAACTCCATTTTCAAAGCCTTCCAAACGGAAACGCTTGCAAGTCGCAAGGAAGTTCTCAAACGCTGGAAATTGCCGCGAATCGTCACGTTCAGAATGCCAAAATTTTTCTATTACTTGGTTAATTTCTTTGGCAGTGCAAACCTCCAATCTTAGGGATTCAGGCACAAAGTGCGTCCAGTGGTCGTCAGTTAAGTAGTTGACCATATGGCAGTTGACAAAATCCCAATGCGGCTCCAGATAGCTCAACAATCTTTCGAGAGCACTCTTCACCTCCGCTTCGCCCACAACATGACTTTCCATTGTGAGTTGAGCACTAGAAGCTGAGGTCCTTGCGCTCAGCCTCCGTAGGCAACTGCTGAGCACTGCGTCCTTTCCTTGTGCCAAGCAACGCTGTAAGCCGACGATGCGTGTTGCGTATAAGCTCCACCGAGCCAATGATGTCCGCCTCGGGATCGTTGCTGCGGGGAAATTGATCGATTAGCGTACGCAATTGCTGCAGTGTACGCTGCACCTTCTCTGTATGCTCCAGTTGCTGTTGAGCCACCACTTGTCCGTAAATGCCACCCAATTCCTCGCCTAGTTGCACGCCCTGGGCATACCCCAGCTGGTAGCCCTCCTGATTGCCCTGAGAAGAACCGTCTTTTATGCCCTCCTCGTAGCCTAAACGTGCGTGTGTCTCCTCAGTCAGTAAAATATCATCAAAAAGGTCGTTTATATCGTGCGATGCCATGGACATCGTTGCAATGTGCCGACAGTGTGACCACAACTTCATGGGTACCGCACACCTCCACAAGTGTTTATTGTGTGGCCACTTTTTTGTTGCTGTAGCGATAATCGAATTCTGGCTTTCGATAACTTGCGCCATCGAATTTCTTTGTTTTTAGCGATTGTCAACACTTTAGAGTAAACACAAACATATAATGCTCGATCTGCCTATTATATTTTAATAATTTACACTAATGCTTAAAGCAAGGCACATTCATAGCTGGAACTAATTTAGTCGCAATTAATGTCTTCCCTATATACTATTCCCAAGCATCGTCCTCCTCCGAATTACCCTCATCGCTAGACATAGAACCCTTGCCCTTCTTCACAGGCGCCTCAATCAACCTGGACAAGTGACGCATCAATGGATTGCCCGACTGCTCCGCAGGATTCTGACTTCCGGAGATGCCTTTTCGCCGAAGCATAAGCTTATTATGCAGATCTGCCATAAGATCCCCAGCAGACTGTCCGCCTGCCCGCGATCGTCCTGCATCATTTGTGCTTTGGGCATCCACTGCATCAACATTGACGGGCGCTGCTGCTGGTGAACGTAGGCGACCACCATGAGCACCGCCAGCATTACGTATGGCAGCCATAAGTTCGGAACGTGGATCCGGAGCAGGTGGAGCACGAGATTCGGGTATGTTAAGTGGTGTCTCAATTGATGGTGACAATGGTTTTATCACATTATTGTTAGGCAATTTTAATGTTGCAGGCGGTGGCGGAGGAGGCGGGGGTGGTGGCGGCGGAGGTGGAGGTGGAGGAGGAGGTTGTAGCGATGCTCTTGGCGGTTGCATTTGCGTCACTTTCCTGGGCATATTTGTCTGAGTCGCCAGTGCTTGCACGGTAAAGTCCATCTCCGTATTAAACTTGGGCTCCTCCAGTCCAAGTAAATCAGGCAAATCGTCTGGCACATCAGCAAATTGATGCGAAGGCGCAATTGGCGTTTGCTCTGCCACCGGCTCGTATTGCAGATCATTAGCAATGCCCGGCAAATCTGGCAAATCAAGCGGCACATCAATGGCAGGTGCTGCCAAAGCAGCCGGTGTGTAACGCAAATCGCCAGCAGGTGTCGCAAGCTTGGTGGTGCCATGGGCAAGAGAATGGGGCGCTGGCGCCAACAGATCTGTATCCGCAGATCTGGGCGGTTTGTGGACAGCTCGCTTGTGGCTCATAGGAGGCAAAGTGCGCTTCCAAGCATTGAGATCTTGTTGGCCACTTCTACCGCCAGTATATGCAAATTCGTTGGAATTAAAGCGCATTAGAGCGGGCATTGACTTTACTGCTGCTGGTAAAGAGCCCAAGCCGGCTGTGCGATTCGTGAGTTGACGCTCGGCAAGAAGCGGCATGACGAGCTGATCTTCGCCACGCACGTGGAAGCTGACGGAATCTAGAGTTCCCGATGCCTCTTGCTCACCATCAGGATCGTTGTTATGGCCCTGCAGTCGCCGTGGCTGTGGTTGATTCGATGTAGTTGTCGCTGTCGAAGTTGGGAAATCCATTAGTTCTTGCGCCACTGGCGGAAATGTGGCGGGGATTTTGCCTAGAACAGCGCTGGCGGGAAAACGAGCTGGTGCAAAGATTTTGATTGATTTCTTCGAACCAACGAGCGCGTTTATTTTCGCCTGCGCACGCATGACACGCTCATTTATATGCTGAACCTTGGCACCATTTCTTTCCAAGCGAGCATCGATGCGGCCAAAAATTGAGTTGATTGTTTTGTTTAGGCAGTCGAGCGACTGTGCTGCTCTGATTATTGTTTCCTCGTGATGTAGATCAGTTGGAATTATCGAGACTCGGTAGGCGCTGTGCAGGTAAGTGTCGTTGCTATCCATTTTGGTCCAATATATAAATTAAATCTCGCTTAATAAGCGATTTATCTCGCCCACTCAATTTTCCCTATCAATCAACAGCTGGTTGATAGAACGGCGTTGCCAACTAAGTAAAAGTGCATATTACTGTATCAGTATTCGTTAATCGATATACATCGTAGATTTTGTGACTGTAAGTACAAGTAAGTGTGACCATGTGTGTATTTTTTTGTATCGTTATTTCAGAACTGAATTCGTTAACCATCTTTGTGATTCAAATAATCATGAATCACGATGCCACTTTTAACTTAGGATCTTTCACGTTAATGACAATTATGTTTTGCTACGTAAAATAAATAAAAACCTTTTTTGTTATATTTTCAGTCTTCGAAGCGAGCATTAAGTGAAATAATTTTTATTATATAACACATTTTTTTAGCAATATTCATTTTTATTATTAATTTCCTTCATAAGTGATACTCTGATTATAGCCACCCAATAACTTTTCGATACTATTTTTGTGGTACGATTTGTCCTTTGCTTCAAAATATGTCTCAGTTTTGGCGGTTAGCGTGTTTTCTTTTGAGAACAGAAAAAAGTAACTGGGGACAGATTCGGAGATTCCGGTGGATGCCGAAGCAGCTCAAGGCCCAATTCATGGATTATAGTCATCGTTTTCACTAACTGACACATTACATTTTGGCGATTTCGACCTTTAAACGGTCTAAATATATTGTCGCTGTTGATAGTTCTTCCATTTTCATGAATCATGTCAGCGGCATCACATCCTTGATGGATGATTTTTATCAATACCCGAATTTCCTCGTTAGCCATTTTTTTGACAAAAACAATAGTTACTTCACTCTAAATTCTACAATTCAAACTAATGATTCGATAGTCGTCAGGTTTATGATTAAAATCGTCAGGATCAAAATACTTCTTCATTAAATATTTCAATTTAATTGCTACTTTCACCTATGAAATATGTTTTCCTAAACTCATATGCTACCCGACAATACACTTTCACTAAAATCCTTGCCCCGAATTCAAATACTCATCCTGAATTATGAAATTAGTATTAGGAAAACTCTGTTAGTATATTTTATTAAAAATAAAATAGGGTCACACTGCATACGTCAGGTCTCACGCTAATTCACACACACCGATACAAATGTTTGTCATCGCCAGTTTTTGTTACGTGAAAAATTTGTCAAAGGCTGATTTTATTTAGTTTAAAGTGCTCAAATAATTATATTTCCAAGCAAAAGTGCATTAAACTAATATTACAAATGTATTAATATATAAAGGTATGTATTCTATCGCTTCACCTACATTTTAAATGTTTTTCGCAAAAAAGTCAAGTTCGTGTACAGTACAAACGTGGCCGCGAATGCGAAAATATCCATAAATATCAAATCAAGTTTTAAAAATTGTTGTGAAAAGTGTATGTTTTGGATTAGGAATGATGTGGTTAACGTGTTAAGTGAATAATAAAAAAAAAACAGCAAAAATGTGTATTTTGCGAATGTGAAAAATAATGCGTGTTTGCTTGCTGTTGGTCGCCATTTTGAATTTTTGCTGAAATGTTCCCTCCCCGCTGTTGTGTTTATTGTTCGCCCATGAGAAGCGTGTGTGTGTGTAAACACATATTTATTAAGTATATGTGTGTGTTATATGCATTCAATTGACTGCTTATTTATTTATGTGCTGTATTTTGTTTTTACTATGACAACGAAGCCACATCAACAATTAAGTATACATCATATAGCGATGTGTGTGTTTGGCTTGCATGAGCTCAAAATGTGACAAGTACTCTTCAGGGGATGAAAAATCGAAGCATCAACAAATCTATAAGATTACTGATATCATATTTTTTACTCTTCCTTTGCAGCTTAATAACTGCAATTATTTTGTAAATCGCTCGACAAAAAGTCATACCAAATAGATTGGAATCGGGGAATCTTGGGAGGAAAACCAAAACGCCCAAGCATGGAGAGTTTATTCCAATCATATCCAGAGGATGCACGCCGCATTGGCGAAGAGTATCTATCAAGCCTCACGGATTTGAATTGCAATAGCAAGCCGCTCATCAATATGCTCACAATGCTCGCCGAGGAGAACATCAACTATGCCCAAGTTATTGTGCGCGTCGTGGAATATCACATCAGCCAGGTTAAAAAACTAATTAATTAACTGAAACAAACACAGATATACACAGTTAAAAAAAAAGTCCTTCATCTATACATATACATGAAGTGTAAAATGTGTTCCGAGACATCGTAACGAACACCGCCCGATCGGCAGTTGTGTTAACTCATGATCTCCATGTCCAAAATGTATTAGTGGCCTTAGGTCCATCACATTTCTGAGTTGGAAATCTATCAATAATTTCGATCGTTCGATTAATAATTAACAACAACAAGTGCATCATGGTTGAATTTTGATCATCAGCAATGAAGCTTCTTGAAGACGATTGAGGTTCAATTTGATATACAAGTTTGTGATAGGTTTCCATCTCTGTCAGCGATGGAGCAACAAAAAATGCTACAATTTAATGTATTGCATAATTTAATCATCATCCTTTCTTGCCTTTTAAAAATTCTTCCGGCCAAGATGTGTTAAATTTTATTACCTTACAACTGTTTTTTGGCTTAGGATACATAAACTTAAAACTGAAAATTATGCGTAATTATTCACTTGATATTTTTTTATTGGGTTTTAAGCAGAGACTGTACAAGGTAAGACGTTTCGTTTACTATATATTTCTTTTCTTCTTTTCCTCGTTATCCTTGAAGTACATAAAATACACAAAAAAGAAATAGAAAAGAAAATTGCAATAAAAAGAAAAAATACTTAAACAATTGTGATAAAGTTGTCTTTTATTTTAAACAAAAACATTGACAAATAACAAATACAAATAAAAACAAGCAGCGATTTCTGTTGTAAAAGAAAAAGAGAGATAACCAAAAACAATTTGGCCAAAACAAAGGATACAAAATTTAAGGATCCCCCTGATCATTGTTGTAGACAATTTTTTTGTTTTTTTTTTTTAAGAAAATTAGCTTAAAGCTTTCTATAACAATCTTAACACTCTCAAAAAATGTAATTTTGATGTGTATCTTCGTATAAATACGTAATAAATATTTATACTTATTGATTTCTGCAACAATCGGATTTATTGTGCTTACCAAGAATTCGGTTTGTTAAATGACACTTAATGAAATTTAATAGTTAAACTGTAGATGTTTGCTAATTTTTGGCTTTGATCAACTGGCCCCACTTCCCTTTATAACATGGAGATGCATCTGTGTACATCAGCTGTCGTCGTCGTCGTCGTCGTTGTTGTCAATCGTGATCGGGACAGTGTGAATTGATGATGTGCCTCATTGATCTGTGTCCACACACAACTCCGCTAGCGACGTTGCAGACTCTTATGTTTTATTTATTCTTACCTATCTCTTACCAAATCAAACAGGTGCCGCCAGAATTCAAATTGCCCATACTATATTTAATTGATTCAATAATTAAGAATGTGAAAAGCAGTTACGTCCAGCTGTTTGGGCAATGTATAGTCAATATTTTTCTGCACGCCTTCGAATCGGTAAGTCCTAAAGTCAAACCTTAATTCTCTCAAATAACTGATGCCAACTTCAATACAAACTTGTGTTATTTACATTGGTATTCTTAGGTTCAACATTCGCCGTCTCAGGTCTTGGAAAAGGTCAGAGAACGCATGTATCTATTGCGACAGACCTGGAACGAGGTATTTCCGGCCTCCAAGATGTATGCGCTGGATGTGAAAGTGAAACGCCTGGATAACAATTGGCCCATCACAGCTAAACCAAGTCAGGCCACAAAAATACACGTTAATCCGGCCATACACGTAAATCCCGATTTCCTTAAGACGGTAAGTTATCGAATATGAGTACTAAATGAAGAGAACTAAACATATTGTGTGGAATCACAGGGGATGGTTCCAATGCCTGTGAACAACACATTACAGAGCGATATGGAGGAGATACTTCAGGCCAAAACTCGGGAGCTGTTGGAGCTAAAGAAACGAAAGCTTGAACTGGAATTGGAGCAAACTAAATTGCATTTAAAGGAACAGGAGCGTCAACTTAGCCAGGCCACCGATGCCATTTCAGTTGCCCCTATGACCGTGCCAACTGCCACAACATCATTGCGACCACCTGGCATGGAGACCATAATAGCTCCAACTGGAGCTGCTGTTGCACCAATGTATCCCAGTGGAATGCGTCAAATGCGACCCATGGCACCAGCAGTTGCCGGTGGCATGCCGCCAGTAATTGGACAGCAACCGGTAAGTACTTAGTGATCACTCTTCTCCAAATATCAGACGCTCTAACGCAAAGGGCTATTGCAGCCGTTTACGAATAAACCAAAGGTGCATCCGATTAATCCGGCTATGCTGAACTCGGTGCGTCAAAGGGATCCACGACTGGCGCGCCAGCAGCAGTCGCAACCATCGTCGCAAATGGCAGCTCCAATGCGCACTGCTGATCCGCGTTTGGAGAGCCATAAAACATCTGCCACCTCATCATCGTCCACACACAAATCTAGTCGCTCACGTAGCAAATCTCCAATGCGTAACTCTGGCAGCAGTCGCTCCAGCAAGAGCAGCAGCAGCAACCATCATAGTTCGTCCAGTGGCAACAGCAGTCGCAAGCGTAGCGAGTCGAAGAGTTCCACGGCTTCGACATCGTCGTCTGGCTCCGATGGCCGGCATAAAAGCAGCAACTCCAGCGGATCGCCTGTTAAAAGGTCATCAAGCTCTCGCGATAAGCCATCGAGTAAGGAGCAAAGCGAACGCTATGCTCACAATGGTGGATCGCCTGTGCCTTCGAAGCGCAAAAGCAGTTCACCAGCCAGCTCACCAGCAAAATCAAAGCGTAATGCCACACACAAATCTTCGTCATCCTCATCATCGTCATCGTCGAGGCGTGATAATAGCAAGCCAAGCAGTTCCAGCAATCAACGTTCCCGCAGTCGCTCACCCATTTACAAAGATGTGGATATGCGCAGCGTAACACGAAGCAAGTCACCAGAGGCGATCTCGGGACAAGGAGCAACATCAGCAGCGACTGCAGCGAAGATCCAAACAGCCGCAGCAACAGCTACAACAACGACAGATACTGCACTCAACGCAATCGATTTAGAGAAACGTAAGAAACCATTTTTAATTCTAATCTCACATTTGTTAGCCAACAGCCAAGTCGAGATCGAAATCGAAATCGATACCCGTAGGCATGCAAATGACAAAGTAGTTGAAATATTCAGAAATTACAAACCAAATTGGCGGCACCATGGGCTCACACCTGGCCAAGGGCAATGGGGAGGAGGAGGGGTTGTTGTGGGAGTGTGTTGAGCGTTTTTCAATCGCATGTAACATGTATCCGATTCATGCACTTGATGAACCTTCAGTTGTCCACAAATTGTAAGTAAATTGCAAAACGTAAGCTTGAAACACATGAAAGCAAATCTAATAAGGAGAAAGCTTACACGCTGTAAATCCCTATGAACATTTGATACTGTTGATAAGCTTATTACTTGCTACTGAATTCATTGGTAAAATTTCAACTGATGGAAATCCTGGCATTGTCTCAGAAGAGTTTCATATTGAAATGTTTAATAGTATATACAAAACTAATTGGTGAGTTTATTCACTCGTTGCTCCACTCGGCACATTTTCTGTGGCTATATTTATCTATGTATATTTATTTCAAAATTTTACTCAATATTATTTAATAATAACATACTTAGAACATTTTTTAATACTTAAGAAACATATTGAAGTTTACTAAAGAAACAAGAGAAACAAACTTACTACAAGATAAAAAAAAAAAAAGAAAACAAATCCAATAAAAAGTGTTTAAAAACCTTTTGCATTCCAGTTGTTTTAATTACATAAAATAATGCAAAACTTAGCCAGGTGGTGCCGCCTTTGGTGTAATTTTAAGTCTATTCACTTTGTGTAATTGTATAAACTCAAGAAACCTATATGATCCGTGATAAACGATAAATAACTGTGATGCAATTGTACCTGATAAAATAATCAGTTGATAAAAACTAAGAAGAAATAAAGACTGCAGTTTTTAAATTGTTGTTGTTAACGTCTACAAAAAAAAAACTTTTAAACAATTCCTATTTAATATTAAAACTTTTCATAAACAAACTCATATTTATTTAAGTGTATTGTAGCTGTATTATCATAATACAATCCTCCGATTATACATCTCACACTTTACCTGTTTAAATATCTACGTATATATTATATTATTTTTATTACACCTATTTTTATTATTTTTTATACTTGTAGAACGGCACTTTTTTACTATTTTTTCTCAATTTCTTTTTTTATTTTTGTTAATCTATCTCGATTCCTAAACGAATCTAAATCAACTCTATTAGTATTGTTATTGTTTTCTTTATTATGATTTTCCACTAATTTTTCTAGCCCATTTGCTGTGCCTGGTGTTTGTTGATGCCCTAAAATATTGACCATTTTAATTCTTAATTTTTTATGTTTTTTTTTTTAAATTTAATTTTAATTCTTAATTTAATTAGGCCGTGAGTTATTTTTCGTAATATCATAGTTTTCGTTTGGCACAACCAAAATTCCTTAATCGTTTGTTGGAAGCCTAAAACAATTCTAGCTACATTTCAAATACTTGAACCAGGGCCTCGTCCATCAGCAACTGTTGCTGCTGCAGCTGCAGCTTCCATTGCGACGCCGCATTTAGAGGCACAAATAATGGACGTCGATATGAGGCCATTTGCCTCGTTGTCGTTGGCCAAGCCAGCGACGCCGCCGCCTCCGGTAATAACAATCGGCAGATCGTCAGCAACATCTAATCCAGAATCGAGCAACAGCAACAACACCGGCACAACAAACGCTAGCAGCGACTCCAACGCATCATCGAACAGTTCCTCCAAATTGCCCACAAAAGTGTCGTTCAAAATACAAAAACAGTTTAATAAATTAGAAAAATCTACAGCGCATTTATCAACAGCATCACTGCTAGCAGCAACCGCCGCCATCGCACCAACATTAACAGCTGACGTCGCCAGCGTGAAGCAATCGTCACCTGCGCCCTCTTCTTCGTCGTTGCAACAGTCAATTAACAAATTGATGAATCCTGTCCAGACGACGCATGTTGGCGGCGAGAAACGTTCGGCTGGTCAACTGCCCTTAGATCACGATGACGTTGAAGAAGATGAACATCTGCAACAACCACAGCAGAAACGCAGCAAATCAGCCAAATTGGATGCGTAAGTATAGAATAATTATTGTAATTTGCATATTAATTGTTATCATCTGTTCCCCAGACTCTTTGGCAGCGAGGATGTCGACTTGCGTCGAGTGTTGCCCGGCAAACCAGTTGCAATTGGTCCCAGCAGTGTAATTGTCGTGGAAGATGACTCTATGGATAACTGCGACTCTGATAAAGTGAGTCAGATGTGCTTAATAACTACCTAATTTTGACTAAATTTAATTTTACCCATCTTCTATTAGCAATCTGCCAAAGCTTCCCACAGAAAACCATCGCTGGACGAGCTACGCGCCAAACTGGCAACGAGTGCTCGCAACAACCAAAAGCTTTCCAAGGGCGGTAAGTACCAAGAACATCAAGTGTTTGTAATTCAACTCAATTTAACTACTTTGCACACATATACAGAAAAACTCAAAGACCATCCTGTGACTCAGCGACTTAAGCAACTGGCCGAATTAAAGCCCAATGATGACTCGCAGGAGGCGCACGATGAAACAATGCGCACGATACTGAGTCAAGCGCAGGAGATGTTTGAGAATCATGGCATGAATGAGGATCAGTACAAAGATCTAGTCACTAAAGTGGTGGCTATGAACGAGAGCAGCAAATTGAAGGACAATCGAAGACGCGACGTCGTCGTCGATGATGAGGATTTGGATCGAAATGCTGCTCGTGATGCAGTGCTACGCAAGCGTATTCCCAAACTAAAAGGCAACGAGAACCATGCATCTAGTTCACCGCGTAGTGACGGCGATCCTCGAGGATACGAGGAACAACAACTTGTCATTAACGAAAAGGCTCAGGCGCAATCGAAGCTATCCAAGTCAAAGCGCGACGGCAAGCGACGAAAGCCAAGCAAATGGGGCGAGCAAGTGGATCCAGCAGCTGCACAACGTGCTGCATGGCAGTTGGCTCAGAACAACAATAACAATAATAATAATAACAACAACAATAAACGTATGCCGGTTGCAAATGTCGCAGTTGGCGGTGCTTTTAGAAGCACACCTTGGCAGCATCCCCCGATGGTTATGGCACAATCTGCAGTCCCACCGCCACCACAGCCGCCGGCAATGATGGGCATGCCGAACGTGGCATCTACTGCTATGACCAAAGCCATTAACTCGCTGGATAATCCCATGGCGGATATGGTGCGCAGCATAACCATTGATGGGGGCAGCAAGGAGATACGTTTCTACAACCAAGTGGCTGTCATTTTCATGGATGGCGATGAGCCGCACGAGATTGGCTTCCAGCATGGCCAACGGGCTATTTACATTGATCACAATGAGCCGCTAGCCTTAAGTTTCAATGATGATTACAAACCTTTCCAACTGGAGGGTCAACTGCATCGCATACGCTTTGGCCACCCCTCACGTGAACTCTACATCGATGATCACTGGTACGAAATCTACTTTGGTGGTCCTCCCGTTTCGCTGCCCATTGGCAACAAACTGCATGTGCTGAAGGCAGAAGGACCTCCACCGAATGTGGACATTGGACGTGTGCGTCGTGATCTGGTTGTAGGCAAGATCAATATGATTGTGGATGCCCACACCATTGTGCCACTCTTCCTGGATGGCCGGCAACAGACGTTCCTTTTGGGTGCCGAACAGCATTCACTCCAGTTTGTCGACAGCTTTCTGTACGCCTTGCTCGACGGACAGCTGCAGAAGCTTGAATACGGAGGCTTGCCCAAAAGCATGAAGCTCAATGGTGGACGCAATTGTTTTATACGTTTTGGAACTCTGCCCAAGGGTGTACAAGCCGGCAAAGCACATGTGCAGGATATGGTGTACATCAAAACTGATGCACCTGCCGAGCCACCACAGCCTCCACCATTGCCCGTGCCAGTAGCTACTCCAATGCAAGGAATTGCGCCCCTTGAGCAGCCGATTGCAACTTCTCTAGCTGGAGCCGCCGCAGGAGGAGGAAATGCAGCAGTGTCGCTACCGGCGGCTGCAGCAGCGCTGAGCAACCTAAATATCGATGAGCTCTTCCAGAAGCTCGTCTCGTCTGGCATAATTGGGGCACCCTCCACGGTCCCGGCTCCAGTTACGAGTAGCGTAAGCGTACCTGGATTAGAGGTGACATCCAGCTCAAGCAAAGATGCAGCTCCTGCAGTGGCAGTCCCTATTCCCGCAGCAGCACCTAGCGAGCCCATCAAACGCATCGATCTAAACAAACCGGATACCATCAAGACGCGCCAAACAGCGGTCATTGCAACTCTTTACTTGGGCATGCAGTGCAGCAGTTGCGGTGTGCGCTTCCCACCTGAACAGACTATCAAATACAGCCAGCATTTGGATTGGCATTTCCGACAGAATCGCCGTGAGCGTGACTCCACGCGTAAGGCAACATCGAAGCGCTGGTTCTATGATCTCAGTGATTGGCGACAATACGAGGAAATCGAGGACGTGGAAGAGCGTGAAAAGAACTTTTTGGAGGCGCAGGGTCAACAGCTTGGTCCCGATGCTGCCGACGAGGTGTCGCAGCAACGCTCCATGGACTCACCTATGCCCAGCTGTGCGGCCGGAACGGATGACGTTGATCGGTGCTGTGATATGTGTCATGAGAAATTTGAGCAGTTTTACAACGAGGAGCTGGAAGAGTGGCATCTGCGCTCAGCTATTCGTGTCGAGGACAAGATCTATCATCCTCTATGCTATGAGGACTACAAGAGCTCCCTAAATCCACCAGCGCCAGTTGTCAGCGATCCCTCAGCCAATGGTGATGTGGATATGCTTAGTGCCAGCGATGACAATGCTATGGATACTTTAATCAAGCTTGAGGATGATATTAGTAAGTATCGCTAACCATAAGAAACATTGCTAATCGTTGAGTGAGGTATTTTATTTGTTGTAGGGAAAGACTACAATATCAAATTTCCGCCCGTAGAACTCAATATTTATTTACTAATTCATTCACAGATGATGCGAAAAATCCATCGGAAACCTTGATGGATGACGATGATGATGACGTTATTGTCCTACCCAATGAAGAACCGAGTGTAACCGAGATCGTCGATGATGATGACGATGAGGAATATGTTCCAGTCAGTGTGCCACCTACAGAAGCAGATGTTGAGTCTGAGAAAGAGAAGGAGACTGCATCCACACTAAACACCGAAGAGGGCCAAGAGCATGGGCTGCAAAAAGACAAGGAAAACGATCAGCATCAAAAGGCTGAGAATGCTAACGAATCAGATGTGGATGTAGAGATACAGGAGCCAAACATTCCCTTTACCGATCTTGATACATACGTTGAGAAGGAACCGGTTCCACTGCTGAATGTCAAGATCAAGGAGGAGCCAAAAGACGACGACGAAGATGAAGACGATGACTTTGAAGATGTGGGCACAGTGGTGACATTGTTACCGCTTCCAGAAGATGAGATATCGATTAATAGCAGTGGTAAGTGCCGCAAATAAAAACTTTCTCAGTATTTAATCCTAATTTTGAATCGTATTAATTGTAATGTCTTACGAACAGAAACACAAACGCAAACAATTGATTCATCTGCCTCGCCAGCAACAATAGAGCGCCCAGCATCAGTTGCATCGCTCTCAATGCCGGCTCATGAGGATGAACTTGAACTGGAGCCAGTTGGGCCTGTGCTGGGGACGTCATCCGAGGCTGATTTTAATGGTGAGAATCCGCAGGAGACACATAATCTGAGCGCAGCTGGACCGGCTCCAGCGTTACCTTTGGCTAGCATAGTTAATAAAATAAAAATAAACATAACTAAGAATACAAGTAGTAATAGTCATAATAGTGCCTCAATAACAACAACAACGACGACAACAGCAACAGCAGCAACGGACTCGCAAGTGTCGGCAATCAGCGTAATTGGTGGCTCTGGAAATACCGATGGGCAGCACCAGCTGCAGCAGCAACAACAGCAGCAGAATAATTCAATTGAAACCATTTCCACAATTCCAGTTCTGTGTGGAGGCAATATGTTTGTCCCCAAAATTGCCACCAGCAATTCCACAAATGCATCACCTGCTAACATTAGTTCCATATCGGTGATTGGCAGCAATTACGGCAGCAGCAGCAGCAATAACAACAGCACCAGCGGCAGCAATAACAATAGCAACAATAATGCCGCTTCGCGTTCAAATACAGCGACGGTAACTTCAATGGGAGCTCCGGCATTGTCAACGACTTCCAGCAGCGGGCCTACGACAGCGCCCTCTGCTCAAAGGTCGACAACACCGCCGCCAACTGTTGCAGTTGAAGCTGAGCCTGAGCCGATCGTAGAACAAAAGCCAGCGTTACGAAACGTCACATTAAAGAAGACTAAGAAAGTTCAAAATGGTGTTGAAACATCGGGCCTCTGCTCCATTATGTAAAGAAGCACGAGGAAGAGGCACTTACATACATTACTATATATATTCCTACTCTCAATCAGTTTTTAATTAGCAATTTACAAATTATTTTAGAACGTTACTTAGTTTTAAACAATTTACAGACGTGTGATCGATCGAAGCGCGTTTTTCTTTTCTGTAGGTACCCACCACAACCTTCAGTATAAACACCGCCTCGCCTGGGCAGCGCTACGGGCGTAACACTTAACTTATTTTCTAACGGTAATGCAAATAAAACTAATTTTACGCGAATAAAAACAAAAATAATAAGTATACATAATTTGTGATAATTTTATAACACCTGAGAATAAATACAATTACACAAATCAAGCTTATATTTCATTATATCATGTAATGTACATCTGCTAATCTGAAACAATAAATCAAAAGCTGAATTTAATATTTTATTTTATTCGTTATTAATCCTTGTATATCTGATTATTTTAAATATATAAATACTTGATAATTTCAATAAAGATATCTACTCAACAAAGAAAATAGAATTTGTATTTTTTTATTTGTAAACCTGCGACTTTTTTCTTAACTTCATTAGGTTTTTAAAGTTCCAATTCACAGAAGCGCGCAATTAAAGTGTTGTACAATGGTCGATTATATTTGTTGGCAAAACATCGTAGCTTTAAGCTTTCTTCACAATGCAATAATCTGATGTATAAATGATATGTGATGTATGTGCATGTGGATGTTTTGGCTAGCATGACAATTTATATCTCTGATTGCTGTCTTTTTTTAAGCCACTAATGAAAAATGCTTTTACTTGATTTGTCTATCAAAATACGATACCGCAGATAAAAATCTATAGGTTCTTTGTTCTTTGTTTATTTCGGTTTATCTAAAAAAAATTATATGAACGCATTAAAAATTTTAAGCTATAAACAATTATAAACCTTTTGCAATATTTTGAAATGTTTTTGTAAATATATCGATAACATCGATATGAAAACAATTTCGACTACATCAATATATCGTCAACATGAAGCTATCGCTAATATTACTCTCCATGCACGTGGGCCTGTTTAGTGTTTAAAATTATTGAATATAAGAAAGTAGTCAAATAAATGTCTTCGTCTTTTTTTTTAAAGCCAGGCGCTGCTAAGCAAGCCAATAAAAAACGCAAGGTCAGTATCATACATCAAAACATACCTCAGAACAATACTGATGGCACTCTCAAAACATACATAGAATATTGCGGCAAAAGCAAAAAAAGGCGTCACAAAACCAGGGAAACGTACTCAAAATGCAGCAGCTCCACCGCCTAAAAAACAACGTCGAGCCAAAGTGGATGATGAGGAAATCGCCAGTGATGATGATGAGTTTGGCAGTGATGTCGGTGGCGATGCACTCACCTTCTCAGCTGACGAAGCAGAAGAAGCTGAAACACCACAAGACAAACGTCTGCGTTTGGCCAAACAATATTTGTCGGAGATTGAGAGACAGGAGGCGGAACGTGCTGAGGATCGGGAGCTAAGCAAAAGCATCGAACAACGCCTGCAGACTGAGTATCTGGATAGTGTGGGACGATTGCGACGCAACATTGCAGGCAACATTAAAACTTGTATCATAGAAGGCAACCTCAAACACAAAATCCATCACACGCCGTTGTGTGCTCTTGCCTTAAGTACGGATGGCAAATACCTTTATGCGGGCGCAAAGTCGCAATACGTGCTTCGTTGGTGTACGGAGAGTGGTAAAGTTCTTGGGAAATGCGATGTGTTGCCCCATCGCGAGGAACCCGAGACCGGCAAAAAGCGAAGATCCCATGTCATTGCCATATGTCTATCTAGCGATATGAAGTTCATGGCCATTGCCGAGGGCGGTCCTCACATACAGATCTGGTGTCCGCAGACAATGAAGCATGTGAAAACCTTTAAAGGTCACAGGGATAATGTTTCTGCATTGGTTTTTCGCAAGGGAACACATGAGTTGTATTCTGCCGCCAAGGATCGTTCAGTGAAAATTTGGTCTTTAGATGAATTGGCCTATGTGGAGAGTTTGTAAGTTAAATATACCGTTGTAAACGGAGTTATTGATAGTTTTGATAGTTATTAAACTGTAATTTCTCTAAAGGTTTGGTCACCAGACGACAGTCACAAGTATAGATGCATTGAGTCGCGAGAGAGCTATTACTGCTGGCGGATCTGATTGCTCCTTGCGCATTTGGAAGATCACGGAGGAGTCGCAACTAATATACAACGGACATAAAGACGGCATTGAGTGTGTCAAACTGATCAACGATGAGCATTTTGTATCCGGCGGCGTTGATGGGTAAAATATGATTTATTTAAAAAATAAGCAAATAATTTCCACAATATTGAGTTGTATCTTTCTTATTTTAGAGCAATTAGTCTGTGGAGCGCATTAAAGAAGAAACCAATCTGCACAACGCAATTAGCCCATGGGAAGGGAGATAATGCTGTAGCGAACTGGATAACAGCAATAGCCGTAGTGGTCAACACGGATCTGATTGCGACAGGTGCGGAAAGTCATAATATCAGAAATGAAATGAAACTGCAACTTGTATACATTTTACAGGTTCCTGCGATGGTTGTTTGAGGCTTTGGCAAGCAAGTCCGAACGCCCGGAAACTTCAGCAAATGAATAGTGTATCGATTGGAGGCTTCATTAATGCTCTAACGTTTAATGCAGATGGCACAAAACTTTATGTGGCCGTTGGTCAGGAGCATAGGTTGGGGCGTTGGTGGCGGCATAAAGACGCCAGAAATAATATAGTTGTAGTTGACATTAAGTTACAAAACACAACCAGCAAATAGGTTAAATGTAAGCTTTAATAATGTTGTACCTAGAAGAAATCGGCCGACTGCATTGTGTGCCGATCTTCAGTGAAGACATAAAACTGTTTATAATGAAAGAAAACTATGATTTGATATTTTTAAATGTTTTTTTTTTTATATATACATATATATATTAAACAGTATGTCATTGAACTTCAATATGTGTAAAACACATACATGTCGCAATGGCAGTTACTATATTTAAGGCACACTTCTCACTGGAATACAAGTTTGTAGACAGGCTCCATACCGCTGCATGGAAAGACTCGTTGTTCTATGTGTAACCACCCAGGCAATAATCCAATAGTTCATCTCAGCTAAGATCTCTTCAACGAATTTGGATTTCGATTCAATTTATTAATTAATACAATTTTACTCGACCTTTTTCAATTTCATAAAATGTACCAATATCGCTCTTTTCAAGGAATCCGAAATATACATATACTTGCTACATCTTGAAGACTTTCATAGAAGTTTAAATACCTTTCAACAACTAAATCGCAAACAGGTAATTATCCCATCCAGAGTGTTAATCTCGGGAGGCCGGACTCTCTCTTGTTTTTCCGCCCAATTTGTGTTTTATTTAAACTATTTCTTAAGCAAACAAAAAATTTGTTTTGAAAATACTATAGTATTTTTACCGCTTAATAGTGCGATCGTTATCGGCGTATTATACACTTTTTAGTATATAAATACTAAAAAGTTCAACAAAAATCTTTTTCGTTGAAAATCTATTTCAGTATTTTTGTGGTTACACCTGACAATTAAGAGCTTTACAAAAGCTCATTTTTAGGAACCACTTGGGTTGGTCTGGTTACAAAACAGCTAAAATGCAGAGAAAAGCCGGTGGCGGAGTTTTCACCTATTTTAAGACGGAGGCAGGACGAAAGTTAGTCTTTTTTGCAGCTGGCACAACGACGCTTGGTTTGTGTTTGGTCAATTTTGTGCCACACACCTTTGGACTTCAATACTACCGCGAATTTGTGCAGTGCTATCAGTGGGTGAGAGAATGAGGACAGAAAGATGGGACAATGTTTATCAATTTATTCCATTGAATTACAGAAATGGCATTGAACGCGAAGTGCCACCAGCAGTGGAGCAACGTGTGCACAAAGCTATGGAGCAACTGAATGTAGATCCGCGGGAAGCGAAGTTCATTAAAACGTTCACGGTCTTTGGCTTTGACCTGTTTCAAGCGGGCACTACCAAGTTCCGCTTTGGCGGTGCATTGGGTATTCCCGTGAACTACGCGTACAACAGCATTAGTGAGATTAAGCGCGCCGACATTCGTTTCCGGGATCAACAAATCAAGTGGAGCTCCGACAACGGCAAACTGCTAGAAGAGGCAATCGTTCTGACCGAAGATGAGCAGGTGTTTGGTCTGAGCAAAGCGATACTCCAGCTGCAGACGCATCGCGTGCTGCTGAACTCGCTATTCCCCAGCGTGAGCTTCCTTATGGTATACACGTTAGGACGCTATCTCAATATGCATCTAAATCTCTTTGCAAAACATGCCAGCGTAAGTTGAATGGATTTGTTATTGGTATAGGAACGCTGTTAATCATTATGCTAATACATAGGTGCGCTGCGTTATGTATGGCATTTTGGGCTTGTTTGGCATTGGCAGCTGGTCATTCATGAAGGACTTTAATCAAGTGACTACCGACGCGGACATCGATAAAAAACTAGCCGCTCTGGGGCCACAATTTGTAGCCGCTGGCATCAGTTATTACGACAAGCAGCTGAAAAAGAACATTGCTTTGAGACATTTGATTGGCGATGATACCTACACTGCCCTGGGCAATGAAAACTTTTTGCTGCGCCAGAAGACAATGCCGCTGACAGCACGCAAATCCTTCTTCGAGCAGAAATGGAAGGAGATGCAAAATGCAGAAGCACAATAAGCGTTTCTTATTTTTTCTGTTGGTTAATTTATTCGTAAGCCTACAGCTGTTAAATAATAAATAATGAATGTCCAAGTACAAGTAAATAACTCCAAAAGAACTTGACTAGCATCGTGTGTGGCATGAAATTTTGACTAAGCCTAAACTAATTTTTAAAGTATGATATTCTGTGTCACTTAAAATGTCTCCTCGCCAACCAGATCACTGATTGTGGCCACCAATCGACGTGAATGCTCCACAGCACAGGTTGCCGTAACGAGACCCAAATGGATGCAGTAGAGCTCATAGACGCGCACCTTCTGTGGTGACAACTTGGGGAAGCACAGTTCCACCAAATCACTATAGTAATCCATGGGCAAGGCGCCTGGCTCAGCCGTTGGTTTCTGTCCATTGCCATTGCCATTGCCACCGAAGCCAGTGGCTAAGAAATGCTGTTGCAAGTCGAGTGGACATTTTAAGTTACTGCCCGAGAGGTCCTCAAACCACAGAAAATACGAGTAATGGAATGTGCGATCCTTCCACATGACAGTGGTCTGACCTTTCTTCAGATAGCCACGTGTAAACGCAACCATTTGCCACAGCTTTGACTTGGGCACCAGCTTCGATGGTGGATTCATCTGTCGCAGTTCGGGCGCCAACATTTGACCTGTGCTGCGATTCACATACATGAAATGCACCAGGCCGGGAAAGTCCTCCAGATAGGCATCGATGGAGATATTACGCGCCGCCTTCACGGCCAGAAATTCGGCCAATTCTAGCAGTTTGGCTTCCACCACAGCCGCTGAGTCGGCCAACTGATCCAATTGATGATTACTGGCGCTGTCGCAGCAGGCGAGCGAAAGAGTAAAAAGTTGTTTCAGTTCCTCAACGAATGCCGGAAGATTGGACTCGATGCGCACGAGCAGCTCACGCTCATAGCTTTTGAAGAACTCCACATACATCTTGCGCAGATTCTCCCAACGTGCCGTGAACTTCTTCACACAAATTTCTAACTCCTCATGCTTCTGCTTCAGGTAACGTTTGAGAGCCGTCAACGTTTGACTTACAAAGGATTCGAGGCTCTCATAGGCGGGCTTCAGTGCATCACCATCGCCTTGTTGTTGCACGGCAACGATCTTTTGTAGCACAAAGAAAGTGTCGTAGATGCTGCTGGTCAGTGGCATGTGGCCATACTCAATCAGCTGCAACAGCACCTGGTGGCCATGAAGACGTGAGAAATGCACTATGGTTGGCACACAACCAGAGTTCGGATCGTGGGAGACGCCTTGCAGGAATACGGCCACTGCACGTTGTGTTTGCTGCGAATTCAGAGCACGCGCCAGAATAGCCAGAAAAAGCAAATCAGCAGGAGCCAAAGGAAGCGCCAGGCGTGTGCTGTTCAGTGCCAGAAGCTTGTGGGATATTAAGAGCATGGCATGGGTTCGCTGCTGTCCACCCGTCTGACGTAGCTGCTCCAAAGTGGCGTCTAGGGTCACGTGCACGGTTCTTTTTAGTTCCGGATTGACTAGCAGCTTGGGCATCGCTTCCAGAAGATAAGCTTGCTCTTCCTGACATAACTGCGTCTCATAGCAGTTCAAGCACTGGGTCAGCAACTCTTGCTGCATGTGTCCCGCCTGGGCACCAAATAAATTGGCACCATAGCAGTAGCGTGTCAGTGTCATGGCCACGCCCAATTGCCGCGTCAACTGCTCGATCTCGATTTGTCCGATCTTAAGGAAGCTGTAGCCCAAGAGTTCGCCAAACACCAAGTTGAAGTCATTCTCACACTGGAAGCTGGCATAGGCATTGTCGAATTGGCAATGCATTATCCGCTGCGAACTGATGATGGGACTAAAGATTTGCAATAAAACATTGCTGTCCAGCGCTGCTCCAGCTGCAGTTCGACTTGTAGCTGGCAACAAACCTTGGGCAATGGCAATGTTGCAGATTTTGTCGGTTAATGTTGCATTTAAGTTCTGATAGACAACATCGTTGGCACTATTAAACACAATTAGGCCGTTCATTTTCTTATCAGCAGCGCACTTTGTTAAGTGCAAAACCACAACACAAGAAATAAATACACAGCTTTCTTTGTAGTGTTGCCAAGCATCGGAATGTTTCGTGATAAGCGCAAGCCGTCTATAAAATGTGTAAATTTTAATTTTCGGTATAAAAATACTGAAATGAATGTGAAAGAACACATTGATGTTTTGTCATAAGAGGTTGCCCAACACCAATTTAATAAATATCGGGAGTGCGTGCTATCGCTGCCAATGTTCCATCTCTAAAGCACACACAGTTCAAGAATTACATTGTCTTATCAAATCGTAGCAAATTCGCCATGGGTCGTCTAATACTCGAGCACACACTACAGGGCCACAAAGGGCGCATCTGGGGAGTCGCCTGGCATCCGAAAGGCAACAGCTTTGCCTCGTGTGGCGAGGACAAAGCAATCCGTGTTTGGTCCCTCTCAGGCAACAGCTGGAGCACTAACACCATATTGTCCGATGGACATAAGCGCACAATACGCGAGGTACGCTGGTCGCCATGTGGCGAGTACTTGGCCTCGGCTAGCTTCGATGCCACTACTGCCATCTGGTCCAAGCACGAATGCAATGCCACCCTGGAGGGCCATGAGAACGAGGTAAAGAGCGTTAGTTGGTCACGCAGTGGAGGCCTTTTGGCGACTTGCTCACGCGATAAATCTGTGTGGATCTGGGAGGTGGCTGGCGATGATGAGTTCGAATGCGCCGCTGTACTTAACGCACACACCCAGGATGTAAAGCGTGTCGTGTGGCATCCGAAACTTGAGATTTTGGCCTCTGCTTCATATGACAATACCATCAAAATGTTTGCCGAAAGTGCCTTAGACAGCGATTGGGATTGCACAGCTACGCTCAGCTCGCACACGAGCACAGTGTGGAGCATTGACTTTGATGCAGATGGCGATCGTTTGGTGTCCTGCAGCGATGATGCTACGCTCAAGATCTGGCGAGCGTATCCGCCGGGCAATGAGGCTGGCATTGCGACACCGGACAAGACAACCGTATGGAAGTGTGTGTGCACCATAGCAGGGCAGCATTCGCGTGCCATTTACGATGTGTCGTGGTGCAAGCTGACTGGGCTCATTGCTAGCGCCTGTGGCGATGATGGCATTCGCATCTTCAAGGAGACAAGCGATTCCAAACGGGATGAACCTACATTTGAGCTGCTAACAACCGAGGAAAGTGCACACGAACAGGATGTAAATGCTGTCGAATGGAATCCTGTGACGCCAGGTCAATTGATCTCCTGCAGTGACGATGGTACCATCAAGATATGGAAACTAAGCGAGTAAAGGGGATTCTTAATATTTTTTGTGTGGGTTTTATGTGTACATACCTAAGGATATGCTTAAGTATAAATGATGTAAATGTAATAAATATGTATCTGTTGCAGTAACTAGAGACTATTTGCTAAGAAACGGCTCATGCAGCGTCTTGTACAGTTTCTTAGCTTTACGTGGACCCAGACCCATAACCTGAGACAGTCGTTCCTCACTGGCATTGATAAGATTCTCAAGATTACCGAAGATTTGTAATAGAGTCACTGCATCGGTTTTGTTCACTGGCTTGATGTTAGTAAGAGCTGCAACAAGCTGCAGAGAAACATTCGATTAGGATTCAGTAGAAATTGCTTGAGCAGCTCACTTTCTGATGTGGATTCGATTCCACACGCTCCATGATGAGATCAGGCGGACGCTTTTCAAATTGCTTGTACGTTTCTATGATTTTGCCGGCTTCCTCTGCATTCCAGGCCAGCATCATGGTTAAATCCGCCAGTAATGAGATACGTGTTAGGCTCTTTAACGCATTGTGCGGTTCCGGAGTGTCCACTTGGACGAGCAGGACTCTTAACTCGTACATCTTGCCCAGCGCTTTTAGACGCTGACAAATGTAATCGGGATTAAGATTGTGATACTTGAGTGATAGAAACAAAATGCAGGACGTGCGGCCCACCACATAATCGGGCACAATGTCATCGCGAAACTCCAGGGGCACATTGAGAATGGACTTCAAAATAGGATTTCCTCTTTGTTTACTGTGAACCAAAACACTGTGCGGATTTGATGGCAACTTGGATGAACCTGCAGGTAAGTTGCTGCTGCTGCTGCTACTGCTTGAGGGTAGCGATTCTGGCTGGACTTGTAATTTGGGAACCTTGGGAGCCGTGGGCATGTCCATGGAAGCCAAAACATCGTCAAAAGAATCGTCGATTAGATCGTCCATTTTAGCCCGGTAAATTACAGAATTTCACAAAAATGTAAATTACAATCGTTATCGAGCTGTCTATCGAAATGGTATTTACAAACATAATATGGTATATTTTTGATCTAAAATAGGATATTTTATTATTTAACTGCGGTCACGCTTTCCTTTCGAGTTGTCAACTCAGCGACGTGTGCGTGCAAATTGTTTATATTATTTGCAAAAATAAATAATTAAACGTTCAATTAAATCATGGCTTCACATCCGGTGTTTATAGATCTGTCGTTAGATGAGCAGGTAATGTTTGGAACACAAATAAGTAACTAATAGCTACTGCGGTATCTGGTGAACAGTAAAGTGAGGTTATGTTGCGAACGACTGCAAAAACAAAATTTGTAAATATTAAGAACCGATATAATTTATATTTATTTTTTTTTTACCACAGGTGCAAGAACTGCGCAAGTATTTCAAGAAGTTGGGTGCCGAAATCTCATCGGAAAAATCTAATAAAGGCGTTGAAGATGATTTGCACAAAATTATTGGCGTCTGCGAAGTTTGCTTCAAAGACGGCGAACCAGCCCAGATCGATGGCATTTTAAACAGCATTGTGTCCATTATGATTACGGTTAGTACAAATAATACCGTGTAATTAGCAAAAAAATTCAACATTCTTCTAAATGCTTGTAGATACCGCTGGATCGTGGCGAGAATATTGTCCTGGCCTATTGCGAAAAGATGACCAAGGCACCCAACCAGCCGCTGGCCAAAGTTTGCTTGCAGTCACTGTGGCGTCTGTTCAACAATCTGGATACTGCGTCCCCATTGCGCTACCATGTCTACTACCACCTGGTTCAGGTGGCCAAGCAGTGCGATCAAGTGCTCGAGGTCTTCACTGGCGTCGATCAATTGAAATCGCAGTTTGCCAATTGCCCACCATCCAGTGAGCAGATGCAGAAGTTGTATCGCCTGCTGCACGATGTGACCAAGGACACCAATCTGGAGCTATCTTCCAAGGTGATGATTGAGCTGTTGGGCACCTACACCGCCGATAATGCGTGCGTAGCTCGTGAGGATGCCATGAAGTGCATTGTCACCGCTTTAGCCGACCCCAATACATTCCTGCTCGATCCTCTACTGTCGCTGAAGCCTGTGCGTTTCCTAGAGGGCGATTTGATTCATGATTTGTTGTCCATATTCGTATCGGACAAATTGCCATCGTATGTGCAATTTTACGAGGATCACAAGGAGTTTGTCAACTCTCAGGGTCTCAACCATGAACAAAACATGAAGAAGATGCGTCTGCTTACGTTCATGCAGTTGGCTGAAAGTTTCCCCGAGATGAGCTTCGATACGCTGACCAAGGAACTACAGATTGCCGAAGATGAAGTAGAGCCATTTGTCATTGAGGTGCTGAAAACGAAACTGGTGCGTGTGCGTCTCGATCAGGCCAATCGCAAGGTGCACATCTCGTCGACTATGCATCGCACCTTTGGTGCGCCACAGTGGGAACAGCTGCGAGATCTGCTGCAGGCATGGAAGGAGAACCTTAGCTCGGTTCGTGAGGGCTTGACGAATGTTTCATCTGCACAATTGGATTTGGCGCGTACGCAGAAACTGATACATTAGAAATACCAATTGCGAAATATCTTAGTGACGTCAAGATCAAATAAAAAGCACCGTAAAAAGTTTATATATTAAATTATTTTGAGGAAATGCGAGAGAAACAAAGCTTGAATAAATTTCTAAGTAAATCGAAAATAGAGTACAAAATAATTTCATAAATTTTTGAATCAAACGCGATAATCGTCTTTAACTTTCTAGCTTATTAATACTAATACTACAAATTACTAATGATAAGGATTGATACAAGTGATTCGAGATTCAAGTTTGTTTGTCGTTTGCTTTACAACTCTTCATGCATCTTCGCCTGTTGACGATCTTTTTCTTTGGGAAAAGACCAGAAGTATGACGGGAAGTCATGTGCATCCCTTTCACGCTTCACAAAAGCGCTATACGAAGAGATGCAGTTGCCAATAAAGTGATTCGATTGTCCTAAAATTGCCAAGTCTAAATATGGATCATCTTCAGGCAACTTATGTACACTAATGTCCATTCGACTGAGTGCCGCAGTGAGTTCAGCAATCATATGATTGGCATCGGATGCAACAAACACAGACTTTACCTCATTTTTCGGCTGGGTTTGACGCACATTCTTAATGGTGCGCTTTAATTGACGCACAATTGCCTCCTTCGAGGGCATGCACAGATCGGGATAGAGTTGACCACGCTCATTTTTATAGCCCAGACATTGAGGAGATGCAAACAATTGCTGGCTATCCTTAATGTGTTCACAAGCCCGTACCCAATCGATGCCATTGCGCAAATGGAGTCCAATAAAGGCACCGCGTGGCAAAACATTGCGTATATATTGTTGAGCTGCCACACTATACTTTCGACTCCACTGGAGATGTTTTTGTAGTTCTCGATTTTCAAGCTGCACAGGAAAGCTCGCTGGTGCGCCGGTGAACGCCAAGACTGGCCATTTATCAGCTGGATAGTTGTTCATCCATTTGGTTGCCATGGCACTGTGATGAACATCAAAATGTAGCGGACCGTAGAACTCCGAGCGCACAAAATCGATATTGTGAGTATCCCAGAAAGGACCAAAGGGATTCCCATCCTTGGCATGGCAGTTGGGTGCATCTGGATCATTCTTCTCCTGCTGCAGGCTCTTGCGCTCCATGTAGCAGAAAGATACGCGTTCCGCGGCTGGCCACACATCCTCAGCTAATTTTGACATGAAGTCTGACATTAGAATGACGCGATGATAATCAAGCAATGGCTGTACTTGAAAGTACGTATCGAATGATACTTGACGGGAGCGCATTTCACCTTTCCTATACTCTACCCATGGAGGCAATATCAGCGTTCGATTTAATGCTTTAGCAAATGCCAACGAACCAAGAAAATGATCCGCCTGGTTACCAAAGCGACCTAGAATCATTTGTATATTAAATTTAATTACTTAAAAAGTCGTTCAACTTACCCATGCAGGGACAATATGTCAAGTATCCATTAGGATCGCGCTGAAACTGAGCTTCTGCTGTCAATATTAACGTTAAAATTAAATAAATATATAAATTAGGACACAGCATTCTGCCGGCTTCGTCTTTTAGCCGCTTTGAATCGATAAACGATGAGTCTCGATTACAAATTATTATCGAGCTTCCACCACATTTACTTTGCATAATGTGGTAATCTTGGTCAGAATTGCCAGTTGACAGTTGTTATTATTTGCTTTATTTTCACATATGTATAATCTATTTCATAATTGCCGTATGCTCACTTATCCATGATTTAAGATAAGAGCTTGTGCTGAATACTGTACAAATGACTTCACAGATTTACAATCAAAAGAAGTTCATCCCCACGGCGCCGGAGAAGGGCAGCTTTCCATTAGATCACGAGAGCTTGTGCAAGAAGCACTTCCTAATCTATGCGAGTTGCTTGAGACGCAACGACAACGACAACGGCAAGTGTCGCTTAGAGGCCAAAGATTATTTGGGCTGTCGCATGGACAATAATCTTATGGAAAAAACAGAATGGGAGAAACTGGGATTTTCGCAAAAGACGCTGCCCAAGGAGCAGCATCAGCCTCAACAACAACAACAATAAAGCCAGAACGCAATGTGATCATTGCAGCAACGGGAAGTGTTGCTACCATAAAACTAGTTCAATTAATATCCGAACTAAGTAATGAGCAGCTGAAATACAAATTTAACGTGAGTTGCTAATTGTTGAGTTTCATTTACCTTTTCACTTAATTACCATTAGTCATCAGATCAAAGTCATTATTACGGAACATGCTAAGCACTTTTTTGAACTGGAACAAGTGCCGGAGAACGTTCCCATCTTACACAACCGAGATGAGTGGCTAACTTGGAATCAGCGTGGTGACCCTGTGCTCCATATCGAGTTAGGAAAGTGGGCAGATATGCTCTTGATAGCACCCCTCAGCGCCAATTCTCTGGCGAAGATTGCCACCGTAAGACAAATTTATCTATGTGTAATGCATAAAGATAAACTGATAAGTTGTTGATTTTTATAGGGTATATGCGATAACTTGGTGATGTGTGTCGTACGCGCTTGGGACCTTAAGAAGCCTCTCCTGTTCGCCCCAGCAATGAACACTCGCATGTACGATCATCCCATAACTCGAGAACAGATCGACAAACTAATCAGCTGGGGCTACACGGAGATTCCCTGCATCTCAAAGACCCTAATGTGTGGCGACACTGGAAATGGGGCGATGTCCGAGGTAGCCACCATTGTAAAGAGTGTTGTTGCTGCCTTTCTGTTGTCGGTGTAAATATTTTATAATAATTATTAACAAATAAATTGTGGTACACTCTAAAAGAATTGATCAACGTATGCATTAAAATCATATTATCATGGGGTTATATAAAATGTGAGAGCTGAAATTAAGAGTGCCACTTAATATTTTTTATTTTATTTGTAATAATGTTTATTGGTTAATTTTGAGTGCATCTAGGAGCAAAATGTTTTTCGTACTTGTTTTTTTGTTTGTATATTTTTTTTTTTTTAATTTTGTTCCTCATGTCGTTTATAGTATCTTTTGCTTCATTTTTTTAATTGCATTTGAGTTTTCCATTTCATTTTATATTTTTATAATGTGTTGTAATTTTGGGTGTGTTTTATCAACAATTTTATGCATTTTAAATCATTTTTATATGCGAATTACAATTATTTTATGCGCTATAATATATATATATATATATATATACTAGAGATGTGTGGGTGTGTGTGGTATGTATGTGTGTTTGTGTAGAGAATGATAACTTAAGATTAGGGAAATTAAAAAGCTTAGTTATTATTACACAGTAAAATATATATGTATGTTTGTTTTCGTGTATGTTGTAGCTGTAGATGTATTTAGTTGTTTCATTTCCAACTTTTTTGTTGTTTAAAAACGAATCAACTGAATAATTATCATTACGCATATGCAGCGACAAATTATAAAAAATATACATAGTCTTCAGGCATACATATGTCCAACCTAAGTATGAAGTTTTTCTCAAATCTAACTTAGAAATAAATATGTATTTATAAGTGTATATAACTTCAATGTATACACGTTCTTGCTTTTAAATTACAACTAATATTAAACATAAATATATACAATAAGCAAATACTTGCTTTCCGTATTTTGTTATTGGTTTTGCTGCCGTTTTTTTTATTTATCATTAATTACAGTATGTTTTTTGTTTCTGCTCTTGTTAATGCTTGTTTCAATATTGTATCTGGTCTTCCGATATCCTTGAGAATCAAACTACTAAAACAACTCACATCTCAAGGATATGCAATAAGCGCAAAGTACTCAACACTTGCTTCGACTTTCTCCATAATTATAAATGTATGTCTGTATATCTATAGGTCATTTGTAATGATTTATACAAAAGTTTTTGAGAGTTGCTGCAACATGCCTAAGTTTACATGGATATATACTATATATATGTGTGTATTTATGATGAGTGTGTCGCTATGGTTGGGGTTTGTATATATGTTTGTCACAAGCACAAGCCTTCGCTGCACTCCTAGTTCTGTACGTTCTTATGCTTTTGATTATAGTCATTAGCTTACAAAATTTGTCGAGTAAAAATGATGAGTCTATGATGTCTATGTTTGCTCTCTGTTGTCTTGTCAAATGTTTCTTTTCCTGACGTTTCTCAACTAAGACTCACAATACAATACGATATTAGATAGCCATTTCATCTTAATATGGGTATTATCTATATATAAATATTTATATACTACTATAATACGTTGTCAAGCTGCATTTGCAGGCGTAGTTTTCATCTAATCACACAAGCAACACACAGCTTGGCTGCATTGATGCAGTCGTCGTGGCAGAAAGCACCGCATTGCTGGCAAATGACCATCGCGTTTAGTGCACATGCGCAGCTGTTGTTGGTTGTTGCCTCGTTGCCTGGTGGCGTGTTCTCTCCGCTTTGTTGCATTTGCAATAATGGATGCTGCTGTTGTTGAGTTGTCTGCTGTATTTGTACCTGATTGCCAGCAATGCTGCCAGCAGCTGTTGTCGACGTGGTGCTGGTTGTCACCATAAAGTTATTGCCAGCTTCCATCAGAGCAGTTCCTGGTGTCGAAGTGCTGTTGTTACCGGCATCAATGTAGGTGATATTGGTGCCTTTTTGTAAAAACAATAGCAAACAAATTAGTACATTCTTAAAAATAAAATAATGCCAACTTAATATCTTACAGAGAAAACAAAAAAAATATTGATTTCAAATACAAAACATGCAAAGTTTACATACTCGATACGCAAAAGTGTTACTTCGAAACAACGAAAGGTAAATCTAACAAATCTATGTGATAAATATATTATTGCGTGCCAATGAGTTGATTTTGATTTGATTTATGGGCGATGGATTTGAAAGACATACCTCGCTAAGCACTAATAATACACCAATTTACCTGCAGCGACATTGCGCCGCACAATATTCGCGGCCGCACTGACATTGCCCAACTGCTGCTGTTGCAGCTGCTGCTGCTGCTGTGGGTGCAGTTCATGATGATGCAGTGTGTCATTGTTGGCAATCACTGGCGCACCATTGCCAGCCGTGTTATTGTCAACAGATGCCGGACGCCCGCGTCCGCCCATTGTTAATCCGTTCAGATTGTGCAACGGATTCTGCACGGTGACAAACTGTCAAAACAATTAAGCAAGCAAGCAAGCGATCAGTATCGAAAAATGTGGTTCCTGTATACTTTCACAATCGGACATACCTGATTTTGATGCATAGGTGGAGCGCTCGAGGCACGTGGCGCTTGATTGTCAGCTGCACCCACATTGGCCCGATGTACCAACACATATTGCCCAGTTCCATTCTGGTGCAGGAGCTGTTCTGGTGTCGTTGGCGGCGCCACCTGCTGTGCCACCTGTTGCCCAGCTGCCAACTGCAGCTGCTGAGCAGCATTGTTGGCTGCACCTGGCGCCGCTGTCATCATATGTCGTATTACCGTTGTGGGAGATGGTTTTCTCTGCACATACTTCTTACGCGGAAAGCCTCCCATGCGAGGTCCGATTACCTGCAAGCGAAACATACATCAGCTTTAATGGCATATACTATAAATGAAAATTTTCATTTACCTTGTAGACACCTGGTCTCCCCACACCCATTACATTAGGTGGCATTCCGGAGGGCAGGGCTGGCGCTGCAGCAACGGTGGCCGCCCCACCGACAAGCAGTTCCTCCTGCTTCAAATTCTGTGGTGCTGCGGCGGCAGCAGCTGTTGCTATCACATTGCTGCTAACCGTGCTGAGATTGCTCATCGGTGTGGCAGCCACAGTAGATACATTTAAGGCCGTATTGCTGCTAGTGCTGCTGACAGTTGTTGTTGCCTGCTGCTGCTGGCTGAGTATTGCTGCCGGCGGACGCAGTTGAGCTTTGAGGTTCTCGCGATTTGGACTATTCTGTATTACAGCCTGGCATATTTGATAGCTTCGCTCTAGATTAACAGCGCCCGGTGGCAATCGATTGGTGGTCGCCTTGCGTCCCTTGCCTGTGGGCATTTTAGGCTGCAATCGTTGTTGGGCTATAGTTGTCGGTACTCCTGACGAAGGCATTGCTTTCATCGTCAGCACATTGTTAACTGCTGAGACGGGTAGCTGCAGAGACTGCTGTTGTTGCTGCTGCTGCAAATTACTGTTGTGATTGAGCTGCTGTTGTTGTGCTGTTGTAGGTTGCTGCTGAACTGCCGTAACAACATTAGCATAGGTGGACGGAATCTGTTGGTTACTTGCTGCTGTTGGTGTTGCGACAACTGCAGGCGTTGCAGCGGTGTTGGGCGATGCATTGGCTGGTCGTGTCATCGATATAATGTTCAGGGGTTTAGCTATGAACTTGGGCGGCACAACGCTTTGTTGCGGCTGTTGCTGATAGCTTTGTTGCTGCTGCTGCTGCGCAGTTGCTGTTGTTGCAGCAGATTGTTGTTAGCTACCTGCGCTAGCAATTGCCTTTGATGCAATTGAGCCTGTTGCAAAGCAAATTGTTGAAGTTGTTGTTGCTTTTGCTGTGCTTGCTGTTGCTGTTCGAGTTGCTGTTGTTGTTGCTGCTGCTGCTGAGCGATCAGATTAGGTGCCAAAAACTGCTGAGCCCCATTGCTGTTAATCTCAAAAGGTTTGCGCAACGTTATGGGCAACGTTTGATGTGTTTTATGTAACGCATTACTGCTAGTTGCTTGCTGCTGTTGAACCTGTTGATGTTGTTGCTGCTGCTGCTGTTGTTGTTGCTGCTGTTGGTGCTGTTGTGCAGCTGCTTGTAAGGTGAACTGTTGTAATAATTGCTGCTGCTGCAGTTGCTGCTGCTGGCGCTGTTGCTGCTGTTGTTGTTGCAAAAGGAAATTCCCAATAATCTGACCATTGGAATCAACCAGAATCTGACGCTGCTGCTGTTGCTGCTGTTGAGGGGGCGCTGCAGCAGTTGCTGTTGCTTGTTGCGGCAGCTGATTAATCGCAATACCACTACTGCTGCTGCTGCATAAACTCAAATTATTGCTGCTGTCGTTGCTGTTACTGCTGTTCGTAATAACCGTACTGGACACCTCCATTTCGGCTGCCGACATGGGCACTGCATCACACAGCAATTCGTGCGTAATCTGCAAACGAAGGAGTTCACTTTATCACAGGACTCTTCAATGTTATTCATATGACACTTACCTCATTTGAATAGTCGACGTTATGCGCTTGTGGTATAAACGAATGTTGCGCTAATTGCACCACATCCTGAATTTGCGCATGCAATTGTTGTTGTTGTTGCTGCTGCTGTTGTTCCTGTTGCTGTTGATGATGCTGCTGCAATTTGTCTACAATATCACGCACAGTGTCGCCCTCGCTGTCCTCGATAACGTGATCAACCATTGCACTCATCACTTCATCCTGGTCTTGTGGCTCAGCGTCAATGCATTCAACAATATCGTCATCCTCATCGACATTGTCATCGTCTTCGTCAACCTCTTCGGCCACAGCCTCGGTGACATTATTGTCCAGCAGATTGTGGCATTCCACAATGCCATCATCCTCTGCTTCATTTACCACATCCATCATATGGATAGCCTCGTCATTTAAATGCTGCTCTGCTCCATGCAATTCGTCGATTGTTGATGCGCCACTATTTAATGGCGCCGATGTCATCAATTTAATGCCACCAAAATTCCAATCGTGCTGCACGTGCTGGAACATTTCACTAGAATTTAACTCCACGGCGGGCGTTGATTGTTGCTGTTGCTCCTGTTGCTGTTGAAGTGTGGCCACTGAGCTAAGCATAGCTTGCATATCAGCAAGCGTCGTTTCAGCAGCTGTTGCTAGCGATATTGGGGCTGCCAAAGTCGTTGTTGTGGCAGCCGTTGTCGAGGAGTTGCTGCTGGAACAGGACGAAGATAACGAAGATGATATCGAAGACGATGTGCAATTGCTGGACGCCAACGAACTCGACGACGTTGTTGTTGATAGCGAATTACTGGCCATTGTCATGGTCATTGCTGGTGAATCCTCAAGCTGTTTATCACAAGGATCGTCCAGTTTAATGATTGTTGCTGTCGCTAAAAATACGTCAAAGAAAATTTCTTATTAGATATTGAATTTCAGGTAATAAATGTGTTGTGTGTATTACAATTTGATGATGATGATGAGGAATAAAAATTGTGGCTGATGGTTGCTTGTTGATCATGGAAGTAAGCTTAAGTGTGAAATGAGAATGAATTCAAAAAGATCATGAATATTGTAATAATTGTCACAATGGGTAATAACTTCTTACCGTGATCGATTGTATCTGCAAATACAAAGTTATGATTTCTTGTAGTTGTCGATGTCGACGCTGTTGAGGTTGTTAGCGCCACATTAGGCGTTGCTTTGGTGTCTATTCATATAAGATGAATATAAAATTAATAATTTTAAATTAATATTTAAGCAATAAATATACCTTCAACAAGTTCCACATCCGGAAGGTAGCCTGCAAAGTGATTGGTAGTCACAGGAATTGTTGTAGGCATAATGTTTGATGTTGCTGCTACTGCTGTTGATGTGGACATTGATGTTGTAGTTATTGCTATTGATGCAGCTGCTGTTGTTGGTGTTGGCGTTGGCGTTTTTAATGTCTCCGTATTTGTTGCCTCGTTCTTAGCACAGGTACTGTTAATAAGTGGCTGCTGGTCGTTTATTGTTACTACTAATTTAGCATCCAACTCGTCGGTCGCATGCTCATCAATAATTGTTGTATTAGGAACAATCATCTCCACAACCTCTCGTTTTATTAGCTTGCTTTCCTTCGACGTTGTCGGCAACTCACTGACGATTGTCGATAGATCGTTGCGTTTGCGTCGTGATGGACTGCTCGACGGGCGTTTTAGAACGCGCCGATGCTGCTCCGTTAAAGCATTGCTGCTGCTGTTGCTACTACTGCTATTGATGTTGTTGCTACTCTTATTTAATGTTTCTGTTGATGCAGTTATAGTTGCCACAGTTGTTTCTGCTGTTGCTATTGTTGCTACGCTACTGCCAGTAGTTGCAATATTCTCACTGGCTGTGGATATTGTTGATGTTGTGGTTGTCGTGGTTGTGGATTCGCACTTTGTGCTCTGCAAAGAATAAGAAAATTTGGTTAACTTCGAATTGTTATTCACAAATATGCAAAACTTTTTCTTACAATATTAAATTTCAGTTCAGTCTCATTATCACATGTTGCTTGTTGTAGTTGTTGTTCTTGCTGCTGCTGTTGTGGTTGTGGAGGTGGTGCTGTTGGTGTTTGTGTTGATGGTGGTGGTGGTGGTGTTACTACTACAGCTGCATCAGATGCCGTTGTCTCCTGCTGCTGCTGACCTCGAGGGCTCGAGCTTAAGCTTACAGGTGGGCGGGTTGGAATTCGGTGCACGTTTCGCATTTTTCTCGCCCCAATAGGGCTCAAAGTGCTTCAATTTCCAGGGATCGACTTTGTTCTTTTCCCGTTCCGCTTCCGTTTTCAGCTTTATTTGATTCTCTGGCGTGAATTCGCCTTCGCTAAGACGTTCACGCCACTCTAGGCAGGCGCGTGCAAAGAACTCGTTATTTAGGCAGGAGGCGCTTAATCGTATGGCTTCTTGGGAGCTATTGCTGACACTACCACTGCCACTCCCACTCCCACTGCTTGTACTCGGCTCGTCCGGCTGTTGCAGCGGTGGCTGCACAACCTCACTGGCTTCGCGATCCACGCTCGGCAACAGTTGAATAAGATTGTGCTGGTACAGTGGCGGCAATAATGAGAATGTTTGCTTGTTTAGCAACGCGCGCAGGTTTGTGGATGCCAATATGGAGTCCGGCGTTTCCAAATCGATTTTGCCATCCTTAAACTGTTCAATTTGCGCCGCAGTTGTAAGCTTCTTGTTGCTGCGACGACGCGGCTTAACGCTGAATCCCGGTATCGAGGCTAGCACCTCACGCATTGTTGACGCTTGAGTAACAGCCTTAGAGCTCGGTGAAGCTGTTGCGGCTGCTGCCGCTGCTGTTGCCGCCGCTGCTGCTGCTGCCGCCGCTGCTGCAGCTGCAGCTGCTTTAGCTTGCTGCTGCTGCTGGATGCGACGGCTGCTGATGCCACGCACAGGTGGTGCAGTTGCCGTGGACGAGGCGGAGGTGGATGTAGTGGCAGCGTTAATGGCAGGTGCTGGCGCAAGTTGCGTTGCTACTGCAGTTAACGTTGATGCTGTTGATGGCGGTAACGCAGCGTTGTTATGCAATGCATCTTCGCTGTTTCCCGTTGCCTTTTTCTCAGGTGGCATGGATTTCATTATGATGCGTGGCAGGTGGCGCCTGATTCAATGAAATTGAAAAATTAATAACAAAATAATACTCAATGGAGTAGTTACCTACCTCAGACTATGTGTGTGCTTGTTGGGTGACGTTGAATTCATCGCCGACTGCTGCTGCTGTTGTTGTTGCTGCTGGGGCATCTCCAAAGGCAGCGTTTGATGCGATGCGCTGTCCAAAGCTAATGGATCCTTTTCATCGTCATCATCCACGAGATTCACGTGCGCCGTTGCTTCCATAATCACAGGTATAATATGTTGTCGCTGTTGTGGAATGGTGGCGCCTTGAGTGGGCATTTGTTGTTGCTGCTGCGGTTGCTGCTGCTGTTGTTGTGGCGCTGCTGATGTGGATGTATCCGGCGTTATGGTTTTCATATTTATACATACACATATATATAGCGATACTATATATATATATATAGAACTATTTACAACTACTCTCAGCCACGTTTGTTTTTATTATTGTGTCCATGTCAGGCGATGATGCGATGGCAGTTTACTGGTTTCTTACGTACATACTAAACATAAACACAAGAAAAAAAATATGTAAATAAATTCATTGATAGCAATATAAGACACACTAACCTGGCCAGCAGCAGTCTTAGCCATATCAATGGGGCGGGGGCAACACGAGCGGTATCCAATTTTTGGAGCGTTGCGCCCCCTTTTCTTAGAAAATTTCCTCAGTTATTCAGTTATATAGTTTCCCTTCCTTACTCAACACAGTCACTTTCCTCCTCCTCGATTATTTTTTTACACACGCTAATTTTCAGTTGTTCAGTTCTCTTCGCCTTTCCTTTTAATACATATGTACGAATGTATGAATGTGTGTCCAACGTAAATTTGTTGCCTACAATAACAAACACAACAACAAAAGAGCAAAGTTGGTTGGTTTGTTGCTTTTGCCCCTGCAGGAATATAACACACATACATTCATACACATATGTAATACACATATACATATATAATTATAACGCACACACACGCACATATACAAACTCGTAAACTCACAGGCGCACGCACGCACTATAAAGTGTATTTTGTTTTGCGTGGTTTTGCTTTGGCTTTTATCTATTGCGTATTAATTAAGCCATTGTTGATAATGTAGCAGCACTTGCACTTCTTAAATTTTAGTTTCCATGCACTATTTCTAAATTAAAATATTGAATGCATGTTGCAAAGACACAAACAAAAGCAGAAGCAGAGAGCTAAAAATTTTGGATTCTTTTTCTGCTTCTTGCGCTCTATGGAGTTGACTCTTTCTGACGCTAGCCCTTGCATATGCCTTGGCCGTTCGCCAACGTCTGTCTTTGTTATACGCACAGGCTGTAGCTACGCAGCAAAAAAGCTTGAATGTAATTGAATGAAATTGTTATTACTTTGACCACTATCAACTAAGAACTCTCTGCAAACACTCCACAATTTACATTTTATTTTTAATTATGATTTTTATTTTAGAAACAATTATTATAGTTATTTATTTAGGCTCCCATTGCGAGAGAGAGCACTACGCTATAGAGGGGTGAAGAAACATCGACGGCACTATCGATGCATCGATGTTTTTTGTATTCTTTTCAATTTCGATTTTTTATGGCAATCAACTGTTTTGTAATCGAAAAATTAAAAAAAATTTTATAATATTGTATGATAAAAAAGTTATTCAGTGCCGTTATGGATCGGGAAGTTAAATTTATTAATTTAACGCTTTAACCGTGATAATATATTCTCTTGATTTGAAATGTTTTGTATATTCAAATTATATTATATTCTTATTTAAAAGCAATTTTAAACGATGTCTATAACATATATTCCTGGCTTATTATAATAGTTGTAGTAGTTAAAAAATTGATCCTAGAGAGTGTTGACTCCAATATTCCTATTTTAAATTAACATATGTTAATCAGATTCTGTTATTGCGCCATGTTATCTTACAGCTGTTTAAATAAAAATCGAATATTTTCTTTTGTCCATATATAATAAGCAAATTACGTTGTTTTAGTGATTTATCCATGAATGTTGTGGATCATCACAAATTTAAACTGATGCTTGATTTATGATTGGCGATTTCAGTATTATTCGATACATATGTTTGCATTTCTTTAATTCGATAGTAGCACCGATAATTATTTGCGCTCTGTGGCAGATGGAAAAACAGATGTAAACAACGCCGGCAGCAGTCTTCTTCTTCGCTGAGGTTTTTGCGTGAAAAATGTTTTAATAAATAGTTGAATTGTTAACTTTAATTTGTTTTCCATATCCCGCCGAAATGTTCTCATTGTGCAAACAAACACACGCGGCCACATCGATTGAGTTCGCGATTTCGTGCCGTTTTTTCAACAATGTCGAAGAGAATTTGGTGATCGCCGGTGCCAATGTGCTCAAGGTGTACCGCATTGCGCCCAACGTGGATGCAGTGCAGCGTCAAAAGCTTAATCCTAGCGAAATGCGACTAGCACCCAAAATGCGACTTGAGTGTCTCGCCAGCTACACGCTGTACGGCAATGTGATGTCGCTGCAGAGTGTTTCTTTGGCGGGCGCCATGAGGGATGCGCTGCTGATCAGTTTCAAAGATGCAAAGCTATCGGTGTTGCAGCTCGACGCAGATACCCAAACATTAAAGACCTTATCCCTGCATTACTTTGAGGAGGATGACATACGTGGCGGCTGGACGGGACGCTATCATGTGCCCGTGGTTCGTGTCGATCCCGATGCACGTTGTGCTGTAATGCTCGTTTACGGCAAGCGACTGGTGGTGCTCCCCTTTCGTAAGGACAACAGTCTCGACGAAATCGAGCTGGCCGATGTAAAACCTATCAAGAAGGCGCCCACAGCTCTCGTCACACGCACTCCGATTATGGCCTCCTATCTTATTGCGTTGGCAGATCTCGATGAGAAACTGGATAACGTGCTGGACATACAGTTCTTGCATGGCTACTACGAACCAACGCTGCTCATACTCTACGAACCCGTACGCACCTGTGCCGGACGCATTAAGGTGCGCTCTGACACTTGTGTGCTCGTGGCCATTTCGCTTAACATCCAGCAGCGAGTTCATCCCATCATCTGGACAGTAAACAGTCTGCCCTACGATTGCCTGCAAGTCTTTCCTATACAGAAGCCCATTGGCGGCTGCCTGGTGATGACAGTCAATGCTGTCATCTATCTAAATCAGAGCGTGCCGCCGTATGGTGTAAGTCTCAATAGCTCGGCGGATAATAGCACAAGTTTCCCACTGAAGCCTCAGGATGGCGTACGCATCAGCTTGGACTGTGCCAATTTCGCGTTCATTGATGTGGACAAGTTGGTCATCTCGCTGCGCACCGGAGATCTTTATGTGCTCACGCTCTGCGTGGACTCAATGCGAACTGTGCGCAATTTCCATTTCCACAAGGCGGCTGCCAGTGTGCTGACCAGTTGCATCTGTGTCTGTCACACTGAGTACATATTCCTTGGCTCACGGCTGGGCAATTCGCTGCTGTTGCATTTTACGGAAGAGGATCAGAGTACGGTCATCACACTGGACGATCATGTGGAAGCTGCTGCTGCTGCTGTTGCAGTGGAGCAGCAACTTAACAACAATGAGCTAACACCGCCGCAACAGTTGGACGAGGACCTGCCAGTCTACGATGTGGAACAACTTGGTATGCCACCACAATCCAAATCCCGTCGCATCGAAGACGAAGAACTCGAAGTGTATGGCTCGGGGGCCAAAGCATCCGTGCTGCAGTTGCGAAAATTCATCTTCGAGGTCTGCGACAGTCTCGTCAATGTGGCGCCCATCAATTACATGTGCGCCGGCGAACGCGTGGAGTTCGAGGAGGATGGCACCACTTTGCGTCCACACGCCGAGTCACTCAATGATCTGAAGATTGAACTGGTTGCCGCCACGGGGCATAGCAAGAACGGAGCGCTGTCAGTTTTCGTGAATTGCATTAATCCGCAGATAATTACCAGCTTTGAGTTGGATGGCTGCCTCGATGTGTGGACGGTGTTCGATGATGCCACACGAAAATCGACAACGGCCCGCCAAGAGCAACATGATTTCATGCTGCTGTCACAGCGTTCGTCGACGTTGGTACTGCAGACGGGCCAGGAAATCAATGAGATTGAGAACACGGGCTTCACAGTCAACCAGCCCACCATCTATGTGGGTAACCTAGGCCAGCAGCGCTTCATAGTGCAGGTAAGTGTAACACATTATTTTCTAGATCAATATCAATCAATATATTAATGCCTTCTCTCTCCACAGGTCACCACTAGACATGTGCGTTTGCTGCAGGGCACACGCCTCATTCAGAATGTGCCCATCGATGTGGGTTCGCCAGTGGTGCAGGTCTCTATAGCTGATCCCTATGTCTGCCTGCGTGTGCTCAATGGTCAGGTGATAACGCTGGCACTGCGCGAGACACGCGGCACACCGCGTTTGGCAATCAACAAGCATACGATCAGCAGCTCACCGGCTGTAGTGGCGATAGCTGCGTACAAGGATGTGTCCGGTCTGTTTACGTGCAAGGCAGACGATGTGCTCAATCTGACGGGCAGCTCGGGCAGTGGATTTGCCAACAGTTTTGGCGGCTACATGAAGGCCGAACCCAACATGAAAGTGGAGGACGAAGAGGATCTGCTATATGGCGATGCGGGCAATGCCTTCAAGCTCAATAGCATGGCCGATCTGGCCAAGCAATCGAAGCAGAAGAACACGGACTGGTGGCGGCGTCAACTCGTGCAGGCCAAGCCCAGTTATTGGTTGGTGGTGGCACGTCAAAGTGGCACACTAGAAATCTACTCCATGCCGGACATGAAGCTCGTCTATCTGGTTAACGATGTGGGCAACGGCGCGCTAGTCTTGACTGATGCCATGGAGTTCGTGCCCATCTCACTGACGCAGGAGAACTCTAAGGCAGGCATTCTACACGCCTGTATGCCGCAACATGCAAATTCCCCGCTGCCACTGGAACTGAGTCTCGTGGGTTTGGGGCAGCATGGCGAGCGACCATTGTTAATGGTACGCACGCGTCTGGAGCTGCTCATCTATCAGGTATTCCGCTATGCCAAGGGGCATCTGAAGATACGCTTTCGCAAGCTGGAGCAAATGCATCTGCTGGATCAGCAGCCAAGTCACATTGAGCTCGACGGCGATGGCGACAATGACGAGGAGGAGGCCGAGTCCTACAACATGCAACCGAAATACGTGCAGAAATTGCGCTATTTTGCCAACGTAGGCGGTCTCTCGGGGATTATGGTGTGTGGCGTGAATCCTTGCTTTGTGTTCCTCACGTCACGTGGCGAGTTGCGCATTCATCGCTTGCTGGGCAATGGCGATGTGCGCAGCTTTGCGGCCTTCAACAATGTGAATATACCCCATGGCTTCCTCTATTTCGACACCACCTACGAGCTGAAGATATCGGTGCTGCCCAGCTATTTGAGCTACGATGCGGCGTGGCCGGTGCGAAAGGTGCCGCTACGTTGCACGCCCCGTCAGCTGGTCTATCATCGAGAGAATCGCGTGTATTGCTTGATCACACAGAAGGAGGAACCAATGATGAAATACTATCGCTTCAATGGCGAGGACAAAGAATTGTCGGAGGAGAGTCGCGGGGAGCGCTTCATTTATCCCATTGGATCGCAGTTCGAGATGGTCATGATTTCGCCAGAGACCTGGGAGATTGTGCCCGATGCATCGATTCAATTTGAGCCCTGGGAGCATGTGACGGCCTTCAAAATAGTCAAACTCTCATACGAAGGCACACGGTCGGGTCTTAAGGAGTATCTGTGCATTGGCACCAACTTCAACTACAGCGAGGACATCACCAGTCGAGGCAACATTCATATTTACGACATTATTGAAGTGGTGCCGGAACCTGGCAAACCGATGACTAAATTCAAGCTGAAGGAAGTCTTCAAGAAGGAGCAGAAGGGACCTGTTTCTGCCATCTCTGATGTGGTTGGATTTCTGGTAACTGGTCTGGGTCAGAAGATTTACATTTGGCAGCTGCGGGATGGCGATCTCATTGGCGTGGCCTTCATTGACACCAACATCTATGTGCATCAGATCATCACGGTGAAGTCGTTAATCTTCATTGCGGACGTCTACAAATCGATCAGTTTGCTGCGCTTCCAGGAGGAGTATCGCACCCTCTCGCTGGCCTCGCGTGATTTCAACCCCATGGAGGTCTTTGGCATTGAGTTTATGGTGGACAATTCGAATTTGGGCTTTCTTGTCACCGATGCTGAGCGTAATCTCATCGTCTACATGTACCAGCCGGAGGCACGCGAATCCCTCGGTGGCCAGAAGCTGCTGCGAAAGGCAGACTATCATTTGGGTCAGGTGGTCAACACTATGTTCCGCGTGCAATGCCATCAGCGTGGTCTGCATCAGCGCCAGCCATTCCTCTATGAGAACAAGCATTTCGTTGTCTACGGCACCTTGGATGGCGCTCTCGGTTACTGTGTGCCCCTTCCGGAGAAGGTCTACAGACGCTTCCTCATGTTGCAGAATGTGCTCTTGTCGTATCAGGATCATTTGTGTGGCCTCAATCCCAAGGAATATCGTACCATTAAGTCTGTGAAGAAGATGAGCATTAATCCATCGCGCTGCATCATCGATGGCGATTTAATTTGGTCATATCGTCTGCTCGCTCACTCCGAGCGCGGCGAAGTAGCGAAAAAGATTGGCACACGCACCGAGGAGATACTCGCCGATCTGCTGGAGATCGAACGTCTATCCGCTGTCTTTTAGAGTCCTCTGTAAAGTTATTATCGTTAATTGTAGCTGCATAAGTCTATTCCTAGCTAAGTTACGCCAAGTTGCATCTACTCCTTAGTCCGACTTCAATTAGTAGTAGTAGCAACAAAGTAATTTGTTAAATAAAACGATTTGTAGACTGTCAAATTGTCAAAACAAAAACATTGACTGCTCGGCATTTTCATTCCCCTCTTGAACTGAACCCATTGACAGAATGCAAGTTTAGTTGGCCACATTTTAATCGTGGGTATTTGTAATTGTATCTGTGGGTGGTATGCATTTATGCATATATAATAAGTATTATTATTATTATTATCATAATGTAATTAATTCATTGTGTAAGCTAACAACATCATCAAATTAATTAATTCAAAGGTGACACTTAATCCACTGCCATCACTTTTCCGTACAAAGAAAAAAAATACATATTTCAATCGAAGATCATCCGAAGGGAGCAACTTATAAGAATATAGAACAAATTTAAGAAAAAAAATTACAGTTTTTCGCTTAATTATTTGTGTGTGTTTGGTGTGTTGAATGTGTGTTTGTGTGTGAGGGTATGCGTTTATATGTATATATGCATATATAAGGTTATATGATGAAGGCGCTTTCAAGTGTCCATGATTCAAGTTCGTTGAGCAAACTAATTTAGTTTAGAATAAACAAACAGCTGAGTTTAACAATTTATGCTGAAATATGTGTACGTTGTGGTGTTATTAGGGCTTCACTTTCTCTCTCCGACTCCGACTCCGACTGCGACTCAGATCTGAGAGCGAAGACGAGGACGTGGCAGATCACCGAACACAGCCTCGCCATGGACACTCTTGGCCAACGCCTTGATGCTAGCTGCGATGTCCACAGTGTTGTCAAGTACCTGGGTGAGTTAAAAATTAAGCGATTTAATAAATGATTTACTTGGGTAAATCTCTTACACTCACCTCCTCATCGTCCTGGACAACGTGGTTGTTATTGTTATTGTTAGCATTGTTATTCATGCGTTCGACCAGCGGAGAGTTGGCTATTTCCACGGGCAGACTTCGGCAAAAATTGCCGAAAGGCATCAGCGCAGCAACGGTCGGACGTCCGGCCCTCGTGGGTATCGACAACGAGCTGTCCAAGTCAAGAGCATCTGTTTGAGAGTAAACACAATCATTAATAATCAATTAAAGAGATCTTCAACTTTCACTCACCCTCAGCCTCGTCGGCATCGCTCATGTTGTCGCCGTACTGCTGATAATTATTATGCTGTGTATTGTGTGGCTGGCTGAGTTGGTGCTGCAGCTGCAAGTGCTGATAGATCTGGGCACGTGGAAAATTCGGCACAGGCTGACCCTGCACCTGGTTTGGTCCATCCACATCCTCCAGATCAAACAAGCAATCGTCTGCATCGTCCGCTCCATTCGAGGCAGCCACTGGCGTGGACAACAGCAGCGAGCCGCCGTTGGCTGCTGCTGTCGCTTGTTGCTGCTGCTGCTGTTGTTGCTGCCTGAAAGTGGGACTGTTGCCCACGCTCATGGGCGTGGCTTCTGGTGTGGCAGGCGGTGTATCAAAATTGGACATTTTGCGCGTTGTTAAGATGGAAGCGCTTGGAAGCTGCGGCGGCTGCTGCTGCTGCTGTTGTTGTTGTGGTTGCTGCTGTTGCTGCTGTGGTTGGTCTTGTGACAAGGCCAGGAAATTGGGCGGCTGCACCATTCCACTGGGCGTAGTTGGCGTGGTTGGCACACCCAAATCTCGACGACTGCTGATGGTGTTGCGCCGACGCGCAGCTGGCCCGGTCACCTCCAGGGCAACGGGCATGGCACGATCCAACAGCACACAGGCCGGCTCCGATAATTGCTGAATCAAGCGCTCCAGAAGCGCCACTTCCTGGTCCGACTTCTCGCGAAAGCTCTTGAGCAGCGCAAAGTTCTGCTCGGAGAAGCGTTCGATGCGCTTATTCGTCTCGTTGATCTCGGCCTGCAATCGCGCCTGTTGATGTAACTTCAACTGGCTCAGACGCTGCAGTCGCCCATCCTGAGGCAATTGGGTCGATAGTGAACCAATGCTCAGGCTGGACGCCGAGTTGACTATCCCAACACCAACGGGCAGCGGCGGTGGCGTGGTGACCGATGCAGCGACAGTTCTTCCGGGTGCGTTGTCATCGTGATCCATGATGATCAACTCAAAGGTCTCCGAGTAGGATTTGTGGCTGCGTCGATGCACCAGATCCTCGCTCTTGCACAGCATCGTGCTGTTGATGAGGTAGTGTGTGGGCGTGGCGCCAGCGCCGACGCCCACGCCAGCTGTTAAGCGCTTGGCACACAGCACCACCTTGCAATTGATGCAGATGCTCAGCTGCCAGCTCTGGCCGGTGACATCTAAAGTAAGGCTGCAGATAAGATCCTTCTGACTGATGGCATTTATGGTTAGATCTGGAATGGGACCATAAGCCTGTAAGCAGAGAGAAAACAACACGAAACAGTTTAATATAAATTTAGAATAAAATGATTTTAAAGATATTACATATAATGATAATTACAGTGAAAACTGCAGATATCTCACTCAAGAAATAATTTTAGATGGTAAAAAAGTGCTGCAGTTGATCTGTATATTTATTATGGTACATTTTAAATGCAATAGTAGTATTAAAGTATAGTAGTAGTAGTAGTAGTATTGATTTACCAAATAAAGCTTTAGGTATATTCTAAAATTTTATTGGTATATTTAGCGCGAAAGCGGTATTATCGTTGAAATATACCAAATATAACAATAATACCACTTTCCAACTGAACACTCGACCGTAGGTTTGTCAAAAGTTTTATATAGTATCAGATAAATCTCTTGCTCTTTACTTATTTGATGACAAAGTTCGACATGCAAACAGGCTAAAGAACATGATTGATTTTGCTTTATCGCTCATTTCTCTTGGTCAATAACCGATTAGCGACAAACTCTGATAAGCGTTGACAAATTGCCATGAACTTGCAACTCTTTTCGTTTCTTTTTGTTTTCCACCAATGCACAAATTGATTTGAGTTGCGCTCATCATGGCATTAACATAGAAATCGAACCAATTTAAAAAAATATTGTTCTGGTAGTTGTAGATATACCATATTTGCTGAATTCGTATTCGTATTTGTCGCACAGTAGTTCGAGTGCAAATTTGTCAACTATGTTTTTGAGAATGTTCAAGTCAAGTAGATGACTTTGTTGTTGTCGTCGTCGCTCTCTTATCAATAGTACAACAAACAGAACGAGTAAACAACAAACAATTACAATTAGTGGAATGGCAAAATGTTGTAGCAGACGCCGCTTGTTTTTTTTTTTACTGAATAATACACAGCTATTTATGTCTTATTTAGTTGTGGCATAGAATTAACCATCGCTGTACTATATAACCAGATGTTCTTCTACACACCAAAGAAGAATATACGTATATGCAAATGTTGCGCTGTTTCCCAGCAAAATGATCGTGAATGTTATGCAAAGCACAAAGAGTGACACAAGCATACCGAATTGTCTGTTTTGATTACAATACAAGTATAAATAAACTTGCTTACCCTGCAAGAAGTGAGCATAGCGATGCATTTACTCTTTATGGCTCACGCTTTAAAAACGATCACAATTTTGATAAATAAATTGTTTTACATAGCTGACAGTGGCTTTACATTTTCTTAACATATTGTTTACATAGTGTTAGTTTACATAGCGTATCATGTATTCAACATGTTGTTATAAGAATAAATTTGTTCATTTCGTACATATAGAGTGTATATCATAGAATCACATCACAATTTTGATAAATAAATTGTTTTACATAGCTGGCAGTGGTTTTACATTTTCTTAACATATTGATAACATAGTGTTAATTTACATGGCGAATCATGTATTCAACATGTAGTTATAAGAATAAATTTGAACATAGTGTATATTATAGTCGAGTCGAGAGATTTATTAAATGATGTCGCACGTGTTTGGTGTGTGATAGCCCTGCTAAATTTGACACTTAGTTTAAACACAATACTCTCGCGTCCATATAACCCGGCAATACCACAATGAACCGCTTGCAAGTCGTCAGTCAGTCAGTCTGTCTGTCCATCCCGTCTGACCGGCAGCTGGTGAGACATTCAGTCAGTCAGTCAGACAGGCAGCAACTGGACAAAATTAAATTGAATTAAGGTATAAAAATGCAAACGTCAACACAAATCAAATGACAATGTTGTGTGCTGAACTGAACTGAGCTGAGCTGGCTTGGCTTATGCCCTACTCAGCAATTCTTCTAATGTGCGTTATGTCCACTTTGTAGTCGAATTGATTGCCTGCATAACGACACTAAAAACAAGAGCACTGCGACAGTAACTACGGGTACATTAAGTCCGCATCAGGTGAAATTCAATGCAACAAGTAGTAAACAGCAGAAACAGAGCGTATTCGACTGTAACATACTCATTGCGGTGGAGTAACGTTTACTTAAATTATACCATTCGTCTAATATAAATCTAACAGAGTATGTTATGAACATATACCACAAATTATATCAGATTTAGTATAGTAAATCGTATATTCATATACAAGAGTAAGTTTTTAACATATACGATAACTTATACTAGAAAATATATATAGAATTGTAAATTTGACAATTATAAAGCTAAAACAGAACAGAGAAACAGTAAAGATTATTCCACATAATATTTAAGCACCTTCCAACCAATGGGTATTATATTAAATACTTTAATTTTAATATAAAAAGATTAAATATTTTAGGGACTCGTTAAATTAAAAAATATTCTCAAATTCGGTAGCCCTTGCTTAACATTCGCACAGAATGCTGGATAGAGTAAGAGTTGTAGCGTATTTGTTGTCATTAATCAGCCCTATATATAATTGAAGTGGAATGCCATTTGCTGACTAATGATCTGTTGTCCCTAAGTTGATATACCTTTCCTAGCTATAGATAGTGGGTATAAAAGGTCCATTAAATAAATAAAATAAACATTCCAATGCAAGCGTGGCTGTTGCCTAATGCGTGTGTTCAGTTCTGGCTGTGATAGTAGCTTACGTGATATGTAAACTCTCATCAGTTATTATTATGAAGAGTGAGGGATCTATATTATATATGTATATATTATAGTGCACATGCGAAACTTCCGCATGTTCAACTGCAGCAGATCGCACAATATTATTATAACATAGTCTGTACGTGTTGCATAGATCGTCGTAAATTAAATGATCCCTGAACATTGGTTTATGATCGTCTAATAATTTGGCATTTCAGCTGAAGCTGTTTCGGGTTTACACTTATTGCAGTATTCGTAGACATTGTGACTGCTGCTTTAGCTTTAAAATGTGGCACATTAAATAATTGTTGATGTCAAAACGACTTGTTTACTTGGCGCTGCTTTAATATCTAATCTATACGTGGGGTGTTTTTGCACAAAAGCGAAAACAAAAGCAAAATAAAACTGAAAACAATGCAAATGCATTCATTTATGTCAAGTGCTAGAGGTATTTAGGAATATTATATATGTACATGAATAGGAACATACGACGATAAATAAATATAGCCACTGCATTTGTATTTGTTTTGACGTTAGCAGTGCGAATGTCTTAATATATTTATTGCTCATTTTGTTTTTTGTGCTTCATTCCGGCACTTCCCCTTCCTCTTCTCTTGGACTGTGTGTTGTTTGCAAAAACTTGTGCATTGCACTTTTATGACCTGTTGTTGTTTCACTTTGTAGACACAGACAGTTAGTTCTTGTTGCCGATTTGTGCCTGCCTTATAGCCATACACACATGGCTACGATGGATGGTTCTGAAGTGGGTGGTGGTATTACGACCTGTCTCTTGTTTGTTGTTGTCATCGTCATCGTCATCGTTATTGTGTTGTTTTTTTTTATCGAACTTGTTAAACAGTCCCCCGCCCACCTCTCTATTCGCTCTTCTGTTTGCACAACTTGGCTTGCACATTTTGTAACATTGTGCATCTCGCAATGTGCAAAATGTCAATGACTTCAAGCGACTGCTGATGCCGCATGCAGCAATAACAATTGAAGCCCAGTGGCAGCCACAATACATTGTTGTTTTTGCTTAATTAGCGCAAACGATGTTGTTAATTGAAACTAAATGCTTCCATGTCGTTGTTGTGGCTAATTATGCTCTGGCGCCATCTAGCGCCCAATGCCCTGCCACATTCTCTCTAATTAAATGCCCATTTATGCGAGAAGTATCGAACGAATATTGTATGTTTATGGTTCACTTGATTAATTGTGTGTGCTCAAAGGAGAGAGAGAGAGACTCTTGCTAATCAATCCAGAGAATGTAATAAATTAAACATTGCATGTTTTTTTTCGGCTGACGTTGGCCCAACAATTTGAAAACGAGAGCTTGCCAGAACCGGACTAAGGAAACGTGCTGACGTGCACGTAATATTGCCGTATATAAGCTACAAACGTCGACGACGTCAAATATCGGAAATCAATAAAAACAGAAAGTAAAATAACATTGTCTGAATTATATTGTACATACAGACTATATGCAAATTTGCAAGATTGCAGATGCAGCGCATGAGAAATGTTAGGTTGGCTGAATATATTGCTTACATAACAGCTGCTTAACAGCGCTTGCTGTAAATCCTTTGATGTACCCTGTGCTGTGAATTCTACTTAGAATCCATCCAGTGACTGTAAAACTGTAAAAAAAAAAAAAGGTTACGGCACTAGAAGCTGGTTAGCATTATCTTTCTAACACTTGCTGTTAATTATTTCGTGCATCTTTAAACACAGCTCTGCACTGATAATTCTATCCTATAATTTATCAAGGAACTGCAAACTATTAAATGTAAAGTTTACAGTATACTAACCTTCACATAACAGCATTGAGTTATGTTAACACTTTAGAATTAATCGAGTAACTCTGCAAAGCTGATCACCAAATGTGCTATCAATTTCTAGTCAACTTTAAACGTCAAGCTTTAACAATTGTAATTCATATCAGGATGCCTGGCTTCAGTCGACACAAATACCTCTCGTATTATATACATTTTTATTTTTTACCAATACCGCGCGCCCCGTTTACCAGTCTGCTGTGATTTTAGAATCTCGCTGTGATGCTTATGCAACCAAAAACCAAATGCACTGCGACTGTTAAGCACTTGCTATAAAAACAACAACTTTAAATATTTCGATTTGCATATTTTGCATAATTTATATTGATGTTTATGCGAGTAGTAAAAACAGCAATGTTGTTGTTGTGCCGACTGGCTGGCTTGCGAATTTAATTGATTGCCAGGCATTAATTATATGCACGGCGCTAGTTTCCTAAGTGGTTCTCAGACTCAGACAGAATGTCGATGTCATTGTCGAATGTCTAACGTCTAATGCGCAGCATTTCAATTAGCTCTGCTCAGACGAACTGAAAAACAAGCGAATTAAACTATAACAAACCGCATAACTAGTTAAGACTAACAGAATTCTTTCTACAGAGCTTTCTTTAAGCAGCTCACAACAGATTATGCTTAACTGTTATTAAAATTAAGCTTAGACTCGTTCAACTAATCAGTAGATTAATCACATTAGCCACTCTCATTAGTTATTAGCAAAGCTGCGGTAATTGGTCATCAAAATCTTGGTAGCGTCTTCATCAGTATTCGTCCGATTATTAACCGACTGACGCACCTTTTCTTTAGCATTGAATATTGTGGTCTGTCTGACTTTGTTTTGTTTTTCATTTCTATTTCTATTTTCATTTAAATTCACTATTTTTATTGCTTTGCGATAACTCGGTTCTCAGTTCAGTTTCTCTTTTTTGTTTTCTGTTACGTTTTCGTTTCATCAGCCAAAAAGAAAATAAGTTGTAAACAAATCATCGCACAAAAGGAACTACGAAAATAATCTTTTGTAGATTTGCTTGACTGTTTTTTTTTTGTTTTTTTCTTTTTGTTCTTGTCCCATTGTATTTATATGTGAGCACTTTTTTCGGTCTGGTTTGGTCTCGGGTTCGGGGCGCGACTTAGTTCGCTTCCAAATTATACCATTTTTTGCTGTTTTTCTGTTTTCGGTTTTCTGTTTTTCTCTCTTCTCTGTATTATTTTTTGTGTGTTGTTTTTTGTGTTTTTGTTTCCCCCGAAAAGCGCAAACACATTTTTCGCTCAGATACGTCGTCGCCCGATGCTTTGCCCCATTATCATAAACAACAACTTTAGACAGCTGGGGCCCTCTGTTAGTCCGTCCGATGACGGGCCCCACGCGTACACCCGACATCGGGGCTGGGCTGGCTCTTTTCTTGCCTTTGCCTCTGCCTCTTGGATTACCAAACGCACGAGCGACTGAACGAATTGCCAATTCGGATTTTTGCCGGTTCTGTCTTGCTTCTGGCTGTCGATGTTATTGTTGTTGTTATTTTCTTGCTGCTTTTTGGTGCCGGGTGCTCAAAAAATTTTCCATTGGGTTTTGCTCTTTGGCTCTCTGCCTTTTGGCTTGTCTCCCAATGGGAGTTTAATTCTTTACACGATGATGACGGTGATGACTCACACACGCATACAACTACAAATGGCTTACATGATGAGACAACTTGTTTATTATAGTTGGTTAACAAATATCAGGGCAAGCTACAAGCTGGACAGGTCTATAGTACAATAAGCTGTTGCTTGAAAGAGTACGAGCTTTTAAATTTGGGAATATATTTTCTACATGTCGGAGGAGTCAATGTTTGGTATCTTGAAATTAGTTTTTTGGGAAAATACGGAGGTTTACTCTGAAACATCTGAATTGAAGTACCTTTCTTAGACCCATCTGCTACTTGAATGCTATGATATGATGACTTAAAGATCCTGAAAGTTGTTATGAAATTGTCAGTAGTCAGATAGTTTTTTAATATTAATTCAAAATCGCTTAAAATCTTCTTGAAAACTAATCTCTCCTAAAATTTGTATCGGCACATCTCTTTAATTTTTTCGATAGTTACTATGTTTAAGCTTTTTAATCCGCTATCAATATCACAACTGGATTTATTTATTTCTTCTTTGTTTCGTTACATTTCCTTATTAAAAGTAGATAATAGTTTCTCAAAGTCGACCATACCTCACTGTATTTCTATTTGTTAAGGCACTCTGCAAGTTGTTCAAGCTCCTCCCCAACCATTCTTTCTTTCTATTTGGTGCTCTCCCTGACGCCCGTTCCAACTTTTTTTTGTGTTTCACTGCGAGTTCTTATCAACAAGCTAGTTATCTGTAGCCTTTCAATGTCGTTCGAAAACAAATTACAAATCTGATAAGGCACAAACCCAAACATAGCCCAGACTAGTCAAGCAGCCAAGCACTCAGCCAGTTAACCAGGCATTGGCCCCGGCCCCAGGTTCCCAATCTATGAGTAAGTATTTACTAATAATAAGGGCCGACAGCTTAGTTAAAACGTGTACACGTGTGATGCCTTCCAATAGAACAACAGAAACTCACACATCTCTATAACTATATACTACTAGCTTATGTGTGTGTGTGTGTGTGTGTGTGGATCTGGCACCTGGGGGAGACGCTCATAACAGTAAATTAAGCGCAACAATGTTTGCTCACCGGCTGTATCTGTTGGCTGTGGACCGGGTCCGGTTTTTATTGTCTCGCCTAGCCCATTTTATTGCGACGCTACGACGGACGCACTCTCGGGATGGGGTAGGGTTAGGTAGGGCAAGGGTTGAGGAGGGTGGGTGAGAGGGGGGACGAGGGGTGGCTGCAGCTTGTACCGGGCGTTATCTAAAAACTTTGACAAACAATTTTCGTTGACGTGCGTTGTTTGTTTAGCGAGTCGGGCCTATGTGCAGTAGGCTCTATTGCCATATCTTTTCGATATAGACACTCACACACGCACACATCATTGTATATTTACATAGTTTTGTGGTTGTATTTGTGGAGCTCAAATTTGAAATACAAACAGCGGCAAATTGTGTCGTTGTGTCTCTCTGCTTGCTTCTATATTTCTGTGTGTGTGTGTGTTGCTGGACTGCTGGCTGTTAATTGTTAGTTTATAATATGAGATCATCTTTGAGGTTTTTTCGATTGACATTTACTTTTGCCGGGTATTTTCGTTGGCTACCTTACAACTTGATAACCGTTGCTATTAATAGAACGTTGTTTGTTCAAGGAGCGTCTTTAAAAGCGATTTTCTTTGTTTGTTACACGGACAAGCCCATTTAATAACAGCTGCTATGTTAAATCGCTGTTAATCAATTAAGCGTCTGTTAATCACACTAACGCCTAACATTGCGCCATTTTCTTTCTCGCTCTCTTTCCAGGTACGTGTGTGTGTGTTTCTACGGTGTTGTTTTTTTTGTTTTCTTTGGCTTTTTATGTTGTTTTGCAGCAAACAAATCTTAGCCCGCACATTTGACACAAATCCAGCACCGTTGCCTTTGTATTGCTGCTTAGAAGTAAATATTTATGTCCAAAGAGCACGGCCATAATTGCTGTGTGTATAATTCTCTTGCTTTGGCAACCCCTTAACTATATTGCAACCTTTCTATACATAACATGTACATACGTATGTGTGTGTGTGTGTGTGTGTGGTGTGTGTGTGTGTGTGCGAGAGCAACCCTCTGTCATTGTCTCTGTCGTCAGTGCTGCTCAATATCAGCAGCGGCAGCCAGCATCATCAGCGCTTTACATACGCAAATTTAACGATCTCGAAAATAAAATATCTCGTAAAAATATTCGAAAAATCTGCGCTAGCCAAAAAGGTGTTTTCATTTTCTATTGCTTATACAAGTTGTTGTTGCTTTGGTGCCATTTATTTTTAGTCTAAAAGCGCGCACAATGTGAATTTATAGTTTTGTTTACATGCAAATTGGCAACACTGGCAACAGCGACCACTCGCTGCAAGTGTGCTTCTCTCTGGGCAATGGCTGCCAGCAGCTAGCGAGGCTGCTTCCCCCCCACCGACAGAGGAACATGCTCGTTGTCAAGAGGTTAAAAGTTTAACAGCGTGCGTTTAACGCTCATTAAAGTGTTATTGCAACAATATTCGACAGTTGTCGCTCCGCTCGGTCCATCCACATCATAAACATACATATGTATGTATGTAGAGAAGAGGTGGCTTCTGCGCTAACGCCTGTTCATGTTGTTGCTGTTTTGGGGCTGATGTCTTCAAGGTTATATTTGTTAAAGATTAACATTGGTTTTCAATTAAGCGACACGCGCTGATGCTGTGCCAGCTGGTAGACAGAGCAAAAGAGGGAGCCAGAGAGTAGCCATCCAGATTGGTCACACTCAAACAACAACCACAGCATAAAACAGTTGCTTCAAAACCGTTTGGTTTTATTTTTGTACCTCGTAGCCGTGGGAAAAGAATCCTAGTTCAACAGTTTTAGAATCGTTTCGGTTTGTATAACTTACCAACTATGAGAGACTCTAGTTTTGCTATATTTGTATAGAATTTGTCTTGACTTTCTATATAGAATTTGTTCCTTTCGATTTCGAGCTGAACTTTACGACCTATAAACCGCCCGCTGTATTTAATAATTTGTATTACCGTATCAAGATTTACATAATGTTCTTATATAAAGAGTGCGGTTAATAGAGGTCTAATCGAAGGGGCTTTACTGTCTTCGTGTACAAACTGTTTATTACTGCATTTACCTAGCTGCTAATAGACAAGCTAGTTGCCTATTGTTGCTACTCTTGTTCTTGCCCGTAATTTTGAGATCACTTAAACTGTTTATTGCAATTAACACGTTGTGCTATCAACAACAGGAGCGCTGTTGGGCATTTGAATTCATTCACTATCATTTAGTCGATTTGCTTTTTGTTTTTTTTATTTTTGTACATTTATCTCTATAAAAAAACAAACACTTTGAGCAAGTCATTCTCATGTCATAAGTGACTGTTTAGGAATAAAGCGTGTGGGTTTTCGTATTGATTAATCCATCGGACTTTATTGAATACGAGTGTTTTTAAACATAAACAGGAGTTGTCAAGTGTTTTGATATTCATTGGAGTCAGTCATTCTCAGCAGCAGAAATTGTTACTTTAGATTTGATAGTGCCTATCTATTTATAGAGCATTGCATTTCTCTTTATCTTTATCTCTCTCTTTCTCTCTGTTGCTCATTGATTAATTACGAGCGAATGTTAACATTAAGTTGAATGGATTGAGCAAGCAGAAGCACATGTGTACGACGGGCTTAAAATATGTATATATAACTTTGTATTATGAAAATATCATTTACATATTAATGCCTTGTTTTTTCTCGATCCAACTTGTTTCGCACAATTGAGAAGAGTTTTGTCATTTTGTCATGCTAATTAAATGTGTCGCTACTCATGCAAACAAAAAATTTCACCGCTTATAGCATCAGATCAGGTAAAAGGCGTATAACAGACGACAAATCATACATTTGTAAAGAGCTAAAAACAAACTAATTATGAGTCTAATCATAAATAAATCAATTAAAACACGAACCAGACGGCGACGTCAAAATCTGAATACATACATACATAATATATCGCATTGTTTTTGTATGTTGCTGTTGCTGTTGCTAATGCTGCTTTTACCGCTTGATAACCTAGAAAAGCGACTGTGCAGCGAGCGTTTAGTGTGAACGTTAAGTGATGGACTGAACAAACCAATGCTGATAAGTTGATAAGACTCTACACGAGTAGAGTTACATCTATATGTATTTGTGTAAACTATTTCCATAGTGTTCGTAAGTTGTACTTGCCGGTTGCAAATATTTTGGACAGCTGTGCAACAGCTTAACAGCCGTTGCTGCTGTTAATAACAGCGCGCACAACAGAAGCAGCTGTTAAGCCCCGCTCGCTGTTGAATGTAAATAATGTGAAATATGTTATGCACACGCGCCTCTCTTTTTATATAGCCCCCCATTAAGAGTTAAACGGCTTTGTTTATAACGCTACCAGACAACATTTTGTACACAATTTTATGCATAAATCCATACTTAAACAAAATGCTAAAGCAAGACCTACGCATCAGTAACAACAACAACAGCAGCAGCAGCAACAGAAAAGAAGAGTGAGTTGAAGTCGAAGGGGAACAGAAGCTGCTTGTCAACTGCTTTGCTTTGCCCGTCTTTGTTGTGGAGCAACGGACGACAGACAACAGACGGAGTGGTAGCCTGCTGCTCTGTCTCTGTCTGTCTGTCCTACACCCTGCCCTACATACATACAACTCCCCCTCGCCGAAAGAGCACCCGGCTCCCTCGCTTCCCCCAACCTCCCCAGCTGGCCATCGGTCGCATTTGGAAATCTCGAAAACTTGTTTATACATTTTGTTGTATAAACAAGTTTTTTCTCTGTTGGTTTTTTTCTTTTTTTTGTTTTTTGGTGGTGCTGCTGCTGCGGCTGTGGCTGCTGTTGTTATTGCTGTGGCTGCCTTCCTTCTTTGCATTTGCTTGGGTTTGTCGTCAGTTTCGTAATTTATTCTAAAAACGTTCCGTTTTGGGCTTTATATAGAGAGAAAATACATATTTATATACTTCTATATATGTATGTATGTCTATGTGTGTGCCAAGCGAATGTGTTTGCGTGTGTTGTGATATGTATATGATAATATATGGTATATATAAATATATATTGTATTTGAATACTCGCTTTTGTTTTGCTTCGCGCTTTGAATTATTCAAAATAACACTTTCGGTCTATTTGCCAAGCGCTTTATTATTTTTGTTGTTGTTGTTGTTTCTTGCTGCCTCAGCGCTTTTCAAGTGGGTGCAAAGCTAAAGCAAGCAACAACAAGCAAGAACTTTTGCACGATCCCCAGACCGCAACAACAATAATGCATAACAATTTAATTTCCATCAAAATAGACGCATAGTGTAAACCAATCCACCCACAAGAATATGTACAAAGGAAGTAGGGGGGAAAGTCACTTGCGGCTTGCACAATGGGTGTGGCTGCAAAAACAACTGCATTTGCATATCTGTATTAACAGCGAGCGTCTGTGTGTGCCTGTTCATGTAATTAAGCTGAGCTTCTGCCGCAGTTTGAGCACCACTGTTAGTGCTTCTCAAACCACGCACACGTGCGAACCGGCGAGAAACTCTCGCTGAAACCAAGACCAAGACCAAAACAAAAACAAACTGAGCGGCTACAGCTGTTGTTGTTTGATTTAACCTTGAAAATACACACACACACACACACAAGCTCTCATGCAAACAGAAACAGTTTTTTGCTACTTTGTCGCTCTTACGCGTGTTCCATCTTGTATAGAGAATTTTATTTTAGCCAAGTCATCGCCAAAATAATTACGCATTGTCTTGGTGTGTGTCTGTGTGGAATAAGCCGAGACGCAAACAGAGCTTAGTTTTAGATATGAGACAACATCAACTGATCATGATAAGACAAGTCGATAGCTTAGGAAAACCGTTAGAACTTTTATTTTAGCAGACTGTTATTCCTGTATATGAATTTATTCAATGTGCAAATAATTATTATTATAGGGCATCCTAATATTAGCATATTTATGACAGGAAATAAAGGAAGTATTTAATAAAATAAATTGTTCGACTTATCGTGAGATCGACAATAACGCCGAAAAGTTCTTAACTTCATATTGGTATGGAAAGTGGTGAAAATAAATATGCAAATTACGGGAAATGGGCGTGACGGGGTAATGAAGAAGAAAAACTCATAAATCATGAAACGAAATGAAATTGTAAGTCATAAATTCAAAATGCCGCATCAAAATGAAAAAACTAAAAATACAATGATAATTTAAAGAAGTCGAAAAGAAAGAGCAAAGCTACAAAAACAATCGGAAAGCAGAATGGAACAAATACAGGGTGCCTATAGCGGTAGACAAGTATAGGAGTAGACAAAACAGGTGTAGGAAAATCAAGCAGTGCATGTGCATGTATGTATGTGTATGAACAGCAATTGCCAGGCAAAAGGAAAAGGCAATTTACCAAGTCGAAGCGCAGTTTTTTGTCAGTGCCCCAAGAGTGACCCTATTTTTTCTTCTGCTACTCGCACACTTCTTCACTATCGCAACATAAATATGCGTTCATGTGTGTTTCTGTGTGTATCAAGAATAGGCAAAGGCAACGACAGCGGCAAAACATCGGTTGGCCGGCACACAAAGCATAAAGAACGATAATACACATACAGACGCACGCACACTGTGTATGTGTACATACATACATATGTGTATGTGCATAGGCCCTAGCACTATTGTTGTTGCTGTTGCTGGGCTTGCTATGCTGCGTGAAAAATTGTTACGCTGCGCATAAAGCAGAATGCGATAAAAATAAAAATTAAAATAAAACACTGAAATATTTATGTATATATACACACATATGTACATACTTAATCGAGGTTTATTATTATTATTATTTATTTATACTATGGAAAATTGTGTCTTTAATACTTACATGTTTAAAGAAATCCATAAAATTACTGTAGTAGAGAAAATCCCTTGGAACATTTTGCACGAATACCTGCGATAGCTGTGCCGGCAGAGCGGCATCTTCTCCACTGCCGCTGCCACTGACATTGCGCTGCAGCTGCGGCGAAGCGGCAGTAAAATTCAAGCATTTGCACGAGATCATCATGATTGGTTTTGATTATGATTTTTTATTTTTAACGGTATTGGCGGATTCAATTTGCCTTTAATTCACAATTACTATATATACTTTTTAATTGCACGTTTGCGTATATGTATTTTTATTTTGCGTGTGGTTGGTTTTCTTTTTTCTTGATTTTGTGCGTGACTTCCTCGTTCGTCCTCTTTTGCGTTTGGCTGAGCGGCGCGGGCGCGTACAAAATCACATAAACACCCACTACAACTATTTTAGTATAGCATTTTGTTTGTCCGTCCCTTCCGTTCAATGGTATTCTTTCGACTGACGCAACAGCCAGGCGCTCTTCTGCTACCTAACAGAACCAGAAATCAAGTAAACTTAACAGCTCAATGTTATGTTATTTAACGTATTTCGGCTCAAATAATTCGAATGGATTCAAACTTCAAAAGAAACATTTAATGGTTATGCTAAACTTTTTATTTCCAAAAACAATTTTTTACTCTCTTAACGCCAAATATAATAAAATAATTCTTTTGTTAAGAACAGTAAATATGACAATAAGAATTGAGGAAGCCTTGCCAGATTGTTAAATGTCGTTAACTCACAGAGAGCGCTGTTGCTGCATGTAATAACTGTTAACGCATAAAAGAGTCTGTTATCGAAAGTATATTTATGTATCGATAAATTATAGTATCCGACTTGGGGTCACACTGATTTTTAAAAAAGCATAAGCAGCTGATCCAGTTGGGCGGGTGATTTAAATATTTGAGGAAAGCTTTTCTATTAAAAAAAAAATCCATTTAAGAAATTACAAAATTGTAACTTAGAAATAACTTTACAATTTCAACCAAAACCATATTAAATGTTGTAGCTATATGCCTTAGGCTTGTTTGATTTTTCTTAAGCAGTTGCACTGAGCAGTAAGGTATTAAATATGAATTTAAATGTCTTGCATATTTTTCGCACTCTGCATTTCAGCAATGTTTTTCTTGGCGCTTGATTAAATTCATAGATGGCCTCAGTTGTTGGCGGCGAAACATCAAAAATGCATGCAGCCAAACGAACTCGAAACAAGGCACAGAAATCATAAACACCGACACGTGCCTAGGTTAGGCTAGAGGCCATCCTCAAAGTCCAGTTTCCAGTTTCCAGCTTGTCTGTTTGCTACTGTTTCAGCTTTCAGGTTTCAGGCCACCGCATAAATTATGCGTCAATTTGTGTGTCTTGCTTTGGCACCTGGCGTGGGGGGGACAGAGTTTCGATGGAAGGGCGCGTGCAGCAATTTTACAGGTTCAACATCAGGCTAATGAAAGTGTCGGGTCGCCGCAAGTCGTTCATAGATGTAACTAGTCATAACTTCAGATGGGCGGCAGCAGGAGGGGTTTTGCTTCTTGGTGTGTAATTGAAATTGCGTGGCGTGTGCGGCATTAAGTCATAAAAGCAACTACAACTACAAGTATAACAACAACTGCAACCAGTTTGTCACACTCTAAGGCCAGGCACGTACGCGCCAAGAGGTCAAAACGCACTCTGGACTTGGATCTGGTCAGCGCCACAACCAGGGACAAGCAAACAGACGCAACATATATACGAGTATATGGAATATACACATTCAAAGACAGAGTCAGAGACTGGAAACAGATCCCAAGTAAATTGTGAAACTTGTCCGTTGTAGTTGCTTGCTGTGCGACTGTGTGTGTGGGTCATAAAAGGCGAGTGTAGAACAAGTTAACACAAAATTCTGGCTCAACATTTAATGAAGGTCTTCAATTCTGCCGAAACGTTTACCCACCATTGGGGCATCTTTCCTGTAAGTCAAGGCTTGTGTAATATGTACTCTTCTTTGCCTCCATATAGCGTCCATTGACTCGTCTAAGCTTCCGCAGGTTCCCGTTTCGAGTGGCTGATATCCGATCTCTGATCTAATATTTACATCGATTAACAACCAATTGAACGAACGATTAACGAACCAAGCACCCTCTCTACTCTCTCTCTCGGTCTCAGTTAAGAATTCCTTTAATTCGAACGTGCCGCAATTGCGTTATTATGTAAATCGATATGGATATGGATCGCGCAATTGATTGATTGTGCTATTCAGAGCATGCGGCATTAAACACAACAATGGAGGCAACAGCAGCAGCAGGCTGAAAGAAGCATTCAACACACGGATGGAGAGCGAGATGGCGACTGAGAGATTGCGATTGTGATTGCGATTGAGTTGTTGTTGTTGTTGTTGTTTTGCGGGCGGTTTGTTTTGTGTGTGCGCAATTTATAAAGTTGCTGACACAAAAATATAATAATAATAGCATCCCAGGGATAGCGCAAGGATCAAGCCACGAACACCACAGCTCTCCAGGATGAAGCCAAGGCACCTCCGCCTTAAATTCTCGCGAAAAATTATAAAGGAGCTGCATCGCAAAAGTATTGTATTACGCTCAAAGTAAGAGCGAAAGAGAGAGCGATAGAGATAGAGAGAGAGAGAGAGACAGCGGTTAAGGGAGTCCCAAGTTTGTTCGCCTTGATAAGACTCCAGGCACAATAAAGGTCCTTCAAGACAATGTGCTGGGACCCCATTTCCTTGCGCTCTGCTTTGCGCCTTATCCACAATTCGTTATCACACCAAAAAGATCAAATTTCTAGAGCGCTGGGAAAGGATGTTGAGCATCTCCTTCTGCCCCTGAGAAGCCCGAAACTGAGAATGTGATCCAGTCTGGCTCTGAAGAAGCTTTTTAGGGCGGACAGAAGTCAATGGGTATATAAAGAAAATGGTGGGATTAAGCATTGCATAATTGATATGTTTACACGAAGAATATATATATGCTCATTATTTTTGTTTAAATTATGCCAAATGACAAATGAATAAATTGGTTATTTTATTCGATTAGTTCCTACAAGCTCCTTGCTATGGCAACTTACTTTAAGAATATGCCCATATTAATTTTATTATTAATTTGATCTTACTTGGACCCACTTCTCAAAAGGTATAAAACTTTGTGCCTCCATGAAATGTATGCAACAGGCAGAAAGAGTCATCTCCGACCCCATAAACTATATCAACGTTAACAGATAAAAATTCTTATGTATTATATCTCAAAGAAAATAATAGATAGAGCTATCATTTCTTTCGACAATAGTTAATATTTTTCCATGGAGATTGAGATTGGTTTTTTGATTGATTGATTAATTTTTGTCACTCCCACTTCCGAAAGATATTCTAACTTTGTGCCTCCAACAGGCTGAAGAAGGCATCCATGGATATACCGACAAAACAGCCTCAAAGATATATAGCCATGTCCGTCTGTCCGTATGAACACTTAGATCTCAAAGACTTTAAGAGACTGAGATTTCGACAGCTCTTGATATGTTTGCAGGTAGATCAGATAAAAATCGCAGAATTTTTTAATGAAATACTTTTTTACTTGATACGATTTAGATGAAATACGTTAAACTTTATACAGATACTTTTTTACATTGGCTGGCAATCTGGTATATTGTATATTTTCAATGTAGTACTATATCAATATATTAATTATAACCTTTGGTAAATTGTTCGTATTTTTTCAGTGTTACAATTTGTTATACTTTAAAATTCAAACCGTAATGTTTTGCTTCTATTCAAAATGGGTAGCGGGTATCTCACAGTCGTGTACACTCGGTTTGTGGGTTTCTTACGTTCTTACTTATGTCATGAATAGCTTTGTTTCGCGTTATACACAATACATAGTAACTACAATATTAATAACTACAGAAATTTGTTTGCAATTAAATTAAAATTGTATAAGTTATTTAAGAAATAAATTTATATCACAAAAAAAAAACAGCTGCTGCGGTCTGTTCCTAGTTGCTGTGGTTGACAATGTGGTATATCTTGTACTCCGTGATATATTTGGAACGTTATATATTTGTATCTTTTCAGAACATTTATTTGGAGTATTTTAAAAATAATACAGCAATTTTTTGCTCTTATTAAGATGCGTAGCGGGTATTTTACAACTCCTCACTTGACTTTATCTTTCTTACATATTTAAATTAATGGTGGCGGAAAAGAGCATGGAAAAACGCTAAAAGATTTGCTTACAACATTAAAAATAATGACTGTTATTTTTAAGAATTTGAACAGATAAATGGTTAGATCTAAGGTGTAAGTTATTAAACTAAAACTGATTTGAAAATAACAGATTTGTTGGCTTTAGATAATAAAATTGTGTGATATCAAACTGAGTGTGAGCAAAGTCACTATGAAGTAATAGAACTTTTCTAAATCGCTAGTCTCTTAACTTAAATTGAATTGATGAATTGTACATTGAGAAAATACAAATTTGAATTTGAATGGCGATATTTGAGTTAGCTCAATCAGTTAAATTTGATTTTAATTATTAAACTCGCAAAAATGCACACTCGTATTACAAACACAATTTAATGTTTGCTATTGCTATTGAGACCTACAACTTTTGACCTGTTTTCGTGCTTAGCTCAAGTGCATATAAATCACCCATGCCACGCCTTAGATACATCTACATCTACATTTACAGATACAGTTAAAGATACACACTCGGATACAGATACAGATACGAGTGCCTACGTTTGCGGCGGCGAGTAGCCGAAAGCTGCCACGAATCTGCGATTACATAAACACCAAGCACACACACACACACACATAAGCATGTGTATATAGCAGACAACCAATGAAATGGGAGTAAATGAGGCAACTGTAAATGTATCTGTATCTTTGGGGCTTATCATGTTTGTTATGTATCTGCTGCAAAAGCGTGAAGCATGAAGCTCTAGTCATGTGTGTAAGCTGCAACTTACAAATTTAACGCTGATGTCATAATTAGATGTGCGACAAATTGTTGTACAGTGGTCACTCCCATACAACAAACATTTCAATCGAAAGCGAAATTTAATTTGAATTATATAAAACGAACTAAAAGAGAGACAATATGTTCTTCCAAAACTTAGTTGTTTTTGAAATGTAAAATACAAACTTTGGAATAATCATCACAAAACTTAATTTTTAATGAATCCAGAGTAAAACAGTGCCTTTATTTAATACCTCTTAGGCCTTATTAGATACATACATCGATATACTACTAGGTCAAAAATATATCGTAGAGTACAAAATATACTTGATTGTTAACAAAAGCAACAGTAACTCGACCTTAGTATCCGCTTTTTATGACACAAAACTATTTCTTAAATAACTTGTACAATTTCAATCTCATCGCAAACAAATTTTAGGAAGTATCTAGTACTTTAGTTATTATTGGAGTGCTCGAGACTCTAACTTTAAAAGGACCGCAGCATATCTCTTAAAGTCTCTGAGATCTATGTCTTGATACGGTCATACCTAAATAAACCACAATTTTCAAGCACTGATTTTTGATAAGGTGACTTTATTTAAAAATTCAACATAAACTATATTGTATTTTTAAACTTGAGTAGACGAATCAATATATAAATATTCGTTTGAATTACTTTCAAAAAGTGAATCGGATTCAAATAAATGTAAATTGTAAATATTTTTCGTGGAGTGCTTGTCAATGAAAATTTAGAATTATAAATATAGTTTTATTTTCTCTCTGTGTAGGCTAGTCTATACACTTATCTGCTTATCGCTGTTCCATTGCGAGGGTCTTTAATCAAGAGATCTGCTTATTAATAGTGATCAGAAGACAAACATCACGCGTGCCAGGGGACAGAGACTGATATCATTAATTGAATTAGCGCCTACCAAGATGAGCCTGACACTGCAATTGAAACCAGAACTGGCAACTGCAACTTGGGTCATTTAATTACTCATAGTTCTTTGAGTAAAACAAAGCGAGAGGAAACACAAAAAAAAAAAAAGAAACAATTGAGTGCGCTCAGGAAGTGACAGTTAATTGATGCCTCCAACTCCGTCTCTATATATTGGGATCATTATCATCCATTAGGCTTTATGAGTTTCCTGTGTTGTGGTTCGTGGCTAGAATTTGCATATGACATAAAAATGTCAATTCCTTCGATTTGACATTCGCATCTTCGCTTGCTTGCGACTCATCCATCAAGAAATTCGCACGGTATCATTAACAGTTACTTGAGTTGTGACCGTTATCATTGACAATGGATGCGAAAGTCAGTTTCCCAGCTCATCCAAGCACATCCAGGCACATCCTTAAGCATACGCTGCTTTAGTATGTCTTTCCCCCAATCGGTAAATCACGTTAATAAGCCGGTAATGAATATTATGTGGGCGTATTTGCTACTGATGATATGAAGGGAAAGGGGAAGGGGGAGGGGGAAAAAGAGGGCTTTTCACACACCTCGCATGTTTGGCACACATTCCGAGTGGCAACTCTGGCCTCTTTCCTTATTCCGAGCAGCCGGAAGGAAACATTTCTGCCCTTTCCACTCTCTTTGAGGGTCGTTTTCAGTGTATTTGTGTGTGTGTGTGTAATCGCGTGTGTGGGGAACTTCGCTACCCTTGCGAAAAAACGAACACAACTAAACTGCGACCGCTTTAGTTGAGTGCACTCGACTCACAGTCACTGCGCATCAGTGAAACTTTCTCATTAAGATTTAAGAGATGTGTAATAATAAATAATAATAGTAATAGAGATTTCAACAAATATGATTCTGCTTACCAAATGTGATCTTATTTTATAATAATTTCTTCTACTTGTCACTAGTTTTTATAAATATAAAAGTCTCCTGTTTCCATTTGTACAGATATGTATATATGTTAAATATTACACCGACCGATATCTAATATCTAATATTGTAAAGTAAGATCTTTCTTATTATTATTATGATGAATAGGTATATTTCCTGTAAACTTCATTTAGACAATATTCCATTCCAACCATTTGTAGAATATATAACAAAGTCTAAAAGATGAGTGCTATTTGCTATTATAAATGGAATTTGTCCGAAATTTAGGGCTGATTTTTAATTATTTACGGAATCTATTAATAGAAATGCCAACATTTTTCTTTTTTAAAACATATTCTAACTATCTCTTAATAATGACATTAAATTTGGTAAACGCTTTAAAATATAGCCCGAAATAAAAAAATTTTTAGTGTCCAAAATTATAGGTTTTTAATATATAATAAGTAAGTAGCTCTAGACCTTAGCTCTAATACTGTAATGCCATAAAAATGCGCCATTATAATATTTTCTATATTATAATTCTACTCTTGAAATCAAAGAAGAAAGAAAAAAAATGGAAAAGTCGCATCATTTAATTGTTATTATTTATATTTAAGTGTTCCATCTTAGTAAAATATTTTTAATAGTAACTGTATTATATAATATTAACTATATAATAGTACTATAATAGTAACTATATCATATTATTATTATAACGAACCTAATCGAATACACCTTGTTTACACTCTTCACCAGATTCCAGGGCATGTAAGGAGCATAAAAACCGAAATCATATTTCACTTTTGTTGTTTAATAAGGCATGCGAAAACATTTCAGACAACTGCAGCTCCCAGTTTCCATCTCCCAAATCGTGATGCCAACTGTCTCCCCCTCCACATCGCCCCGCTATCAATGGCCATCCGCCTCCTCCTCTGCCTCCGCCTCGAACCCTCGGCAGCTTTATCATCATTTGTATCCATTATATGAGGCGCTGGCTTTTTGGTTTAGGTGTTCACATTGCCTTTTGGCATCATCATCAGGCCAAATATGTCTACTAGCTCGTCTCGCTTGGCGTTCTCCTCTTCATTTGTCAAACTTACGCGCGCTTAGCTCCAACAACAACAACAACAGCAACAACAACTATAACAAAAGTAGCAGCAAAAACATTCACAGCAACAGCAACTCTTATGGCTTGCAACGCTTTTCCAAATGCTTTCGATGCGACGCAGGGGAGATGTGGCAACTTGAAGTATGCCATCCGAAGGCTAACACTTAACTCCAATTGGGACGGCGAGCGGCGTTGGGGGAACTGCGAGTCACAACAAGGAGCTGCCAGCTAATGCGTCGCCAAACAGACACAACGACAACAACACGCCATGCCACGAGTAACAATAACCACAAGTGCAATAGCAACCACAACCACAACTACAGCAGAGTGCTGCAGCTAAGCCTGACTGCAGTTGCTCCACTTGGCAGTCGATTTGAGTCTGTCAGTCAGCCAGACTTTCAAACGCCGCACAGTGACACCAAATAATGCACAGAGGCCAAATTTCGAAACCGAATTAAAGAATACTTTCTTCTAGAAAAAAAATGTAATATTCTGTAACCGAATAAAGCGATACAACTTATTGGCAAATTCAAAGAAATATCTTATTTGCTAAATGATCTTTAGTATTCCTTAATTAAAATTCGGCTTGATTAAAAAAAAACAAGTAAGAAAGCTACAGTCGAGCACACTCGACTGTGAGATACCCGCTACCCATTTTTAATAAAAGCAAAATATTGCGGTATTATTTTCAAAATATACCGAAAATACTACAAAATACTTCAAAATATACCAAGTGGTATATTTGGTATATCGATATAGTACCACATTCAAAATATACCATAGACGGCACAATATACCAGATTGTCGGCCAAGGCAAATGAGACCCCTAGTATGTAGGCGATTTAGCCCATACAAAAGTATTTCTTTAATAACTTCCACAATTTTATTCTGATCGCAACCAAATTTTCAGGAATCATAAATACTATTATTATTATTATATATATCAAAACTTGCAGCTCTAGCTTTAAAATTACACTTGTAATTCGATTTTTTTGATTTGCGGGGCGGAAGTGGGCGTGGCAAAAATTTGAAACAAACTTGATCTGCGTGCAAACATAACAAATGCTCTCGAAAAAGATTATAGCTCTATCTCTTACAGTCTCTGAGATCCAGTGTTTCATACAGACAGACGGACAGACACACAGACAGACAGACGGACAGACGGACATGGCTAGATCGTCTCGGCTTTTGACGCTGATCAAGAATATATATACTTTATAGGGTCGGAGATGCCTCCTTCAACCTGTTACATATATTTCCTGCCGGCACAAAGTTATAATACCCTTCTACCCTATGGGTAGCGGATATAAAAACTAAATTTACATTTTAAGGTGTTTTTCGATCTTTTTCATTGTATTTACTCATTCAAGTATACTCGTCTAAAGTTGATTTAATTACTGACTGTGAAGGTATGTTAAGAAATGCAAATTCTTTGAAAACATGTATGATAAATATAACGATAACACAAGTTTAGCGATTAGTTTCTTATAGTATTTTATATTTTATGAAAATAAGCTAGCTTGGTTTGAAATTTTACTTAAATTATTTCCATATATTCCATATTGCAAAGCATCGATGAATTTACAAATTTGACATATCTTTTTCTTTTAAGTAACTATATAAATTATTTAGAAAAAAATCGGCTGTTGCAATCGGGTCTGGCTACATGGATTGGATGACAATCAGGCATATTTTGTACTCTGTGGTATATTTCGATACATCAACTGGAGCCTTTGGTATATTTTTGTATTTTTCACTATATTAATTCGGTATATTTTAACAATAACAATACCGCGCTGTTTTGTGTTTTATGAAAATGTGTTGCATGAATTTCTTTTAGTGGGGCACACTCGTCCGTAGCTTTCTTACTCGTTTAGATACAATATTGTTTACTTATAGACAAAAACATTATGGGTCCATCAGAAATGTAGGCTTACAAAATATGTTTATTTTATATGAATATATTGATAAATTCCTTGAGCTCCAGATTTGAATACAATTATAATATAATAATTTATTATAATATGATATAATCATAATTTTTGGGCAATCGAAAAAGATTTTGTGCCAATGTGCGCTAGCGAAGCGTCACACAGTAAAAACCTGTCAAATGCCGCACATACCAAAAAATAAATCGTCGCAGATCGATGCGTGATACTTCGGGAGAGGCTGCTGGAGTTTGCAGTTTTGATTTAGATCCAATAGCTTTCGACATATTGGTGACGCTTTGAGCGGCGGCAAAAAAGAAAAGCAAAAGAGGAAGAAGCCTGGAGAAGGAGAAATACAATTCGCGGAAACAGCGCCACAGAGAGAGCGAGACGGAGAGAGAGAGAATAGGAGAAGGGGGCGGCTGCTGGTTGCAAGTTGCACGTTGCACGCTGCAACAACGCGCCTGGCGGTCTGGGCGGCATAAACGATCAATGGAGTTGCAATTGCAATTGCAAGTTGCACAGCTTTCGATGTTTTGCGTTAAGCTGTTCAGGTTTTTGCAGCAAAACGCTGTGGACGCGTTGGCATTTGGAGCATGGCGCTAATTAACTACTGCCGGTGTTTAGCGCTCGCTAACTTGAACCAATTGCTGATAATAAACATTTTTATTGATTTGTGATGATTGCCGACTCAGTCCAGGAGCACTTGCATTGGCAGTGGCAGTTGCAGTTGCAGGTGCAAGAGCTGAGCTCTGATCTGCGGCGAGTTGCGTAGCTGACAATTTATTAAATGCGATTTATTTGCAATTGCTTCTAAGAAGCAGGAGGTGCTCTCCCTGATGCCTTGACTTCAGCCTCGGCCTCGAGGATTAGCAACTGCATTTCATTCTAAGAAGCAGCTCTCAGATCTTCGCCAGGCATAATTGCCACCGGTCTTACAGATAGGCATCACCCCAGCGCCAATTTGTGCTGTGTCGCCTGCTCCAAAACAGAAACCTCTCCAAACAACAAACAACAAACAGCCAACAAACCAGCCAAAAAAAAAAAAAAAAAACGAGTTACCCTCGCGCGCACCTTTTTTATGGTTGTTACGTGTCGCGGTCGCCGAAAAGCGGCAGAAAATACAACGCAGAATACTTGAGAAGAGTCTGCCCGACTGTCAAATACCCAAGCTCTCTCAGATGTCCAGAATTAGCGCTGTGAATAAATTAATTCATAAATCATTCGATAGTAATTTGGATTGCCATTTTCTAGATTGTTTTGATTGCTTTCCTGGGTTGAGTTGAGGAATACCCTGTATATTACAACTGCACCTTCTACTTACTATATGAATAGCAATCATATCAGAAATTAATGTAAAAACATTTTCTATATGTTGTTAAGTGTTGGCTTCCAATTTTTGGGTAAATTTGTGATTGCAATTTGGTGTTTTGTATATTAACGCATACAAATATTAAACAGTAAAGAGCAGTACCAAAAATGTTAATTAACAGAGACCACTGTTAGATCTAACAGCTGTTAATGAGAGTTAGGTTTTTGACGAATGAAGCAGCGAGACATTCTTTTACACATTATTATTATGAAGATATTGTTGACAGATAAATATCAGCATCTGTTTTTCTTAATAAAGTTAGAACACTCTTCAATAATACTCTTCAATAATACTCTTCAATAATACTCATCAATAACATACCCTCTTGCAATTGCAAGAGCAGCTTTGGCTATCACGTGTAACACTTGCCAAGTATGCTCTCACTTTTTTAACCCTTTGAGAACTTAACACGCCATCGATTTGTCATACCCCTTGTGAAGCTTAAGGCACAGGGTTACACAGGGCATGAAAGCCACACAAAATATTCGCCATAAAATTGTTGGAGCCTTCGTAACAGAGACGCATGTCGTCAGCTTCCATAAAAAATCTTATCAGATTTACAGGCGAAACTTCTAAGTAAACCCATAAAAGAAATTACGCGAGGTTTTTTTTTTTTTTTGTTATATTTTTGTAGTTTTATATTTGTTGTTGTTGTTCTTGTTTGGCTTCAACTTGTGTTTGTTTTATTTACTCTAGATACAGTAGTTTTTTGTTTTTTATTATATGCTACACATTAAAAATGTTTGGTGCTTATGTAAGACATAGATCATAAATGTACATATAAGTTGTATAACATAGTAGTTGCCATATGCGATGATTACATTGAAATACTGAAAGGGGAACGCATTGCTACTACAATGTATTATAACATAGAACTGAACTGAAATTGGGTAATAAACTGCATAAATATCATAATACAAAATTAATTTCTTTGTTTTTTGTTAATCTTTGAAAACTATCACACACAAATTTCTGTAAAGAGAACTACTCTAGACATATGAGTATTTTGTTATTGTATTATTATAGTCAGAACTTGGCTATTTACTAGGGGTATATACTTTATATGTTGAATGCGATTATAAATATATCTTTAATACTACGCTGTTCCATTAGCTATTCGTAATTGTGAATATTTTTATCTTTAGTTATTTCAGATGATTTTTTTTTTTAAGGAATTCTCCTTCAAAATCCTTTGGAACAGTGGCATAAATACGAGCTATCCCCCCTGGAGTCGGATATATCTGTTATCAACTAAATATCCCTAAATTTAGAGGACGCTACAGAGTTATGATTAGTTTTATGAGGGATTAATACTCTTCAGGCGCTGCTGCTGGAACGTTCTGGGTGCCCGGTGGTCAAAAGCTCCGAGGATCGCGTTTCCATCGGCATCTGCTCCACTTCGATGTACTCCTCTTCGTCCTGCACGGTCGCTCTCTGTGGCTAAAGGAGGCGATGGTGCCGTCTCCGATTCGTAGAGCTCCTGCTTTACATGCCTCGGACTTAAAGCAATGGGAGAACTAGCCGAAGCCGAAGCAGAGGCTGAGGAACTGCGCGTTTCCTGCTTGGCAACTCGGGCAGTTGGCGCAGCGGGAACTGCAGCTGGTCTCAGCTCATGGGCACGCTGATGATGCTCCAGCTCGGCGCGAAAGTAGAACTTCTCCGGACACAAGTTGCAATCATAGGGACGTGCACCGTGCTCCGCAATGTGGCTGAGGAGACCGGCTGGCGCCGTGAAGACCGCTGAGCAGATGTAGCAATTGAAGCCGCGCTGTTCGGTGCCGGCGAAAGTGTGCTCCACAAGATGCTCTTGCAGTTTCTGGGCATGTGGCAGTATCATCTTGCAGAGATTGCAGCGATTCTCTAGATAGCTCGAAGGGGCAACGTTCGCTGGAGCAGCAGCAGCCGATGGAGCTGTCGACTCCTTGCTGCGCTTGCCATTCAAATTGAGATTGTGCTTACGACAGCATTTGTCGCACAACTTGGCAGTGTCCCCTGCTCCAGGCAAGGGCTCTAAGCACAGAGCACAGACGGGTTCCTGGAGGCTGCCGACACCGCTGTTCGACTTGGTGTGGAACTTGGCGTGCAGACTCAGCTCAAACTCCGAGTGCAGCGTCTGGCGACAACAGATGCAAGCCATGGGCAGATTGCCGTCGCCGCCATGCTCGCTGAGATGGGCTCGGAAGGCGGCCACATGCTCCAGCTGCTGGCCGCAGTGGGCACACTTGCCCGATTGTCCCACCTTGGAGTGCTGCAGCTTGTGCTCCGCGAGAATGGCTGGCGAGGGAAAGATCTCGTCGCAGATGAGACACTTGTGCTTGCCACTCGAGTTGTGGCAACTCTTCATGTGCTGCTCGAGTTCGGCACGCGACTTGAAGTTCCCCGAGCAGTAAGCGCACCTCAAACTCACCCCGGTCTTCAGGTTGTGGGCCAATTTGCGATGCGAATGCAGCTCGGCCTCGCTGCGTAGATCCTGACGTTCGCACATGCCGCAGCTGTAGTTGCTGCTCCCAGTGGCAGCTGCTTGAGTAGTGGCGCCTCCACTTGCTGGCTGCGATTGCGATGGAGTGGATGGCACCTCCGAAGCGTTGGCTGCTGCCGGAGATGTCGCCTTGGCCGCATACATCTCCATCAGATAGCGCTGGCTTAGTCCGTACATCAGTGCGGGATGTGGTGACTGCTGTGGCTTCAAGCCACTTGTGTCCACCTGCAGCGGGCTGTAGAACTTCCCAGCGGCTGGGGCTGCAGCACCTGCACCCCCAAAGAGGCCCTTGAAGGCCACATTGTAGTCAATGTGCAGATTGCTGTTGTTGTTCGTGGCCGCAGCAGCAGCAGCGGCAGCAGCTGCCAGCGGAGGCAGCAACGCATTCACATAGAGGCTGCCCATGTTGGGTGAACTGTCCTTGACCTGAGGGGGACTGTGTTCCTTGACGCCGCCATGCTGGCTCTGCATGTGCCGGTCGAGCAAGAACTCCACGTGGAAGGTCTCGGGACACGAGGGACAGCGAAACTGACGCGCATGCGCCGCCAAGTGGAAGTGCATCTCCAGCTCCGAGGAGCAGACGGCTCGACAAAACATGCACTGCAGCGGATTGGTTTGTCCTGGTCCTGGCGCATGTCCTGGGACAGCCGGAGCGGGTGGCGCCACACCCTGATTGCCTGCCAGCTGATGGCGTGTCTTCACATGCACATGGAAGTCGGTGTCGTTGCGAAACAGCTCCAGGCAGGCGCTGCAGCGCAGCAGCTTCGTCTCCTGACCATGGGCACAGGCCAAATGCAATTGCATCGCCATCCGCGTCTCGCAGATCTCCGCACAGAGCGCACACTTGAGCAGCGTGAGCACGTGCTCGCTCTGCAGATGCTGTTGCAGTTCATCGGACTTGGCAAAGGATTTGCCACAGCTGCCAGCGCTGCAGTTGAACTCACAGCTGGCGATGAGGAAATGGGCAACCACATGGCGCTCGAATTCGCTCTGCTCGGGCAAACTGAGTCCGCAGTGGGGACAAATCAGTTGCATGCCCTCGGCAATGTGTGTTTTCAGATGATTGCGGAAGCTCTCAAAGTCCGGCAGTCCGGCGTTGCATTGATTGCAAAAGAAGACGCCAGGTGGCGCTGGTGCTGCTGCAGTGGGAGCGACGACAGGTGGCGACACTGTGCGCCGCTTGTTGCTGCTCAGATCGGTGGGCAGCTCCTGTTCCGGTTTCTCCAGCTGTGGACTGCTCAGATCCGGCTTGATCTTGGCGGGCAGCTCTAGCGCAAGGCGTGGACTGAAGGTGCCTGCGGTGGCCAGGCGATTGAAGTGCTCATAGTAGGAGTTGGGACTGCTCAAGCGATCGAGGTGTGTGGCCCGCATGTGTTGGAATAATCCCGCAATATTGCTGAATCTCATTGTGCAATACTCACAGCTAAGCTGGAAGCCATTTGCCTGCAGCTTGGACTCCTCGCCAGCTGTGTGTGTCGCCTCCGTTGTCGGCTGCTCGTGCGCCTGCTGCAGATGCGCATTCAGCTGCTCCAGACTGCTGAACTCCATCGCCTTGGGACAATAGCTGCAGCGCAGCAACGGTGTCGGCAGGGGCGTGGGAGTGGGCGTGGTTGGCACTTGTTGGCCACGACTGCGCTTGGGGTAATCCAGCCGACTCGGGCTGCTGTCGGAGGCGAGTGCGAGCGCATAGCGTCGCTTGTGTAGACTCCCATTGCTCGAGATGGAGGCCGAGGCGGAGGCTGAGCCTGTGCTGCGTGGACTGTAGTTTAGTGCATTAGGGTTGCCACCAGCTGCCAGTATTGCCGCGTTCTTCTTGTGCTTCTGCATGTGCGAGGTCAGCGCGGCAGCCGTGTTGTAGCCCCGGTTGCACATGCTGCACTGGAAGGGCTTCTGGATGTCATGCGTCTTCATGTGGATCTTAAGATGGTCGCTACGGAAGAGAGGGAAGCAAATATGGGAAGATTTGCTGTCAGTTATTTTGTGACTTTGGATTAATTGAAAGTGAAACTTGTCTTGACTCAGACAGACGTGATTAGAACTGGACACTAAAAAACCCATTCCATTAAATTCACCCTGCGCCATAAAAAAAGAAGCACATTTAAAATTCTGAAACTCGAGAGATTGCTAGCCTGAGATTTTCTCAAACGTGGGGTTTTAAAGAAGTTACAAAAATCTGTTGCTCTATGCGACATATCGTTGTAGTATAGCTTTTGGTATTTTTGAGATTTTGTGGTATATTCAATTGAAATATTTTAACGAATAATTTCGTTATTTTGCTTCTACTGAGCAGGGGTAGCCGCACTGAAATGTAGCTTTCTTACTGGTTTTATATTTGACAGGATGAATGATGACTTTATTAGTTTAGCTTCATCGATATGTGGTTCAAATGAAAGGAAACTATTAAAAAAAAAATTCAAAGTTTAAGCTTTTATCAACTGTAATTTCTGTTGAGAATTAATTACCAATGCGAATAAAGCATATAGTTCTTTTGAGTGAACCAGGCGGTTTAATTTATAGCTTAGCTGCACAATTTTATTCTTAAAGTAATATAATTTGTCAAAACTACTAAACTACTCTTATATTTCAAAAGTTTTTACTAATGTCTGCTAAACAAAATTCCAAATGCAATTATATTTCCTTTCCCCGCTCTTAATGCTTAGACGTTGCTTACCTTCTGGAGAAAGCGGCTTCGCAATGCGGACACTTGTAGTTCCTTTCGTTGGTGTGGAGCTTCTTATGGCGATCTCGGGAGCGCTTGTGCTTGAATAACTTGGCGCAGTATTCGCATTTGAAAGGCAAATGTTCGGCATGGCTCTGAGAAAGAGAGAGAGAAAGAGGCAGAGAAACATTATTATTAGCACAAGTGTTTTCATTTTTATTATATTGCTTTATTTTATTCTGTTGTGGGCTGCAATCTGAGCAATGATATCTGGTTCCGAAAGCCCCAAGCTCACCACTCGACAGTCGGTAGTCGGTAGTCGACAGTCGGCTCAGTCGACTCTGACTAACCCTATTTGAAATTCTTAGAAGGCGCGTCGTGTCGTCAACTGTCGTGTCGAGAGTCCAGTTAAAAGAGTGCGATTCCTCGGCTGAATTTATTGCTGCACTGCAGCGTTGACTAAATCTCAATTTCTGAATCAGAATCTCGAAATCTGCATACCTAGAGGGGGAAAACAGAGGCAAACTGAGCACTGAGCACTGGACACTGGGTTCGTAGGTGGCTTCTGGGCACAAATTCATCTAAATGCGCAACGCAACCGAGAGAGAAGCACTCAAAAGAGAGATACAGACAGAGAGAGAGAGTGGTGATGACTGGACAGTGGACGGGATGGAGGCACAGTTGGGGAGAAGGGGGGAAAGGGGAGCCGAAAACAAAACACACCCGCAACCGGTTTGTATATTTTGGGTTCTTTGGCGGTCCGTCGACCGTCAGACTCAGCCGCTGACGGTGGATCGCTTTGATGTGTAGCGAAACACAAAAAAAATTAGCCCATTTGTATGCAGCCCCCCGAGTTGAGTTGGCTTATTGCACAATATGAGCCAAGTTAGCCAGGTTAACACCATCGGATCATCCGCAAGGCAAAGCAAGGCAGGGTAAGCAAACCGAAGCAAACCCGGCCAAACATTCTCGTGTTGGTTATGGTTTTTTAAACTGTCGCGCAAATCATCATCAACATGATCAACATCATCAGCATATCCCAGTAGTCTCTGGACTACCATCTTCCCCTCTTCCCCCTAACCACTCCACATGGAACGTGCGAATCCCGAGACAGGCGCTAGGATCAAAGGCGGCGCTACATGTTAGGCCCTCGTTTGATAAGTATCATCGCATTTGCTGCTAGTCCTAAACACGGTTGCAATTGGGTTAACAACTTGCTGATGTCATGGGCGTTGTCTCGACATCTCTTCTCCGGCATCCCCGATCTATAGACGGCGGCAAGTGGCCCGAGGATAGCTACATAGCTACCGAATTCTACGGAATGCTTGGGTTTGTCAAACAAACTTAGCTGACTCAAAATATCTCACCTAACATGCCTATACATCATCCTTCCGTCCATTATAAGAATTATTACCACGAAAACATTCAATTTATAGATTCTAATTTGATTTTGGTCTTCAGCGCTACTCCATCAATTTCCATCAAATTTTTAGAGCAGTTTTTCCTATCCGATGTAATATTAGATGTGTATTAGAAAAAGTTAAGCTGAGCGAATAGTGATTTTCGATAAGGTTAGATATTTCGTCTATGTTTTTAATATATTTTTCCTTTCTTAACTTTCTTGTATTTTGCATCAATTTCAGTACCGATTTTATTTATATTTTATTGTCTCTTCAAAGAGAAACCTTTCACTTTTCTTTAGTTTTGTTCTAAAAAACTTTACAAAATATTCCTAGAATCATTTACATTTGCATTTTCTTTTTTCTTTTACGAAAGTATTTTTTGTATGTACTTTATTAATTTCACTTTCAACTTTATGCTATTTTCTTTATCTTTTTTTACATGTCTTTACATATTTTACGATGAGTAACATATTTATAAAATATTCTTACAATTCTTTATTATTTGATTTTCTAATTTTTTGCAATAGCGTATTATTTATCAATCTGACTTATCCTATAACTTAAGACGTCTTATCACTTTTTTTTTTGCTTTTTATATAAATAACGAAAAGTAATAGTCGAATAATCTTTTCATAAATTCATAATGCTGCCAATTAAAAATATTGTTGTTTAGATTTCGAACTTTACTTTCACTTTTTGTTCAATCCTATTTTAAAATATTTATGTTTTAATCAATTTACCCGTCTTAACCCAGTTTCGCTTGAAACCAATGGATCGATATCCATTTCCATTCGAATAACGCGACTTTCAAGTGCCAATCACCCAGAACTCAGCCTCAACCGAAAAACCTCAACCTCAACCCCAATTCCTATTCCTATTCCTGTTATATGCAGATGACAGGGTAACCACAACCACCCAAGGCAAGGACTTGTAAGCGCCTTAAGGAATGTCAAGCGAGTAATTAACCCTTCAGGGCAGACTCCAGAGTCACCCCAAAGGCATCCCCCATCTTGTGGCATCCATTTGGAACCCTTTCAAACTCACCTGGACGTGATGCTTCAAGTAACCGAGACGTGGAAATGATTTGTCGCAGAACTGACACTGATAGGAGCCGTCGCCTCGGTTCTTAATGCCGTCGCCTGTCATCTTATCAAACTTTGTGGCTGCTGTTGCGCCAGTGTTGCCACCTGCACCTCCGCCTCCTGTGGGTCCTGTGAGCTTTGCTTCCTTATTGATTTTCCGCAACTTGTTGGCAATTTTCAGCGCCTGCTGATGATGATAATGATGATGATGGTGATGCAAATGGGCGGGTCGCTTAAGCTTTGTTGGTTCTCGCTCCCGTTCTCGTTCCCGTTCCCTGTCCCTGTCCCGCTCTCGATCCTCGTCAGCTATAGTCGAGATGTCTCCATTCGTCTTGGACTGCTCCGAGTGCGGATCCTCGCCGGCAGCCAAGTGCTGTGGATGCGGCTGCTGTGAGTTGGGCGTCAATGTGCCGTCCGAGATGCTGGGCGAGTAGCTGGAGGAGGTGTGCGTGCTGTACATGTCTGTAATGAGCAAATAGAGGGGTGGAGAGGGAGATGGGGGCATTAAGTGTGGATTGCAATTAAGATCATGTCGTGTCGTGTGGGCAGCGACTGCATCCTTATTAGCTAGGCGGCTTTTCTCTCACTCTCTGTGTGACTAAGACAAGACAGGAAATCAACGACGCGTCCATCAAATGGCCGACTGCGACTTAATTCAATTAACATGCAACGTTTGGTGTTGCCACCTCCACCCCAGACACTGGCATCAGAGACACCACACAATGACCCAACTGCCTGCCCCTCCTTCTCCTTCCTTGCCTTCCCCTCGACGGCTGTAAATGAGCCGCACATTTGTTTCATGCAAACTAATTGCGCTCTCTGTACTTAAGAGCATTTTAATTACAAGATCTACCACTTGACGCCTCACAGCCTCACACCGCCTCGGGCAATGAGGGCCACTTCAAGCCCCACACTGAGAGAAATAACTGAGATACAAATCTGCAACTGCGACAGCAATTTTTATCTAGAACATCTATGGGATATTTTTATGTGCACCAAATTTCAAACCTAAAGTCGTTATTTAATCTTTCGATTACAATAATAATTTGAGGATAAAAGCATTGATGTTTTTCTGTTTAACTACTCCTGTTATCATGAGCTTTTTCTAAAAGCAAAGATGACTGCAAATTTTGGAAGTCAATTATTTTAAAAAGAATATTATTTGTAAAAATGTTAAATGAAAAATTGTACCCAAATCTCTTTCACATTATTGTAAGACATAGAATTTACTTATTATCTTTAAATAGATAGATTGTAAATAATTAAAGAATATAAAAAAAACTGTATTATAAGTAATTATTTATTTATTAGTATTTAATACTAAGTTCAATAGAGAAGAGAGTACTGGCTTCTAATAGTCCTAATAAAATTGTACATATGTTTAACATTACAATTGCACCTTTATTTTTTAGATTTAAGTATTATATTTACTTAAAACTTTCAATTTTCTGTTTAAAATTAACTTCATTATGAAATAATCTTCAATTAACCTTCAAATTGAATGCCATTTCTTACTATTTTCCGATTTAAATAATCTTCAAGTATATAAGCTTAAAATTGTAAGATTTTCATTTAAAGATAAAAAGTATTTTGAAGAATTAATGTTTAAGCAAAGGAAATAATAACTATGTTTTTTTTAATTCTCTTATTTCAATTTTATGCCAATTTAAAGAAATAAATTTTAATATTATCTTATTTCGAGGATTTTACAATTAAGCTAAAAATTTGATTCCACCAAGAATAATTTTTAATCAAATGAAATAATTTCTATATAAGGCTTTATAAGGTAATTATTGCAGTGATCTTGCTGCACATTTCTCTGAGTGTAAAGCCAACTACTTCGATATGGTTGCTCATCTATAACCACGCGCCAAGTATTGTCGGGGTTTTGGTTCACTTTCCGTTTTGGAAAACTTTAATTAAAGCTAATTGCGCTTGATCCGTGTGTATCTGTATCTCTAGCTCAAGCTACTTGCACACCATCAAAGTATCTATTGTGTATACTTGTCTACTTGTATTTGTTTTGTTTTGGCTGTTGTCGCTTGAACTCTGATCTGAAGTGCGACCGACCGCCCCTCGAATTGAATTTGTTTGTAATTAGGAAACATGAAAATACTACATCACTTTAATTGTGCTTGTAAATTGAAAACTGTCTTTGGATTCATGCTTGGGTTGGGTTAATCAAGACTGTAAAGTTCCTTAGGTCAAAGAAAGTCGGAAGAGATTGTAAATCTCCTCTTGGGGTTTTTTGATTGAGTTATATGAAGACAGATCTGTCAAAGGGGTTGAACTGATTTCAACGCTCTTCTGAGAAGAACTGAGGCTTAGTTTTGTAAACTGATTTTAATAGAAATGAAAGACAAAACGAAGAAAGAAGAGTACTTAAATTTAAATTTAATTAAAAGCACAGATGAGAATTATCTATTTTGTATTCAAACAGATTATTGAAATAGGAGAAAACTAGAGTCACAAATTCAGAAAGATTTTCAGGTGAAAAAAATCCTTACAACTCCCCATCATCATATAACATTTCGTTGTAATTACCGTTATTAGAAATCTCCTTCGTGGCTTGAATCTTTTCAATTAAATTCTCCAAACGCGAACTGGGACCGCGATATAACATTTTTAGGGCCATCATGGCATAGTTATCAATTAAGCGATTAAGCAATCAATTTGCTCAAAACACACATCTGACAATTAACTAAGAATTTGCACTAAAACATTTGTCACTAAACGAACAGCTTCTTTTTATATTATTTTTTTTATTATACTATATTTGTTGTATGTATAATTGAGGCATCACATTTAATGCAATGCTTTGGAATTTTAATTTGAATTTTCAATTAACACTGTCACCAAACGACGCCAAAGGATCGCAAGCGTAGTTGTTTTTGTATTTGTTTTTGTTTTTGTAGCACGTTGAACGACAATGAGGACGTCCAATTGCCGCGAGCACCAAAATGTGACTAAATCAGAGCCAAGAGCCAAGCGCCGTAGGAAACCCAAGCACACAACAAAACACAAAAACAGCAGCAGCAGCAGTCGACGTCGCGCGATGTTGCTGCCGTCGCCTCAGACTCAGCCTCAGCCTCACACTCAAGCCTCAGCCTCAGCCCTAGCTACAGCCTCAGTTTCTGTTTGCTGTGGATTGAGCAACGGGCGTCAACGCCTATAAAAACAACAATTTGAGTGCTTGGCGAACCAGTTCGTTCAAGCGCATGCGTGTCTGTGTGTGCGCTACCATTGCTTTGCATTGGTGTGTGCGCATGTGAGCGTGTGCTTATGTATGCATGTGTTGGTGCCTCGCTGTGACTGCCGACTGTCGGCGACTGCCTTTTGGGATTCTCGCCCCAAGCACTTAGGCGTCGGCGTCGCTGCTGCGCTGCGCTGCTGGCAAATGAGAAGCAACAAAGCAAAGCATTAAATGGCGCCCCACATACACACACACACACACGCGTGTAAGTGGAAACGCAGCCATGCGTGAGCGAGTGAGCACAAACAAAACTGAGAGAGAGAAAGAGCGTAACCATGTATTGGTCTCTCCGTATGTATGCGTATGCGTATGTCTGTGTGTGTGTATATGGTGTATGTAAAGCGAGGCAAAAGGCGGAGCATGGGAGCCGCTGTGGTGACGCCGTCACATTGGGCGTTCATTTCGCTTGTGGGAGCGGGAAGCAGCACTTGCGGTGGCACTGTGGGGAAGGGGTAGATTGGGGGACAGTCTCTCTAGCAACACTTGATATATATTTTATTTATGTGCGCACAAAAAATGCAAATTAGCTGAATGACAGGAGATGAAAGTTTTTTATTTCCCAGATTTCTATTTTGTCTTTTTAAATAGTTTTTAATGCCGTTTAGGTCTGTTAAAAGTGGTCTCGGGGGTTTCATGAAAAGTTTCATGAACTATAAAGCACTTTATGCGCAGTAATTAAATAGGCGAAGTAGTCTATAAAGTAAAAATGTTACTCGCACTTAACTGAGTAACAAATATATCAAATTAAATATTATTATTATTAACAATTCGGTTTATGGGAATCCACTATATCAACTGTATATACTTTTTGTATAATTTAAGTAACAATCGTTAAATGTAAATAAATAGTTATTTTTTTCGTTAATATTCGTATTTGTATTTATATTTACTTATTGGGATTGTTGGAACCAATTTTGTTTAAAAGGATTCTATAATTGTTACCTCTTTATTTATTTATTTATTTTTAGTTTTGCTCATTATATATTATATATTAGTTTTTTTTTTTTTAATTTTTTCCCTTAACCCGACAGTCATTACCCAGCAATCAACTTTAATTCTATTTGCAAGATGTCCCTACGCAAATTAGCGAATAAAGGCAACACATCATCAAAGCTGTCAATAAACCGCCAACAACATTGACACAAAATGGATAAAAAGCGCAACAACAGAAAATGGCCAGAAGCCCAAAAAGGCAGCGAACACGTTTAAGCCATTAGCGCTAAGCGACGCAAAATGTTGCCCGTCAATATGGCAAAGGCAAAAAGCTGAAAGCTAAAAGCTGAATACAAAGGCTAGGCGAAGTGTGGCCATCGATGCAAGGACGAAGCCAGTAAAAACGGGTAAAAATAAACGCTGTCACCACAGGATGCAGGCCGCAGTCTCTGCAGTCTGTGCAGTCTGCAGTCCTGCTGACAGGATGCACCACTAAAAGCCAAATTAATTATGCATACAATGCCAGAGGCAGGCAGCAGCAACAGCAATCGAGTTGCGTTTTTTTTCCTTACTCTTTTTGTGTATTTCAGTCGCCTGTCAACAGCAGGCGACAGCACGCCCACAATTCCACCTTCCCTCCCTACTCCCTACTCATGTTGGCCTTCCCTTGTGTTTGCCTTATCAAAAACTATTAAAGCAATTAAAAAATCACTTTACACATTAGCAGCTTTTTGTTTTGTTTTTTTCTGTTTCTTAAAATAAGCGTCTCGCTCTCTGATTGGCCGACGCTCACAGCCAATGGCTACGGGACGTCGCGCTGCCGACGCATGCGTCGCTGCTTGAAGCGAGATAGCATGCTATACGTGCGCTGCTCTCTCGCTTATTTACTGCACAGTCGTTGGGTAACTTCGCAGCCAGCAGCGAGAGCTCTGCCTACACACACACAACACACACACATACATACGCTGTCGTTGTATTTATCGACACTGCTGTCGATTTCGGATTTGTTTTTCGTTAATTGCAGCTTTCGCTGCGCTAATTGCGGCTTTGTGTTATGTATTATATGGTTTCTTGTATTTCTCTTTGTGTGTGCGTGTGCGCGAGTTTGTCGTTTGAGTCTTTGGTTTGAGGTTAGGACCGTCGTTTCGCTGTTGAGATTTTTGTGTTTCCCAAAGGTTTTGTTTCATTTTGCTTACTATTTTAATTAAGTTTAAAACTCTACGTGAAATAAATAACCATATTTACATAAAATTAAACGTTTTTCAAAATTGAATTGAATTGAAAAATAACCTTATTTCTTTAAAATAACACTTTTTTCAAAATTTTGTCGCATTTAAGATTTTGATAATTTGTTTTACTACAATTTTGAATCAAACAAATTTAAACTTGAAAAATTGAATTTTATTTAATTGTTACTTTGCATAAGCTACATTTTTTTTGTTTATCAAAAGCTGAATTAAAGTTACATAAAGTAAATAAATTGTAAAGAATACCTTTATAAAAATATAATGCTTTTAATAAAAACGAATATAAATAAAAAAAAGTAAATTGCTTTCAGCAATACATTTCTTCAAATTTACCTTGTAAAAATGCTAACAAATTTCCTATTAAAAACCTCCAACCGTTTTTTGAAGTAAACCACAAGAATAGAGAATTAAGCTTTAATCAATTTTGCTGGAACCTTCAAGAGTGATTGGACCTAAATATCAATTAAAAATGTTAATCACTGGGGTTCAAAACCGAACTTTTAAATTTTGCAAAGAATTTGACTGAAAACCCACAAATTACATTAAATATGTAACGATTAAACAACCCATTATTTCCAATCTCAAAGAGTAAAATTTGAAACCAATTAAACTTGATTTGCTGACATTCATTTTTAATGTTTTCGTCTTGGAAAATTGTCAAAACAAGAAGCAAGTGCTGCTCTACCCTCAGCTCAGGTGCCAGGAGGAGAGATTTCTTTAATTGTAACAAGAAATCCCAAGTTCGAAATTCCTAATTGCTTTGCCCGCTGAACTGCCAAGCTAATCGTTTTTTAGTGTACAAAAATTGTACACGTTTTTCAAGGGAACTGTTGAGAACTCGAATTGTAGTTTAAAAATGCAAAAGTTTTCCCTTCGTTTGAGTAGGATTTTTGTTTGTCTGCTGCTGCGCTGCGCTGCGCCGTTGTTTTTGCCTCTCCGTTAATTACATTTGAGTGACAGTTTTGTGACAAGCGCTGGCAGCAGAGGCAACGACGGCCACGACTACGACCACGATGCTCGATGGGCACAAGACCAGCTCAGCCTGATTGGAGCTGGGGGTTGACATACGAGTATTTTGCTTGTACTTTTAAGGGCATGCTTTGGCTCGCCTCTATTCGGTGGGTGAAAGGGTGTTCAGGTGAGTGCGCCCTGCCAGCGCTGCCAGCTATGCGAGCCTCTGCCTGGACCTTTTTAATACCCTTTGCTAGCAGAGTGTGCTAATGGGGTATACGCATTTAATATATTGTTGTGCTCTTTTCGCTTAGCTTTAGATCTGTTTACTTTTGAGCAAAGTGAAATAGGTTTATTTAGTTTCAAAATCGAACTTGAACTAATGACATATTTAGACTTCAAAGTTTAGACTTTAAAGATTTTGTATTCCACACAAAAAGCAATTCAAGTTTCTTTGATTATGGAACGAAATTAGTGAAGTATATATCTTTCTTTAAATTCATTTTATATTTTTAACTTATTTTGTATGTGCTGCAATTTGAAATTCATAAAACATACTTTATTCAATTACTATTTATTTTTACTTATCTATATTTTTAGAATATAGTAGCTTTCATACGTGTTTGAATGGCTTAATGCAGTTAATTTATACTCCATATACTTGTATAGCAACCTATAACAAAAAGACTTTTATGACAAATTGATTAAGAGAACTTTCTTTTCATTTAAACCTTCAAAAAATATACACATAATTTGAATAATATTCCTCTTTCAATAAATGTTTTCAATAACTTATATAGTCCATTTGTTTGATGAATCTATTGGGCACACTGTTAAAAAATAGCTACATTTTTTTTCATATTAATCTATATTCCATATAATCAATTATCCTTTTAACGGATTTCAGTCTCGTTATTCTTTGGTATTGCGTACTTGGTATTCTTTTCGCCTTTTACAGGGTGTTTTCGTAGTCGTTCACCTTATGAGCCAAACTCACATTTGCCAACTGTGATTTCTGTGCATTTTTAATGCGCGGCTAATGTGACGCCAAAAACTTTGACTTTGACTGAGATTTGTTGGTCAGCGGCATCGGAGTTTGTTGGCTTAGATTGCATTGTATCCTTGTTGCCTGGGACCTGGGCACGAGCTCATGTGTCAGCTTGTTGGCTTGTTGGATATGTTGACGACAGGCGAAAGGGTTTTGCTGGCTGACCCAATGAGGACGTGGACATGGACGTGGCTTTGGCCTGGCGCCCTCATGCATAATAGATAAATTATAAAAATAAGCACGATACATGCGATGGCTGGGTGGCGGACGGAGAACAAGAGGAAAGGGATGTACGGCACAAAGAATGAAGTGTGGATGGGTAAACGCATCAGGCAACCTGTCAGCTATTGTCCTTCGGCACAAGTGTCCTTTTGTTTCGGCCCACATCTCTCGTTAGCGAACAGCGCATTTTAAATTAACCATTTCTAATGCCATTTGCTGCGAAAGTCACTCAAATTGTCACTTTGATGTTTGACAGCAAGGACTTAGGCCCGGGACCAACCGAGTCCACTCCGACTACACATCTCCATGTACATTAATTAATGCATATGGATATGTCTCCACAGATTCTTCTTCTTTTCGCCACTCACACTCCACTCTCATTTTTAACTGCACAATTAATCAGACGGTTGAAACCACATTTAATTAGAGGCTTTGCCCCGTTGAGTGGTCAACCCAAATTTAAAAAAAAGAAAGGTTCGTCTTTAGGCTTAGTTTTCCCTTTTTATTTTTGTACAGAGAAAAAAAGTAGCAAAATTGTCACTTGCGAAATGTGATAACATTATGTGAATATTAGAACCATAAAGCTAGGGAAGTTTATTGTCTATTAAATGAGGAAATTGGAACTGGGCGAATTTACTATGTAAGCAATTAGGAAACTATATATATATATCAAAATTTAGTTCTCATAAAGGGTTGTGGAACTTGCTTGATTATTGAAATTTCCATATGTCTTGTTTAGGTACTAACTAATGGTATTTAAATATGCTAAAAGGGTTAAATCTAAATGTATTAAAAACGATTTTTTTTTTGTTTAGAGCTTAAACGTTCACTATTGAAACTTAAGAGAATTTGACTTTTCCTATACTGAAAAAAGGCCAGCTTTTGAAATTATAAACATTCATCTTAAAATTTGTTTTCATCAAATAAAACCTATTAAGAACTTAGAAATCACTAATGTGAAAAATGACAACTTCTTAAAATGATGGTAAAGTACTAGATTGAGGCTACAAAATTCCTATAATATTTATATTTAGTTTTCAGTCGGAAAATGTTTGCGAGCTACTTGTATTTCAAAACTAAACGCCAAACTGAAAATGCTCGGAAGATTTTGCATAATATCGTATATTTATATAGGATGATTATTATTGATAATTCGAGACATTTTTAATATAAAATGTAGTGTCTACTGAATGGAATTTATAATGAAATTCGGAAACATTTGAGCTCTACTAATAAGTGTCTAAGATCGAAGGGTTCTGAACTTGACTATGCTTTCTTTAGCTTTTGTGCAAAGTTTAGTTTTGAAGGGTGTCGCCAAGAAGTGATGCTTGAACCCACAGATGAAATGATATCATAATGGAACTGGCTTAAGTCATAAGTAAATGGAATAACTATTATGTTTTATGCTCATAGTTCTTTTGCATACGTAAATGCGAAATGAAATGCGTGGCAAAACCCTTGGAAGCACTAATCTTGGACCCGCTTCAATAGTTCTTTTGGGGTTTTGTATGTGTACCTTTGCTTATTAGTTAAATGCCAACGAACTGCCGCTGAAATGAAGGCAATAAAATGATTTTATGATTATTATCACCATCATCTGCGGCCAACTAGCGTGTGGACTCGTAAACCCAATTTCGCCAGCGAGACGACAACGACGAATTTGTCGACCCCTTTTTTTGTTTTGGGGCAGTTTCGTTATGGTTGTCGTCGGGGCACTTGAAACGCGCTCTCTCGGTTGGAGTTCTAGTTTCCGCCTTTCGCGAGATAGAGAGCGAGAGGGAGATTATATCAGTGGACTGAGACTGACCGGAATCGTCAGGGGCACAAAAGACGACGACATCGGATGTGGCAATCGGACATGTTAATCTGTTGTCGCTGGCAATGCATTTCAATTACGAGTACTTCAGTTCCAGTTCCTCGTTCCTCGTTTCTCATTCCCCAATTTTAGTTTCGGGTTCGGCTCTTTATGGCTGCTGTCGACGCGTGGCAAGCTCACTCAAATACTCATAACAGCTGCCTCACCCCAAATACAGCTGCTGCCTCTGCTCATAGCCGCTGTGGCAACCACAAACTTGCAGCACGTGCCAACTAAACTAAACGGGAGGAGGTGGTTTGGTGGCCACACAGTTTAGCTGCAGATAGTCGAGGCTCCACTTTGCGGTTGAGTGGCTCAAGAAACAGGTGCGAAAGTCAATTATGGACAGCCAGTCAAGCTGAAACCCAAAACAAAACCCTTTTCAATCAGAGACAGAGAGCTCAGCAAGCAGACAGAGACGTTGAGGGAGGCGTGACCGCTTGCCACCGCAGGACGCACCCGTCGAGTCGCCAGACTCATCATTAGCCAACTGACAGTCGATCTAGATGAACCTCAACCTCAACCTCGAGTTCAACTTCAACCTCGATATTCGTGGCACATTATCAATGGTCTACCTGCTGATTGATTTGTGTCAGCGCCTGCGCCTCAAGCGAGTCAAATCCCGATTTCGATTCTGATCCCAAGTCCGAAGTTTCGATGCCTGCTCCCTGATTGAGTCCAGTCTGACTTCATTTTTCATTGAGACTTTTTACGCAATTTACAATTGGCTCTTTCCCCTTTTTGGGATCATCATTATGTGCCTTGATTGCATCGCCTCGATGACTTGACATATTATATCTTTGGGCTCTCCTAAGTGCAATTTAAAATCTGATTACAACTCCTAATTATTGTTTTCGTTAGCCATATATATTTCTTCTCAAATATTTTGAAACGTTTCACAGTTGGATGCCAGAGCTATTCACAAGTGACAATGCTCAAGAATGGTTTTATAAATTTGTCAATCTTCAGCTGACATTAGAAATAATTATAGAAAGGTGGATTGAGACACGATTTAATATTGAGGAGATCTGTGTTGATATGCTGGTTATAGTGGATTAATTATGTTTGTTAAAGGGTTTCATAAATAAAGTTTGAAGTGGAGTTTAATAACATCAAGGTGGGGCAAAAATCAGAACTTGCCCTTGATAGAGGGAACATGTATTTTATTGTTGTTCTGACATTACTCATTCAAAGAAGGATCCGTAAAAAGAGTACTATATACGATATCAATATGAGTGCAGCTCCCTTTGTAAATTTTGAAGATGGATCAAATTTAAAACTCAACTATTTTGGATTTAACCCATATGATGTAGCAACAAATCAATGTAATTTATTAAACAAACATACTTTTCATAAAAAAATATTGATTATTGCTATTTCTTATTTACATGTACATATGGAACTTCGAATTCAATACTAGGTCACAAATCGGGTCAGGTACAGAAGCCTTTGCCATTAATACTTTTATGATAATATAATGAATTAAATATGTAACAACATTTGTTTTGACTTTAATATTACCATATGTTTGATATAATTAGCATCATTCATATAAATTTTTATTATATAATAATATATTAACTAGTTTTCAAGTAATACACCGAAACTATGTATTTAGTTGTAGTCTTCTATCAAGTCAACTTTGTTAATTTTAATATTTTTTTAAATCAGTGCCTTTCACAATGATAAATTGAAGAAAAACGCTCTTACATCTTCATGTAGTAAGTCAGGTAAGTCACCCTCAAACTACAGCGGAAAGGACATGTTGGGGCTTCATCATCCCCAACGCGAGAAATAATGCGAGACAAGCGAAAGATTTATGCAAGAATCAGCTGAAGCGAGAGCCCATAACAATACGTCCAAATTAAATCCTTTAAGGCCAAAAATGCGTGGCAACATTTCAGCGCGTATTTCATTTAAATTACCAAGAATTTATCTTCGAATAAAGCGAAGAGAGCGAGAATGAAGGAAGGAAGGAGGAATATGCGTATACGCAAATGTGTAAGTGCGGAAGCAGGTTGAATACTGAAGCGAGTGTGAGAAGGGGGGAGCAAGAGTGTGAGTGAGAGAGAGAGGGAGAGCGAGAGCACTCCCAGGGGAGAGTGCCGCGCGAAATTGTGCCTTGGAGTCGCATAAGACGTGCAACGGCGAAAGTGGCACCAAAAGTATGCACATGGGAGCCACCAAGAGGCGGGTGTGGGACTGATGGGAGGACACACAACCAATTGCCACCACGGTCTGGCCTCGAGCATGCTCCAAGTGTGTGTATGTGTGCGTCGTAAAATGTTTGCCGAGTTTTTATGCGAAATGAAAACGTCTTTCGCGAAAAGAAGAATCAACAACTTTGACCAGCGGAGGATGAGAAAGAAGAGGAGAGGAGAGGACACTGTCCGACAGCAGCAGCAGCTTCTGCTGCTTGTGCTCCACAGAGAGACAGAAAACTTGCCGAGGCAACACCTAACGCACATAAATCATGCAAAAGGTGGCAACTGAATGCAGCAGCAATGTTGTTGGGGCGTGTCATAACTTTGGCTTGGCTTCGCCGACTCCTTTGGGGTTGGGGGATTGGCTTTGGCCCAGCCAAAGGACTCGCGGGAAACAATCTAGAAGAGACAACAAGGCGAAGGCGACGGGGAAGGCTTCTCTGTTTTGCTCTCGAGAAACTTGTAAAGAAATTGGAAAAAAAGAAACTCGAAACAATGCGCTGCGCTGCTGTCCACAATCTGTCCGCCAGCTGCAGCTGACAAGGCGCCAACTGCAGCTCCTCCCTCTCTCTCTCTCTCTCCTCTCCCCAAACATATTTTCTTATTCCCAACTCAAGTCAACCGAGAGAGAGAGATAGAGCGGAGCAACTTTTCTGCATTTGTTTAGCTTTGGTGTCAAGGTGTTTTCACACTTGAGATTTGCGAAACTTGTGCGCATATTATTTATGGAGCATCTCCAGATATAGATACAGATATTGTGTACACTAGTTTTGGAGTGTAGAGCTATCAAACTTATTATATAGATGATGCGTGTTGACCCAATTACATGACGCTGCTTAAGCGGCACATTGACAGATCTTTACGGAAACGTGATCTTGGCCCTTTGTGTGTGGCTCATTTTGGTCAGAGTGTGAGATAGAACAACGAACGGTTCATTAACCGGACCAGTTTTCCACCAGAGTGAAAGAGATCTCAATCTAAAGCAATTTGTGGTCATTTCTTGAGAAAGCAACGGACTTGAACTTAACAAGCTGCCAAACACTGTGAGAATTGACACTTTAAGCCAACATCTTCAACCTAAAAAGATAACTTCTCAAAGTGCGTTAGTCGCAAGAGCGTGATTAAGCTATACCCTCAACATACTCTACACTCCATCTAATGCTGGATTAGACAATCTCAGTTTAATCATTGGGAGCTTTTAATAAGTTCTATTAAAAAAAACTGTTTGTTTGTAATTATAATAGTTATTAATATAAAAAATTTATCTGAAGAAACTTCTTATAAAAAGAAGCATATTTAAAATAAAGCACAATTCTTTTTGGTTTACAAAAAAATATATAAACACAAAAGGTTTATCATATACTAAGGAATCACATATTGAAAATGTAAAATGATGCTCCCTTAGGAAACTATTTAAAAACATTTACTGATAATATAAAAGAATTTATGCTCCAGTAAAACAGTTTATAATAAGAATTTCTTTAAAAAAAAATATTGCGAAATAGAACAGCTTAGGAGTTAATTTAGCAGAATTTATGTTTTATAATTTTTATGGCCACTTGAATCGAGACAGCTACTACGATATGTCAAGGCCACACAATTAATTAAAAAATAATTTGAGAATAACTTTACTTTTGTATCATTTTGGTGTTGGTTGCTCCTAATATATCAATTAAATTTAACATTTTATTTCACTTATATTAAATTATTTTTCTTATAACAACTGTGTATAAGAAGCGTCTTTAGATTAATTTATATTTAATAATTTTCCAAATAAGTTTTATATAAAAATGCAAAACTTTAAAAAGATTGCAGTTTTTATTATTTCGCTCTTAAAGTAAATGCTTATATTATTTCTGTTTTAAAGTATAATTGCAATCAAATTTAAAATGTTGTGAACACTTTTTTGTTGTTGGTTAGCATCGTCTTTTAACAATAAAGGGTATTTGCTAAGCCCATCGCTTTGCCCCTTTAAGCGGAGACAGCAATTATTTATGGTCTTAGACGTGGACATGTGAGGCGCTTTTGCAGTTTGTCAGTTGTTGTTGTGTTGATGTTCTTGTTTCACTTGTGTAGTTGTTTGTCTTGTAAGACAAATGTGTAATTAATTGCGTCGCATCAAAAGGAAACTTGGAACGGAACTAGCTAACTATTTGCATACTCCATGTCACTTTTAAAAACATGCAAACTACTTGAACTCTCATCCTTCGTTCTCAGTCCAAAACACTTTCCGCTTCTCGTGCTACACGTGCTATTAATAAATCAAAAGGACAAGCTAAGAATCCAACTCGAGTCCGGGGCGGAAGTCCAAGCGAAAGGCAAAGCCGAAGGCAAAGGCAAACAAATGAAATGAAGTGACTTGGGCTAAACTTTTGACAAAGCGTCCAAGGATATGCCTTGGAATCCACTTCCATATCTTCGCGATGCTTTCGACTGTCTGCGACTGCAACTAATTGCATTTCATTGCATACATTTAGGCGCTGCAGCTGCTGCACTTCTCAATTTCGTCAAATCACACCGCAAGGCAGTAAAACGTTTCAAAATTGTTGCCAAATAGCCTTGGAGCCAGCGAGATTTCCATGGAGTCAAAGCCAAAGCCAACAACAGACACACACACAAACACACACACAAGAGCCACAGATTCCTCGAAAGGAGGCAACAAATGAAAAGAAGGCGGCAAGCAACTCAACCCTTGTGGGAGAATGAGGGGGCTAAAACACTGCCCGAGTGTTGAGTGCTCTGCACTAGCTTAACTAAGTGTATACACCGAAAGAAATAGTCTTGATATATCAAGAACATTCAGCAAATCAAGTTAAAGCAGGACAGCTTTATTAGAGTATTTCACTGTAAGTAACTCTGTATAAAGCTTTTTAAATGTGATATTTGCTAATGTATTTATATTTTACATTATCGTATTTTTCTGCGAAGTATCTATTTAAAGATATTCCATTATCTTTAATATGGGAACTGTAAGCTCTAAACTATTCTAATTTTCATCCATGTGTTGTTAAGGTATATTTTCTGTTGTATTGTTTCTTCACTTATTGAAATAACAATAAATTTATATACCAAACAATTACTAACTTTACATTGTAGAAAATATTAATTTCGAATTATTTGCGATAACATTATTACGAATGTCGATGCTGTAACGTTTTAATCGCTTATGTTGTATGAGAGGCTGTATGTAATATAGCACACTTAGAATTAAATTTCTATTAGGTGTTTGACAGTTTGCATATAAGCAGATAGACATAAAGAATGTTGAAAAAGACGTTATCAACTCTGTCGTTTATATTCAGAATTTGGTTTGGTATTTTGCATATTTGTAAATTTGTAACTTTGTTTGTTTCTTTGAAACTTAATTGAGAATATTGCACACATTTTACGATTATGGATACAAAATTTGGTATCAATTGTTAAAAAATATGAAAACATGCTAAATTCGAAGTATTCTTATAACCATGCTCTTAAAGTTTTCCTTTTCTAAACAAAAATAACTTGCAAAGTAAGTTATTAGTTGCATAACCAAAGAATATATCGAAATGTGTTATCGATTAATTTAGTGTTGCAAAGCACACGCATTTAGACCTGCAGTATATATTTTTTAAAGTATTAAGTTGGCAGTGTGACGAATGGTGTTGCAAAGAAAATGTGGTTTACAAAAATTCAAGTGGAAAAATAAAATGAAATAAATAAATAATATTTAATGAGCAACTGCACATTTGCATTTCGCTCAGTGTAGTTATAGCAAAGCATAAGGATAGCCAGTGATCAAAGCAATGCCAGCTCAGTCAACCGAGTTGAGTGTGAATGAATGTATATGAATGTGAATGGGAGTGGGAAGTGGGAAGGTGGCTGAGGATGCCAATGTGAATGGGCAGAAGGAGTAGGAGACCAACAGACGCTCATGGCAGACGCTGGGCAAGGACCACAAAAAGTACAAGCAAGAGGAAGTCTGCGGAAAACAAAAACAAAGAAGTAAAAAAAAAAAACAAGAAAGAAAGGAAAGGAAAGGAAATGCTGAAGTGGAGGCAAGTGGGAGGTGATGATGGCGGAAAACACCACAAAACGAAACAAATAACACAGAAAAAGCATACGAAATGGCACTAGAGAGAAATGTGGCAAGCTGTGCGGCAGCAGGGGCATCTGCTGGGGCAGCGTAGAGAAGGAAAGGGAAAGGAAGGTAAGGGTAGGGTAGGGTAGGGAGAGGTAGGGTCATATTGTGGCCATAGCTCATGATGCTAGTCAAGTTGCTGTCCCTCTGTTCGACAGCTCGTAAATGGCAACGACGATGTATGTGGTGAAAGTGAAGTGGCAGCTTGCCACAGCGACTGTGGCGACTCGGTTCCGAGTCAGATACAGATACAGAGACAGAGACGGAGTCTGCTTGGTGTTGATTGCTGTTTGGGGTTTTTAAAACGTAGTTAGGCCATGGGCCAAGGGGGCGGCGCCAGCTTGTGGAACGACACCCGCGGCTCAGGTGTAGAGTACCCTGGAGTGTCGTCTCCGTCAGCCATATAACACCCCATACGGCAATTTTCAATGGTTATAGCTAGGCAAGCGAAGGCAACGTTGCCACATTGTGGGGCACGCAGCGCCACTTGCTTGCTTTCATATGTGACAAATGGATCAGGATCGGAAAGAGAAAACAGAAAAAAGAGAGAGACGTAAAGAACTCACCTGAGTAGAAGCTGTCCAGACTGTGCAGTTCCTCATCGTCATCGTCGACGTCGTCGTCATCGTCATCATCGTCATCATAATCCTCCTCGCCACTGAGGCTGAGCATCTCATCCACATCCTCCTCAATGTCATCCGCATCCTCCTTATTCTCCTTCCTTTCCGCATCCTTGAGCTTGTTGCCTGCAAGTTGAAGACGGAGACATAGTTAGTTTTTGGTTGCAACATCGCTGTGGCTGTGGCACGTTCCAAACACAGCCGCTGGCTGCGTTGCCATTGCCAACATCAGCGCCAGTGCCGAAGCTGCATGCCACGTGGTCCCCAGTTGCAAGGAATTTTGATTATGCTAAGCCCCTGGGTGCCATAATTCCATGCCCAAGCATAGCCCAGCTGACCCCTGACCCCGACTCCCCATCTACCGTTCCAAACTCCTCTCTCTCTCTGTCTCTCTCTCTTCCCTCACATTTCCTTCCTCTGCCTTACAAGTTTGGTCTTAAGAGCAACTTAAGAGCGGCATCGCGTTGTGCGCAAGCTCAACAGAGTCCTTTGAATGCTTGTTAAGAGTGCCGCTTGTTTTGGTTTTAACTTCACTCCTCTCTCTCTACACACTCACTCTCTCTCGCTCTTTTCTTCTTGCTCTCCCTCTTCCGTTCTTTGGCTAAATGAAACAGCTGTTTAGCCAACTCAGGCACGTGTCCTCGCCTCAAGTTTGCGTCTTGCTGTTTGGGCTTCAATCCGTCTGCGTCTTCAGCGTGGAATGCGTAAATGTCGTTGCATTACTCATTCGCCGCGTACAACGCGCCTTTGTCTGAACATTCCGTTCTCTACAGATATTTATTTGTGAGTATGTGAGATATCAGAGTGACAGTGCTTGGGTAAATTTCACAGCTTTCTAATCTGACTATCAGACTATGAGCTCAGTAGTTAAACTTGCACTGCAAACAAATCTAATACATAGAATCTTTTTACGCTCTAATATTTAAATGTGTGAAGAACAACGAAAGTATTTCTAAAAGTTAATATATCCGCTATTTTATCTAATCTTTACATTTAATGTATTTGCTGATATAATTTGCTCATATAAAAAAATAATCATCGCACATTTGTATCAGCAAAGTAAATATGCAGCACTGGCAAAACTAATTCTTGGTCTATTAACCATAAACCATAAGTCAATATAACGACAGAAGTTTATTCTTGTTTCGGCAGAATATCTACAATTAGAATGATAATTCCGACTGGAGAAAATACAGTTTAATTTTTACTACATATAAGCAAGATTTTCTAAGTTTTGAAAACAAGTTAATTTTGATTTTCCAAATATCTTATAGTTATCAATTCCCAATTTTAATCTTTTGGATATATATTCATTTTGTACGCCTGTCTTTCAATATATAAGTATATTATATTCGTATTTAAATCTATCCATCTACTTAGCAGCATATACAAAAGATATATAGTTGGGTAAAATTCTCAGAATATCTAAATCGCATTTGTTCTCGTCACCTTTAGAAAAATAAACTAGATACGAGTATCTATGTGTCTCGCTCTCTATCTTTTCAATCTAGACAATCTGTTGATCTATTAATTTGGGCGTCTTTCCATTAGTTAAATGGCATTCGAATGATTTTGGACTCTTTTTAATCAGGTGCACATCTATGGATCTAATGAAGCCCAGATAAGTTCATTAAGTAGATCCTAATGAAACTCAAACTCAACTCGTAAATCGCAAACACACACACACTCACACATAGATAGATAGATACTTTGGCTTTCGTTTTTATTAGTTTCTAATGACAAAATGAAATTTGCGTGGCAAGGCTCTAAAAAACTACACAACTGCGAGTCAAAGCCATCAGCATCGTCATTGGAATGCGCAACATTCTAAGCGCAAACATTTGGGGGCCTTTCTTTGATGGCTCCGATGGCTTGATGATGAGAAGCAGCGACGTCAAAAATAGTGGCGACGTTTTCACGATGTGCTTTTATTCCACTTTGCATATGCGTTCTCGCTATGAGCAAAAGAACACAAGGTGGGGAGGAGAAGTGGGAGGTGGGGAGGGGGATCCCTGGGTCTGAGGGTCATAGAAAACAGCGAATGATGCCACACGTCCAATAATCCTTGTCCTGCAACTGGGGAATACTTCATCAGCGGAAACAAAATTTTACGAATTTCTCGCTCAGTGCGTGCGTGTGTGTGTCGATGTGTGTGTGTGTGTGTGCTTGTGGCATGTAGCATGTAGCTGTTGCACGTGCGCCAGACGCCATCTAGCGGCCGGCATTCGCAACCACACGGACAAGTTTTAACATGCCAAAAACGCAATGCAAGTGCTACAACGTTCCGTCTGGCAACGGGGGCAAATGGCGACTTTTGACACGCCGCTGCAAGCCCCGCTGTGTCCTGTGCCCCACTTCCTCCCCATCTCTCCCGCCCGCTCTCTCTCATTTTTCGCTCTCCCTCTCTGATGATGATTATTCAACATGCGCTCTATGGGGAGCCGTATGGCCGTGTCCCCTGTATACCCTCACTCCATCCTCCCTCCCCCTGTCCCCCTCGCCATACAGCCGCTGTCTTCGTTGGTAGCCATTTCTCCAGCTCTCTTTCTAGCCATCGCTATAGCTGCCTCGCTCTAGCACTTTGTGGCATACTGTGAAATTGGCTTTCGTCGAATTGTTGCTTTGAGTTTTGCAAATTTTTCGACTCCACACACCGACGCTCATTGCGCTTTTATGGGTGGATAGGAGGAGAAGCGAGGAGTAGCGGGGAGGGGAGGTGGGAGGGGAATAGTGAGGCAGGTCTGGTTGCATTCATCAGCAGCATCGACAGGCGCCCAGGCTAATTTTATGACTCGCATCTTGCGCGTTCGTCATGTTAATAAAGCCAGCTCCACATGTGATGTGTATGTGTGTGTGCGACTGTGCTACTATATGTGTGTGTGTGTGTGCTCATAAATCGAACGAAATTTGCATATGACGGCAGCGCCATCTTGCGGCCATTAGACGCAGCGCGTTTTTATGGCTGCTGCCCGAGCGCTTTGATGTTCGCTGCAATTGACGTTTGCTCTTGCTGATTATGCTCGGCTGCTTTGGCATGCGCCACGCCCATACGTGACTGCAGTCGCCTACCCCAACAAGCAGACCACTCGCGCAGATTTCCCAAAGCGATGCCTACGACAGCAACAACAACAGCAGCAACAATAATAACAAAAGTAGCGGAAGCTGAGTTGAGCCGAGTCCAGTAACAGTAACAGTAACAACAACAACAACAACTCACTAACGGGACTTGGACACTGCATTGAGAACGACGCGCTTCAGCACAGGAGTCCATCCACACTGCGCCAGCGTAGCAATCCCAAGAGAGCAGCCGAAGCGCCCGCCGACAGCCGACTGCCGATTCCCATTGGGAGCTAGAGTCAGAGTCTGAGAGATAGAGAAGGAGCAACAGACACAGCCACAAAGACACATCAGAGCGGGTCAGGGAGAGTGTTAGAGGGAGAGAGGTAGATAGACACTCTCAAAGCGACGTTGGCGCTCTTAATTCGATTCGTTTGCTTGTGCCGACGCGACGTCTCCAGCTGCTTCTGCTGCTGCTGTTCCTTTGCCTCATGGTCACCACCCATACTCCAACCACTACCCTTTCGCCTCCTCGGGGAATTGTTGCGCAAATGCTTTTTGTGTGTTTCTGTTTGAAAATTATTGCAAGCAAAATAAAAAGGCAAATGCCAAACGATGTGCACAAATACATATTCGAATAGATTATACAGATATACTATATGTTGTATGTATATACCTATATAAGTACAATAATAAAACGGAATGTAATCGAAACCAGTAGGTGCCTAGGGGAACACATTGCGGGCAAGGAGGGAAACACTAGAGGGACCCAAGGATGTCTCTGATGCAATTAACAGGCGATAAATGACTTATGCAGGCAGCGCACAAAACTGAGCTATGAGTTTGACACTGACCACAAAAGTGGTGGTGTGCCGATAAATATCTTATCGATATGTAGTCAAAGTCAATCGTGCTTGCGATCTTGAAGGTAAACTCGATAACCGCTTTGTGATAATTAAAATCATTTCTGTTAAACAATAACTAATCTTAAAATCAATCAATATTTGTTTACAGTTATACACAATTATAAACATTATCGATTTGTGTTTTTTTGTTGTTACAATTATTAATCAATGTTGGCAGCCAGGTGGCGTCACCTGACCCCATTACAATTTCTCATATAATTTATCAAAATTTCAGATACCACTCAGACACATACACACACGTGGAGTGCATGCAATTCCCTAATCAAAGTCAACTGAAAGCAATGAAGTTTTGTCATAAAATTTTACGCACCTTTCGTGCTTCCCACGGGTGCCTCTCACTCGCCTTTGCCGACTCGTCTCTTTCTTGCGCCTTGCACCTGGTAATTTTACATTACATCCACAAACATACACACACTCAAGGAGAGAAAGACTGAAGCTGTGAGGAGATAGGATACGGAGGAGACATAGAGAGCGAGATGATAACTCACTTTTGTTTCATTTTTCGATACACAACGGAATAATAATGGCAAAATGAGCAACTTCGCTATGCAACAAGAAGATGTCTCGGTCTCGGTCTCAAGATGCTCCCCAATGAGCATACCAATAAACATGCTATACATACACTCACACACACACACACTCTTACGTATTTACATTCACACATTTACTCCTACTGTGACGTCCCCTTACACTCAACTGCTCCTCTCCTCCTCTCTCTCTCTCTCTCTCTCTCGCCTCGTATATGGCAATGTATAATTTTTATTCGCACCCAGGTTGCTCCCCACGGATATGTCATCGTCTCCTGCACACACACACATACACACATACACACTCACACACACGGGCCACCACCCAATCCGCCCACCTCGTCCCAGCAGTGACAAGCGAGGCCCAATGTTCGAGTGTGCAGCCACATAACCGAAATATTGCAACATAAAACTTTACACAAATATAATCTATAAGCAGCAAAACTCATATTAATGTCATAGCATATGAAAGAGACAGCTAGAAAGAGCGAAAGAGAGAGAGAGAGTTGGAGAGTGAGAGAGAGAGAGAGTGAGCAAGTGTATTATAGAAATAGCCTTGGATAGCAAGCGCCACAAGTTCGAGTCTGAGTGTGACACTTTGGCGCTCACTCAGGCGCACAGTGGTACAAAAGCAATAAAGAATTTATAGATATTTTAAACATAAAACAGGAGAAATTTTGAACTGAATTAAATTATAACAATAAATAATAAAACAATTTAGAATAATAAAAATAAATTATAAGCTACACAGAAATTAAAAAATTATTTCAATCAAAAAATAATTTCTGCAACTTTAGTAAGGAATGAATCGATTTTATAATGCACCCAGTGCTCGAATAAATATACTAAAATTCTCATTGGATAAAATTATACAGAATATATGATCGTAGAAATTGATTTTTCCTTATCCTTAAGTGACAAATTAACTTTGTTCTATGAAATAATATAATAATTTAAGACTATTAATTTAAATTAAAAGATTTTTAAAAATAAAGAATATTTATAAAATGGCATAAATATTTTGTGAATCAAAGTTTTGTATTATAATCACATTGTATGACTGATCAAAGAAACTTATATTTTAAAAGTGTAAGTAATTTGGCAGTTCAAATGAATGAAACTTCATTGTGCTATGTTTTTGTGACACTGTTCTGGGAATGTTGGTGGCCCAACTTGGGCCGTGTTGTTGATGCGCACAAAAGGGCCAATTCGTTCTCGCCGGGTTTCGCATGGCAGCAGCAGCAGCAACAAACACTGAGGCAGAAAGACAATTTTCGGATCCCCCAAACTTATCACAGCCTCTCGATTTCCCTTTAGAACATTATACAACACACTGGAGAGCTGTGGCAGTACGAGCCAAAGTGAGAGTCAGCGACAAGGGGGGGTGCAAGCGGGCAGGTTCCATGGCTACAATGACAGTAAACGAGGCGACTGCGACGCAGCAGCAGAAGCAGCAGTGCAACAGAGGACGCACTGCAGCAGTGTACTTGTCATATACAAAGAAGAGAGAGAGAGAGCGAGAAAGACAGAGAGTAAGAGAGAGCGGGAGCGTGTAGCTGCGCGCACTGGTGATAAAGTTTGGCCCTCCATAGTGCCGTTAGTGGGGGGGTCTCGTGTTGTGCGAGTGAGGTTAAAACCGACTTAGCCAGCGCCACAAGCAAAACTTGAGCTCACACAGGTACAGCAGCAAAAACAACAACAACAACAGCACCCAGACGTAGCAGATGGCAGTGCTCGTCCAACTGCCTGCTGCATGCTCCCAAATGGTTGCTTGGCTGGAGGGCGTAGCATCCAAAAAGTGGGCGTGGGCGTGGGTTAGAGAGCGAGTCTAGTCTGATGATGATGATGTTCTGTGCCGCCGCTTGGCTTGTCTGCCGCTCCGCTGGGAATATGTCCCGGCAATGGCAAGCGGCACATCCAACAGCGCCAACAGAGAAAAGAGCAACAAATAATGAACAAACACACACTTGCACTCACATGCTGCATGCTTGTGTGTGTATGAGTGTGTGTGTGTGTCATCAGTTTGTGTTCTATTTAAACATGGCGCTTGCTTTATTATTGTTGGCCAAAGCTGCTGCAACAACAACAATAGCAACAAGAACAAGAGCAGCCAGTCCAGTCATAACGAGCAGCGCTTTGAATCGATGGCTTTACACACCCAAGTGCCATAATCCAATGACGCACAGGAATATCAAATACAAGAGCATCACACACACACACATTGCTCTGTGTATGCGTGTGTGTGTGTGCGTGTGTAAATGGGCGCATGTATGATGCCGCATGGACACATCAAACTTTATGCACCGACAGCAGCACAACAGTACTCGCAGCCTCCTAAAGTGGGAGTCAGCTCTGGCACAGGGTGACTCGGCTACGCACACAAGAGTGTGCGAAATGTTGCCTACTTTTAAGCGCAACATTTTAAGGGAAACCGCTCAAACAGGCAACAAATATATAATTTGCAGATCTTTTTACCGTGATAAACTGTTTTATTCAAATTAGTGGTTAGACTAAAACCTTTAACAGAATAAGTTTTCTTATAAATATATGTTGGAATAATTGAACTGACGAATGATTTTCAATTGTATTCTGTATTGTATTAAGCTCAAATTTAATATGAAAAATCTTCTAATATTCTATCATGCTAGGCTTAAATCTAAAAATATCTCTGCTAAGAATAATTTAAAGAATATTTCGAAAATCGCCAATCGTATTAAAGCAAATAACACACAAGTCTAAAATGTAGAATATTTGGAAATATTTCCAAGCTTTTCGCACATCACTTTTATTAAAACAGAACTTGTATCTCAATTATTTTGAGAGGTAAATCTCAAATATTTATATGACGATGAAGGCATAAAGTGAAACAGTTGGAAGCCAATTGACACCCTGTAACTGCAACATTATCCAATTTACAAGATAGTTGCGCTCTTTTAAACCGTCACTAGTTGTGCAACTGTGGAGCTGAGCTGACGCTGAGACAGAAGATGAAGATGAAGCTGATGCTGAAGTTGGAGTTGGAGTTGGAGTGGCGAGTAAAAGAGGCACATCGACAGCAACAACAGCATTTGCTATTTATGAGACTGTCGAGAGTTATTAGCCGGACATGTCAATGCCTCGTGGGGAATGCCCCAAGACGATGACTTGGACTTCGGTTTGGACTTGGGCTTCGAAACGGGGGCGAACACTGTTCAAGATGTGTGTCTATGTTTTGCAAAGGGCTTTGGAGTTTGTGGAGAGCTGGGAGAGCGAGAACTGCGAACTGAAAATGGAAGGAGAAGGAGTCCGAATTGGAGTCGGAGCCGCAGCCGGAATTTTGGGCTATTGGGCAACTCCGGTTGGCCGTTCATATCGCATATATCTTTTAGCAAAAGGCAATAAAATATGCAAATTGAAGTCAAACTTACCAGTGGCATCGCCTGGACCGCTGGACCTCAACTTGCAGTGCCCATTGGCGTTGCCAGTGGCTGCAGCATCCCCAGGGTGTTGTAGTTCTTCTGTAGTTGCAGCTGCTGTGCCTGCTTTTGTTGTTGCTCCTGTTGTTGCCGTTGCTGTGGTCTTGGCAACGGCGGCAGCTGTGGCATCATCAGCTGCTTGCTGCAAGCTTTCGTGCTGTGATTCATTGGGCTGCTCCTTTACAGTCTCGTTCTCATCGCCACTGAAGCTATCGTCCTCCTCCCCCTCCTCTTCGTCCTCTTCGTCTGCGCTAAATAGCTCCTCTTTGGGCTCCAGCAAGTCAGATGCCTTTGGGGTCTTTGTGACGCCATCTTCGCCATTCTGCTCCTCCTCCTTTTCGCCTACTGAAAGATGATGAAGTTCAATTAAAGATGATCAATTAACGCAGTCACTTTTATATGTATTATATTGTATAAAACATTTCTGGTGGTGACAGATTGAACTAACGACGAACAACACGAGTGATAAGAGCTAAGAGGCTGAATTTTGTAGGTCAACTTAATTTACGATATTTGATTGACTGATCGACGACATACTGATTGACTGACTAATTGACTGATCGAACTATCAAGATACAACTATCAACCGGTTGCCGATAACCAAAAATCGGAAGAGGCTTCATTAGATTAAGCCACCAAGGCAGGTGCTCACGTTAAACTCGAGTATATATATATCAAGATACAGCTCAACCGGTAAGAGCTAGGAGGTTGCAAAATGTATGAAACGATATTTGATGGACTGACTGATTGACTGACTATCTGATCAAATCACTGACTGATAAACTAGTTAACCCATCAAGGTACAGCCCGACCTGCAATAGTTAGGAGGTTGTAAATTGTAGGTAATGATATTACGATCTTTGATTGACTGACTGATTGAATGGCTGACTGATTAACTGACTGATTCAACTATCAAGGTACAGCCCGTCCGGTAAGAGGGGGGTAGGGGGTTGCAAGTTGTACACAACACAGCAAACGATATTTGATGGTACAATACGAAGGGATTTCACAAATTCCTACTGCAAATATTTTGATTGACCTTCTGACTGATTGATTGACTGATTTAACTAACGACATGCAGTCATAGTGGTAACAGCTAGGACGCTTCATTTTGTAGACTGCATAGTTTACTATATTTGATTAACTGACTGATTGACTGACTGACTGATTCAATTATCAAGATACAACCCGTCCGGTTAGAGCTAAGAGGTTGTAAGTTGTGCACATCCCAGCTAACAATATTTGATAGCGCAATAAGAAGGGCTTTCGTAAATTCCTACTCCAACTATTTTGATTGACTTTACGAAAACATTAAGCAGTGCAGTATACTATCATACCCTGCTGGCACTTCACTACGGGGTATTCAAACGAATGGTCAATTGCCAAAAAAAGAATAAACAGCGACTGCAACTGCGACTTCTCATTACTTAAGCAAGGGGTACTTCTTGTACCCACCACATTCAAACTCGTACTCATGCTGGCACTCACACTCATGCTCGAAGCCGCACTCACACCTATACTCATACTCATGCAGATTATGCTAAAGCACTCCCCGGGCGGCCATCGTGCCAAAAATTCTATTTACACGTTTTGTGTTTTATTGTTGGTGCTCCTCGCTTCGTTTCCCGAGCTAAAGAAAACTGTTGCCAATAGCTCAAAACTCCAAAGTATATGTGCGAGTGTATGGATCTGACTCTCTGTGTGTGTGTGTTTAGTGCTTGAGTGTGTTAGTGTGTCTCTGGCAAAAGCCGCACGTGATCGATGGCGCTCGCATGGCTGCTGCCAGTCTTGAGGGGGTCGTTGCTGTTGCCAAAACAACTGCCTTAAAAGTAATTGCAAGGGGTGCATCAGCAACAGCAACAACAACAACAAGAAAAACAACGGCGAACGAAAAGCTCTACGAAATGAAAATGTGGAACATGTGTAATTGTGCAATTAAATTGAATTTTTCATAAATTTTTCGTTGCGAGAGTGAGTTGTGAGGTGCGAAAGACAAACAAACGTTGAGTTGACTTTTGCAGCGCTTGGCGAGCCACAAGAGCCACATCATTCACTCACGAACGTTGAGTTTTTAAAATACATCCATTTCTACAAAGAGTTAAGACAAATTAGTTTTGCGACATTGTTAAAAAACTATTAAACTTGAATTAATTTGGTGCAGTATAACTTTGTTTAAAAACTAAGTATTTTAAAAAATTACTATTAAATTATAAAAATAATAATGACATATATAAGGCTTAAACAAATTAGAAATCATTAGTTCAATAAATTTGTTCAACTAGTTAAATTCTTTACTTTTTGTTGCTTTACTATTATGAATGATTTCTAAATTGTTTACGCTTTATATATGTACTTCTTTATATATGTACTAATGACATATATAAAGCGTAAACAAATTAGAAATCATTCCTTCAATAAATTTGTTCAACTAATTAAATTCTTATATTATCCATGCCTTATATATGTCTTTATTATAATACTAAGTTTAAAAAAATAAAAATCATTCTTTTAATAAAACTGTCCAACTAGTTGAATTCTTAACTCTTGGTTTCTTAACTATTATTAGCATTTAACATCAAACTTGTCGTTTAATAAGATAATGTGTGATTTAAAGATAACTAATCAAGTTCAACATTTAAATTAAAAACATTTTTCTTATGAGATTAGTATTATTAGTAGATAGTTAATGAAATATAATAAAGTAAAGAAAAGCTTAGAGCTCTAAAAGCACTGAACATTAGACAGAGTTCAATAGGAAAGGCCAGAAATGAGTGTTCAAATATTCAAATGATGTAACTATAGTATATGTAATATAAATATAATTTAATGCGAGTCAAACTGATCTCTAAACGCATACAGAAGTATGCAGCAAATGTGAATGATTTAAGCCTTCAGTAGTGTAAAGGACTCCAGGTATAGCTGGAGGGTGAGTGGACAAGTTGCGAAGCAAAGGAGGTTGGGAAGGAAAGTGAGGTGGGGCAGATTGGTGACCGCGGCGGTCGTCGGCAAGGTAACGGCTTAAAATATATGGGCAAAAGGACACGCCGGAATCACACCGCAAGGAATCGCCACGGAAATCAACATTATGCCAAGCCGGACGGACAATTGGCGGAGACTGCGACGCCTGGTCAACATCAACATAATGGAAACGTGGACGACTTGTGCTCCATGTTCTGCTTCTGATGCTGCTCGAGTATCGTGCGAGAACATTTGGTTATTATTTCCATATAAAAGGCCAGCGCCCCAAAACGAACGAATGGCGGAGCGGCTATAAAAGAGCGCGAGCGAGCCACTTGAAAGTATGTGCGATATTTGTATGGAAAGAGATGGCGAGTGCTGAATGGGTGCCTGCCAAGCAGTGGGAGTGAGAAGAGCGGGAAGAGTGGGGAGGGGGGAGGGACAACTGTGTGCCGTTTGCGGCGGAAGTGCCGCGTATTTTAAAATAAATGCGAGTGGAAGCGAATGGGGAGAAAGGCGAGAAGAATGTTGGCAAGCAGCGAGGATGATGGGGGGGGGGAGTGTGAGAACCAGTTATGGTCGTTAAAATTGTCGAAGCACCACAACAACAACAGCAATAACCACAACAAGAACAAAACCAACAACACAACGACGACGTCGCCGACCAAGTCAAGTTCTTTTTGTGCAAGGCAGCAAGCATGTGAATGGCTCTTTGTATGTGTGTATATGTGAGTGTGTGTGTGTAAGCGCCCATATGTATGCAAGCGATTTTCATTTTTGTTTAAAGCCCCCCAGAGTGCATTTCGCACTCGGTCGCTGGCAATGCATATGTGTATGTGTGTGTGAGCTTGTGTGCGCAAGAGAGGGAGAGTATTGGTGGCTGTGTGTGTGTGTGTGTGTGTGGAGCACAAGTGCCCGCATGTGTGTTTCTTACTTGTTTTTCGGCTATGGCATGTTTTTAAGCGTTTTACCCCAACCGCCACCAAAAAGGTGCGCACTTGCCCTCCCCATCTCCCCCAGCTCCCCACAACCACTTACACACATACATACATACAGTATAGAGAAGCAAATACGCGCACACACACACACACCCACGACATACATATTTGTAAACGTAATAATAAGCGTCGTCCCCTTTGACCCATCAATCCGTTGCCACTACCCCAATACCCGCCGCTTGCCACTTTTCCAGCTCCCAAATGGCTACTAAGCGTGTGTAGAGAGCGACGAGCGAGCAGGCGAATGAGCGTATGGAGCAAACCGAACGCTTTTGCAACGGGGGAGTGGGTGGCGAACGGGGCGGGCGGGCTAAAAACAAAGCCAGCGCCACAGCCTGCAACTTTTATAATGGCATTGGCACACGGCGAACATACAACACACACATATGTACATGCATGCATGTATCAGTGTGGGTGTATTAAAAAAATAATGAAATAACAAACCCGAAGGTGTTGTTAAAAGCGCCAACAATAAATTTCATCAATAGTTTGCGCGAAATGAAACAAAGCGAAAAAAGAGCCGTGAAAAGAGCGACTGTAAAACAGTTGGCAACTCTGAGCAAAGTGCAATCGATAAATGTACGATCACAGCTCGAGGACGACCTTTGAGGACAAGACATATCGATAAACACAAAGTGAGCTTATCGGTTGGTGGTTTGTAAAGGAATTTCTTTGTGTGCTGACAGAATGCGGCTGCTATAAAATTCCCAACGGTTCAACTCAACTCAATATTACGATTTCAACGCCCACAGCAAATCCATTTACCAAACTAGTTACCGCTAGACAACGCATACTCTGAGCCAATACACATGTACACAATATATACCACACATACTAGTATGCAAGTCCGTACATAACCTCACATCGCACATAGCCTATGCCCAAAGTGCTTTGTATTGGTGCTGCTGCTGCTGCTGCTGTTGCTATTTTGGCGCCGCGCTCTTTGCAATGTCATAGCAAATATTTTGCCAATACACAAGAGACGTGCACACGTTGACGACGACGATGGCAACAAGCCAGGGGAGTGGGGAACGCTCTGGAGCAGCAGTAGCAGCAGCAGCCAACGAGCAACTTATGGCAGCCGGTCTGGCAAAAACTGTCGCAATCCTAAGCCTCGCCTCAGCAGCGGGAATTCTCCTGGCGTTCAATGCTGACGCTGACGACGTCAACTTCAATGTTGGCTGCGGCAGCGACGCGGTCGTAGTCGATGGTTTTAAAGATTTGCCTGCACATTTTTGGTAGGTGAAAAGGAAACACAAACTCACACACACACGTGCATACAAACATAGTTGGGCTCCAAAAAGCAAATCAAAGCAAATTTTGAAAAATGCGTGTTTTTGTTGTTGCTTGTCAATAAGCACGCACTAACACATGCATACACATGTCTTCTACGTATGCATGTATGTACGGGTATGTATGTGTGTGTGTATGTGCTGCCGCGTCAACGAATGAGAATTCCCCAGAGAATTGCGCATGTTTCGTTTGCCGTTGCTGTTGTCTGTTGCCTGCCGGCTGCGCTGCTCTGGCGCTGCGCTGCGCTGCTCTGTGCTGTGCTGCCTTGCTGACTGACTGGCTGCCTTTGCTGCCTTGCTGCGCCAATGTCAATCCCTTGGGATTGGCCAGAGCCGTTGCCGACTCCCATGAGAAATACATGGCAATGGGTTTTCTGTGTTTTGTGCTTTTTTCGTACACACACACACATACAGTGAACAAGCGAACGAACGAGAGAGGGAGAGAGCGCCAAAGCACAACAAAAAGAGCAAAGCCAAAGTTCGTTTCGTTCTGTTGCTGTTGTTGCTGCTGTAGCTTTCATATACATTGGGGAAATTTTATGCCCGCTTCGCAGTGTGTGCATGTGCATATGTGTGTGTGTGTGTGTGTGTGTAAATTTGTGTGTGGCGCTGTCTTTGGGGGCTTCGATCCGGTTGCCAGTTACCGCCTCACATGTGCATTGGATTTATTGTCAATTTTATTTGTTATCATTGTTGTTGCTGTTCTTGTTGTTGTTGTTGCTGTTGCAGTCTGCAGGTTGTGGCTGCGAGCGAGTTGCCTCTGTTTGCTGTTATTTACACTGACACAATTTGAAATTGTATTAAAAATTAACGGCACTTTGGTTGCCTTGGCTGCAACTCGACTGTTTTGTGTTGCAGTTGCAACATTGTAGTAGTAAAAGCTACCTTTTTGGGGTTTACCAGAACCGTTCAATGGTGCATATTGCACCTCCCCTATCTCCTCTCTTCTCTACCCTCTCGCCCCGTTAGGTGTAGCATGTCCCCTGTGGCAAGTGCTGTCCAAAAACTGTGGCAGTGTCTCCCCATTTTGCACTTGTCACTCACTCATTTCGGCTACGAGCAGCAAACGCTCAATTCCCGTGGCACAACAGGCCATGCCCCAAATCAATCAAACACACTCGCACACACACACACACACACACACATATGTAGTTGGAATCACTTGGGTCACTTGAGCAGCTTCCAGAGCTGGACTTGAACTTACGCTTCAAGCAGGCGCGAGGTTTTGCCTGTTTTCGCCGCGACATGGCCAAAAACTGGATGCAGAATGCAGCAGAGTTAAAAGTTCTTTCCTTTCTTTTTATTAATTTTATTTTGCACAACTCTCACTTTGCACGGCGATTGAAGTTTGTTGATGTGACGTGAAAAAGCGCGCCAAACACGTGGACATGAGCGGGGAAAAGTAAAAATTGGTTGCTGGGTCGCTCTGGACGATATCCTTGCGCCTGCAGCGTTCGCAACTGACTGAAACTTGCCTGTTGGCCCAAAACAATCCTTGGCATGCCACAACACAGTCGCCGAAGAGTGCGACGTCGAAGCTCTTAAACAAAATGGCAACGACGCAGCGAGAGAGAGCGCACACAACAGCGCGAGCTAGAGAGAGCGAGGAGAGAAAGAGCAAGAGAGAGACAGAGGAAATATGGGAGAAGCACAAACAAATGTCGTCACCCAACCAACCACCCAAAAATGAAATGGCAAAACAAAAAGCAAAAATCAAAAATGTGCCGGTAAAGAAAGAATCTCAGCTGTAGAAGAAGCTGAAGTGGCAGGCAGCATTCCCCAGAGGGTTGATGCCGCAACATTCATCCCCTAGAGAATTGGCAGATTCGGGTGCACCAATCGGGTGCCCAGCCACATGCTGCGCCATTGCGCCGTAGGAGACGACAATGCGACGCGGCTTGTTGCAATTACAAAAGTCAAGTCAATTATTTGTTGCCCCTGTTGCACGCGCCCCTTCTTGCGCCTTTCAACTTTCGCACGTGTGTGTGGGGGGTCTGCTCTACTTCTGGCAAGGTAAGGCGATGCCCGCCCCTCGCCAGTTTGCGTGCAATTTGTTGCTTTCTCAGCAGCGGGAGTCGTCTTCAGAGTGCGTGAGAACGCGAAGGCGACGAAAGCCAAACAAACAGAAGCAACTTCAGCAGCGGGTGACGAAATTCTCATTCATCATTTTCGATTGAAGTCTGCACATTTCCATAGCGATCTACCACAGTTGACGATTTGCAAATCATAATTCAATTTTTAAAAAGTTTACCCCAACATTTAAAGTACATTCATTTACCACTAAGAATCCAAAAATATTAAAAATGTATTTCCATTTCGTGTAGAACATTTACTGTTGAAGCTTTGGTTTACTATCCTCGGCAGCAGTTTGAAAATGCGCGGGCTGAATGCGCAGCGCTGAGCGCTGAAACGCTTTGTGGTGCGCACTGCTTGCTGTTTGGGTTGCACTGCTTGGACATGCCTAAAAGTAGGCAACGGCAATTCCAATACCGTTAACACTTGAAATAAATAAGAAGTCTGGTTTTTAAATTAGTCTGCAGAAATTGTATTTAATATTAAAATATTATTTAAAAAAAAGCATTAGAATAATAAAAAAATATAAACGAACATTTAAATGATTGAACCCAGTGTATAGAAGGGTATTCTAACTTTGTGCCGACAAGAAATGTAAGTAACAGGCAGAAGGAGGCATTTCCGACCTTATATACCATATATATTCTTAAACAGTGTCAACAGCCGAGACGATATAGCCTATCCAGAGATGATAAGTAATTGAAATCGCAAAATGATAAGAATCGAAAAACAAGCGTTATTTTAGCGTCTCGAATTTTAGATTTTTTTGCGATCAGATAAAACAAGTAAGAAAGCTACAGTCGAGTGTGCTCGAGCACACTCGACTGTGAGATACCCGCTACCCATTTTGAATAAAAGCAAAATATTGCCGAAAATACTAAAAATATACCAAATGATATATTTGGTATAACGATATAGTACCACATGCAAAATATACCATAGACGGCATAATATACCAGATTGTCGGTTAAAGCTATTGAGACACCTAGTAAGTAGGCGTTTTAGCCCATACAAAAGTAATTCTTTAATAACTTCCACAATTTTTATCTGATCGCAACCAAATTTACAGGAATCACAAAGATTTTAGTTCTTAATGAATATATTCGCGACTCTAGCTTTCGTATTACGCTTGTAATTCGATTTTTTGATTTGCGGGGGGCGGAACAAATGCTGTCAAAAAAAGTTAGTGCTCTATCTCTTATAGTCTCTGAGATCCAGTGTTTCATACGGACAGACACACAGACAGACAGACGGACATGTCTAGATCGTCTCGTCAAGAATATATATCCTTTATAGGGTCGGAGATGCCTCCTTCTACCTGTTATATACATTTCCTGCCGGCACAAAGTTATAATGCCCTTCTACCCTATGGGTAGCGGGTATAAATATTAAAAGTTATTTAAGAAATTTTTTTGTATGAACAAAAACGCCTAATATATAGAAAAATTATAAACTTTGGCTGAGAATCTGGCATATTTTGCATTTTATGCTATATTTTGAATATATTGTTAATGTTTATAATATACCATATATAGCCCAATATTATATATTATTATTGTATTATATTAATTTGGTATAGTCTAAAATTAATGTCACACTGTTTTGCCTTTAGTCGAATTGTGTAGCGGGTATCTCACAGTCGAGCACACTCGACTGTAGCGTGTTTACTTGCTTTATTAATAAAAGTAAAATAAATAAGTATTTTAAAAATTATTTTTATTTAAAAAGTCGGATAGTTTCGAAAAGCTAAAAAAAATCTAAATGCAATATTTCAGATAGAAATTGAAAGAGTAATTAAAAGCGTGTATCATAATTGTTCAATAGTTGCAGTCATTAAAAACGTATATTCAATATTTTGATCAAACAAAAAAATCATAAAAATATAATACAAAATAAGTTGCAATAATTTATTGTTTATGTTTATAATAAATAGGTAAAATTCGAAATAATATTGTAGAATGTTAAGTTTGTAATTCGAAAATGAATCATTAATTAAGGCCATAGCTCACTTCCTGAATGTAGCTCAATATTGCATGTAATCTAGACACTCATCGAACTTGTTAACTTCCTTTTCAGTTTAAACAAAAGGATAAAACGAATATCCGCTAGCGAGCAAAATCCATTTCACCCTTCCCCTAAGCTGTGCTCTTCAGCTTCAGTGGCCCATTCATCAATTCATTCATGAAGTCTGGGAAGAAGCGGCTTTGTTTACTATCGAGTACGAGGCGTAGTAAAAGTAGCGGCAAGCGGCGTCTTAACCCAGTCCAAGGCAAACACACAAAAAACGAAAAAAAAAACAAAAAGAGGCTGAAACCGAAGAGCAATAAGAAGAAGACGATGGCAGACGGAGAGGCTAAAAAACACATCTGTCGTGGAAACATTAAAATCCGGTTGCAAGCTGCAAAGATGTGGCCAAAGTACACATCGAGCACGGAGAACATATGATTGAGTTGAGCTGAGTTGAGTTCAGTTCAGTTTCCCAAAAAATGCACCTTTCGTATGTGTTTGGAGCCAGCAGCTGCTGCTGGCTAAGCCGCTGCCGCCTGTTGCTGTTGCATGCAACAACAATACACAGATGCTTCAAGAAGACCAACACAACAATGCACACATGTAATTATGAGCATCGGCACAGGACGAGTCTTTATTTTTTTGTATTCTTGAGGAAGCAAAGCAAAGGCATCCACATTAAATTTGGAGTTTGTCGTTCAATTTTTATTTTAATTTTTCATTCCTTTTATGCTTCAGTTGTTGTTGTTGTTGTTGTTATTGGCAGGGCAAAGACAGCAGCTGCCTCAAGTTCTGCTGCAAGTTCTGTCTTCTGGAATCAGTTAGCGGAAAGTGTTTCGACATCAACTTCAGATAGGTCAAGTCAATGGAATGCCAATGTATTAAGGTAGTCAAACATTTATTTCTTGATTTTTGTAGCCAATCGCAAATCTAATAACCAAATGTTTTTTGAAAGTAATATTAAATATATTATTATTTGAAACCTAAAAGTTTTCAAGTAATTAATAGCCAAATTTAATTCGAAAGCAGAAATCATTGGTTGCAAAAAAGAATGAAAATGTAGTTTGCAATTTTCAAGATTTATTACTTTTTGTATTTAGAATACATACATATATTATTATTATCTTTTCTATGTTTATGAAATATTAGTTAAAGTAACAATACAACAAAATTGAAACTATTCATCTAAGAAATTGCATACTATAAATTACTTAATTATTTAAAAACAAAAAATATCTACAATAAAATATCTGTGTGGTACAAAATAAGTACGAAAAATAAATTGTTTGTTTTTAATCCCATAGAATTATCTGAGCTCGAGGTGTTCACAGTATTCAAAACGAACGACAAAGGTTGATTATTATTATCTTCAATTTACGGGTAGATTTCCTTTTGAACGTTACTGACTTTTTTTGCAGCACTTTTGATCTTGTCTTCTTGAAAGTGTATCGACAGGAGTGTCGTTTAAATAATCACAGTATTAAATTCAAATTGTAAAATCTTTAATACTAAAATGTATATAAAAAACATAAAAATTTCTTTCAGTGAATTTATTTGATTCCGAAATGTTTCGCAAATTGTCAGATAAGTTTTGAACTACTAGTTTATTATATTTCTGGGTGGTACAATTGAGTATGTGATATCTATCCTATATGAAAAAGAAAAGAGCGATTAAAACTATTGTTTAAGGAAGCTCAAGTGGAAGATCTTAAATTAAATTAACTACTAAGAAAGTTATAGTCGGAAGTGCTCGTGATACACCCGCTACTCATTTTAAATGCAAAAATACACCAAATTAATATTCTGAAAAATATAAAATTATACCAAATGTTTTAAAATGGGTATATCGATATAGTTTACTTTCAAAATTTACCATATAGTACAAAATATGCGAGATTGACGACCAAAGCAACTACGATTCGATTAGCATAACATAAAATTATTTCTTAAACAAACAAGAAAGCTACAGTCGAGTTTGCTCGACTGTGAGATATCCGCAAAAAAATTTTAAATAAAGGCAAAATATACCACTAAAATGCTTAAAATATAGCAAAATATATATTTGGTATATTCATATGGTACTGCACTCAATATATACTATAGAGTGCAAAATATACCAGATTGTCAGGCAAAGCAATTAAACTATTTTTATCTGAGCGCTACGAAATTTTCAAGAATCAAAATATATATGCCAAAATTCGCGACTCGAGCTTTAAATTTAGGATTGTTATTCGATTTTTCCCTTATGGGTAGCGGGTATAAAAACTTCTAAAATTTGTTGTTTATACTCTATGAGGTCGATTTATACTCTCCTTCTGTCTGTTACATACATTTGCCGGAGGCACAAAGTTATAATACCATTCTACACTTTGGGTAGCGGCTATGAAAACTCTCAAATTTGCAATGGAAATGGTTTGCAAATAGCGAATTATTGAATCCTTGAATTAAAAGTGAACATTTACTCCGAAGTTTTCTTTTCCATAGATAGCACATATAACAAGGTGCGTTCCAAAGTAAACAGGACTTTTTGAATCTAGCGCCCTCTAGTGGCGCCATCTATATTTCAACTGGTGCGTTAGAATCTGCTATTCTTTATCGATATCCAAAGAAAACTATTTGTTCTGTCTTTTTGTTAAAAGTCCTGTTCACTTTGGAACGCACCTCGAATATGCGTTGAGATATTCCGTTAGTTCAGCAATTGAGTGTTCTAACTATTTCTCTCAGTGCAGGCGTGCTGCCTTGCGAAAGGAACAACATCAGCAGGCGGCAGGCAGCAGGCAGGCAGGCAGGGAGAGAACAAAGGGCAGAAAGGTAAAAGGAGTGGCAGGCAGGCAGCAGCAGATGGAACTACCCAAGAAGAGACGAGAGTCGCAACCGAAGCACTGAGCACAAGCAAGCGAACGAAATGCGAAGCCAAAGCCGAAGCACACGTCGCGGCGACGTAGCTGCCACAAATCGAGGCACAGTCGAGGCTGTTGTCGTCTGTGTTCATTCGAAATTCGTGCGTGCAACGGGAAGGACGTGTGAAGCGTTGTTCAGTGTTCAGTGTTCTCTGTTCTCTGTTGTCACCGTGGTCGTTGTACGCTCTGTGTTTTTTGTGTGTCTGTGTCTGTTCATAACAATTGTGTGTTGCCACCCCGTGGCAAGTAGCGTCGAGTAGCACCCCGTGACGTCAGCGCGTCTCAAAGTGCAAAACAGAATTCGAATTATTACATTCAAAGAAATACGTAATTCCTGTTATCGCAATGTCAGCGGATAACCAAGTGGAGCCAGCGGCAGCAATGGCTGCGTCCGCCTCGGCGTCGGCGGCATCGGGAGGCGCCTCGGATTACCTCAAGCGCACCTGCCTCATCTGCGGCTGCCAGACGAACCAGACCATCAACATCTACGAGCCGCGCTCTGGGCCAAATATCGTGCAATTAATTCAGGCGAAATTCAAGTTCCAGGTAAGTTGCAACATCAACAACGAAGCAACGAACAAACGGCAGCCAAAAATCGATAAGCACACTGAATGAGTCATGTGTCCTTCGTCTCTCCGAAAGCGCGCGAGTGTGTGTGTGTGAGTGTGTGTGTGTGTGTGTAAAAATAGGGATGAAACTGTAAATTGCAAGCGAGATTAGAAGCTGCCCCACATTGCCACCCAGGTGCCACAGCAGAGCAGAGCAGAGCAAAGCAGAGCGTGCAGCAGCCAAGCGTGTGCACTCTAAAAGGAGCAGCCCCAAAGTAGGGAGGGGAAGGGTGAAAGGTTGAGGCTAAGCTAAGGGTTGAGTTGGTCGCCAAAGGAATTCGCGAAACTAAACGAAACGAGGCAGTGGCAGTGGCTGCCACACTATGTTGTAGCTGTATCCGTATCCGGTTGGGCTCGGCTCGTAACTGGATAGCAGCTGCTGCACTTTCCGCCTGTAATCGGACACCAGGTTGTGGCACAGTCACAGGCACAGCCAATGCCACAGCCAACTTAATCAATACTCTCTTGCTGGCAGTCCTTTTCATAATTTGAAACAGCCTGCTCTAATATGCCATGGGAAAATGGGGCAAGTGAGTGCGTTCGTTGCATGCTACGCGTGTTGGATTCAATTACACTGTTTTCTTTAGCGACGCTCAACCTGTCAGCAACTGAGTGCAAGTGAGAGAGAGAGAGAGAGAGAGAGCCTTGAGCAACTCACGAACCTGCCACACAGCAGCTGCCGCTTCTGCTTCATCTGCTGCTGCGACAATTCGTGCATATCTTTGGGGCAACTTGTCGTCCATCTGTCCCAGCTACTTTTATGATTGATCCAATTTCTGCGGGTCGCCTGAACCTTTCTTCATTCCCAGCAGCCTCAGCTTCAACAGCAACTGCGACAGCTGTATTTGCCACAACGCAATAACCCCGCATAACTGCGAAACCCAAAACACACACCTTTTGTTGTTTGGCTGAGCATGATCTCTTCATAAGACAGGAAAGCAAACAGAACCCAAGCATCCTTCAAACAGATCGTTATCGCAGACGAAACGTATTTGTTTAATATTAAGTATCATGAAAATCAATTTATATACCTTTCTGAAATTACACTTATATTTTCATTTTATTAATCATTTAAATGGAATTCTTTTAAGTTATCTTTATTATACACTAGTTTTCTCAATTTTAATAATATTTCAAGTATTCGCCATAAGAATTCCAGTGATTCTCCATTCGCCATCGTATTAATAAAATCCTTTGAATATGTTTTCCAAAAAGAGAAAAATATGTTTCTCAATTTGCATTTATAATAATATTATAAACGCACAAACTTTTCCCAATTTCTAATATTTACAAACTGTTGTATATTTCCCCAAAAGCAAAGAGATCATCATGAACTTTGCACACTACATACTTTCCAATTGAAGAACAAGCAATTTAAATTGTTAGAACAATTTTTATGTTCAAAATCAAAAGTATTCCCTTATTATAATAAAACAACAACCGTCAGGCTATGACCTCCAAAAAAGTATCATCTAATATCTCAAATTTCCATTTGATATATTTTTACATTTTCTCCGATATGCTACTATGCTATATGGTTATAGGCTCTCTAATTGAGTTTTGTGAAGCCATAGCAATAGCCTTGACAATTCCATTGAAACCTACAAATTTTTGAAGGACTTCTCAGCTAATAGTTTATTGATTTGTGTGGAATTTGACAATTGATTTCGGAAGAAGTTTTGTCAGTTTGAGCAGTTGACAATTGGTTGAAGGGAACTTGAGTAGCGGCTTTGCATAAGGTTCGTTCGATATTGTTGTGGCATGTTTGCAAAGCTAGGCACCACCTGCCTAGGTAGGCGACTCCCCCGCCATAAGGCGGCAAGCTGTTTCACCCCGATTCCCCGTGTTTCCCCTTTATCCTATAGCCAGCAATAACAATGCCATAAACGATCCGAACTTCGAGTTCGAGTCATTCATCTGTCTCTCTTTCTCTCTCTCTCCGTCTGCTGCTTTATCAGCTTTGCGTGTGGTTGTCTGGATTGCACCTGGCCTGCAATTTGCATTATTTTTACCGTTTACACATGGTTTACACACACACACACACACGCAGACACACACGCAGACATGCGGACACAAAAAGAGAGCGTGATCGTTGGGTCTGATCCTGGTTGGGTCTAATATCTAAGCAGCTGTCGCTTTGGCCGCGTGCCTAATCACATTTTATATATACTTTTATATATGTTCGTATTCCATTTTATGGGTCTCCTTGTTCTTGTTGTATTCCCCCTCTACACACTCTCTCTCTCTCTCTCTATCTCTCCTCTCGATAAGAAAGGCGCGTGGCGATCGAAACGAGTTTGCCCGGGTCACGCTCAATCCCTTTTGGTCTCTTGGTCAACTGGTTTCCCTTTTGCTGTCTTTGGCAGCAGCTGCTGCTGCTGGGCAGGCACACAATTTTTTTGGCTGGCAGGTGCACCAAATTATTGATACAGTGGATCAGTTGGTAATTAATATGCCTCGACCAAAACGCAGAGAGACTTTATAACTTGATGATATTTTTTGCACCTTCCACTGGGCAGGGCGCACTCATTAGTGTCCACTCACTGTGGTTGGTGGTCGTCGCCACTGGTTGCTCTCAATCATCATTACCTGTGGTTATGCTTCAGTTGTGATTCGATGGGCAGAACTTCAGTTACTTCACATTTAGCTTCGAGGATAAATATCCTTCACAACTAAAGTTGTTCATTGGTACGAACACTTCTCTTTACTTTCTTTTGAAGTATTCGTTGTATTTATTCGTGTTTACTATTCATGGAAATTTCAAATAATAATATTTAGAATACACAATAAAATCTCATAGCCCTCACCATCTCAATAATAGTTTAGCTAGTAGTTCAAGGCAATCAGTTTTATAATTATATATCATACTTAATAGATTTACTCTACAGTTTATTGAAATACAAGTAAAGCTAACTCTTTTTCCTTTTCTTCTCCAATTGCAGCCCTTAAACGAGGACAAATTCTTGTGCTTCAGCTGCAACAATTGGCTGATCAATTGGCACTCGCTGCAGGCGCTCAACAGCAACGATGCAGAGAGTCAGAGCCGCAGTCAGAGTCCCTCGCACATGGGCAACAATTGCAGCCTCCAGCAGCAGAAGGCGCCATCCATGGAGCGACCCAGGTTGCGACCGGTGGCTCAGGTGCGTCCTCAACCACAGTCGCAACCCCAACCACAGCCTCATCATCAGCCGCAGCCTCAACCTCAACCACATGCTCAGCTTCAAGCTCAAGCACAGGCAGACAGACAGCCCACCACAGTCATCAGCTACAATAAGCGACGCTTTGGCGGACGCAGTGCAGCAAGCACTCGGAGCATGCGCAAGATGCTGCGCTACTGCTGTGTTTGCGGAGGCGCAATAGTCTTGCGCCTGCTGAGCTCCAAGCCCACTCAAACGCTGGCCAAGCTGGCGCGTCGCAGTGGTCGGAGTCAGTGCCGCAAGTGTCGGGAGATGCACAAGCATAGCGTGCTCAAGGTGCGCCAGCCGGAGCTGAAGAAGCAACAGGATCAAACTCTAGTCAAAGCGCCCTTAGCAATGCCTCAGTACCAAAGATTTCCAGCGCCGCGTGTCGATGGCAAGGTGGTGGCCATGTTCCGCAGGCTGGGCACAACGCTCAGTGTGGAGCATGATGATGAGGTGGAGCCTATGCCCAGCAAGCGACCACTGCGTATTATGAGTCCCGCCAAGCAGCGTCCTCGCTGGACGCGCACTTTGGACGACGATGAGATACTCCTGGAATTCGATAGCGCCATATCAGAGGTGCTGCCGGGCACGACGGCGCCTCGGGTAACCAGCTCAGCGCGTCGAAGCTTGGGCTATCAGTTTACCAAAGCGATGCAAGAGGAAACGGATATGGAAGTGGAAGCGGAAGTAGCTGAGGATGTGGTTAAGGATAACCGCAAGAGCGTTGACAAAGTAACCCACCAAACGCAAGTCAAGCTGGCTGGACTGCAACTGCCTCGGGGACTAAGCATCACATTGGTTTAAGCGCAGTCCAAAAAGTTAATTAGTCAGTCCCAAGAACAACAACAAGAACAAAATGAATAGTCAAATTGATTGCGATCATTAAATAGTTTTAGCCTAATCTTTAAATAATATTGTACCTCGAGCAAACCTGTAATTTATAGTCAAAATATTAGCAAAAGAAATGACCTAAGAATGTTAAGTTAATCTATTCAATACTATATATTTAAAGTACACGTATAGTATGTTAGTCATAATTGGATTCCCCCTGCCACATCCCTTACTTTCCAAAATAAAATGGAACAATATGTTTGTAACCGTTAATCCAGTAGTTAAATTTGTTTACGTTCGCCATGTTGTTGCTCTAAAATGGAAAGTATTTAAAAATATTAATAAAACTATTAGCACAACTTAGCATAAAAATACCCTCAAAACATTGGCTTTGATTTTCATTTTCATTTCCACTTTAAATTATATGAATGGAGGCCGTTAAGCACAGAGGCGCCCTCATTTACATATCCCGGTAACTGCACCAACGTTGCCAGACAAGGCGATTTTGAACTAAATCGCACTATAACCCACGCAGTGTGACCATTACTAATAAAAATACCAAATCCGTTTTTGTTTACTCAAATGTAGATTTAAAGCTTCCTGTAGATCAAATACAATACAATTCAGAAATAAATTAATAAATTTGTTATCGGAAGAAAGGAAACGAAACATATTTGTTAGCCAAATAGTTAAAATCAATCAAGTAGAGTTTGACTATGATCATGCATCAAATGACCATTTATATTCGCCTTGATATTTTAATTTATTCTTAATTTTAATTATTTCTTAATTTATTCTTAATTTTTAAAATTAAATAAAAACGGGAATTGTTTAAAAAAAAATACACTTTTATCTGTATTACTCAAAAAATACTATTTCGATATTATTGAAAGTGTAACCAGCTAGTATTTAGGAAGTAGTTTATTTTGGTATACCTTTTTGGCTTTAATTAGTAAATTTTTACTTCAACTTGCGGTCACGTTGACGCCTTGCATTTTTTCTTGTCTTTTCAGTCTTCTTTTCGTTTTTCTTGCGCACGGTTGTTGTTGTTCTCGAGTCTTGGCACTTTTGCAATAAAACGCGCTCTCGGCGCTTGTAAACCAACAAAAGTTTTTCTGTTCTGCAAAGCGCAGCGTGCTTGGGCTGGTAATTATGCCAAAATAAATACACATAATTATGTGTTACGTGCTTAAAAAGTTGCAAGTTTTGTCAAAATAAAAGAGCAAGCAAATTGAATAAAGAAGCAGTAACAGCAAGAAGTTATTGAAAGCGAGTTGACATTGAAGTACGAGTTCGCGCGTTTGTGTAGTTGTGTGCGTGTGTGCGAAATTCTTTTGTGTTTATTCTTATTTAAATACGCTCAAAATAATAATTGCAAAATATACGAAGGAGCCCAGCAAAGCAACATCGGCTATATGACGGCGCGTGTTTTTCTAATTTTTATTAGTTGTTGCATCGCGTAAAAAAATCAATAAAAAGCTAGTAGTAATTGTTGCTGTCGCCTTTGTGTTGTTGTTTCGTCAGGGGTTTGTCGCCTAACGTTTCCGTCAACACGAAAGAGAGCGCAGCCAACAAAGCTGGTGGCTCATGTTTTATTTGTATTTGTTTCGCCATATCGTGTTATCTATCGTGTTTTGTACACTACGAGACCAATATTGTTATTGTTGCAGTTGCTGTTGCTAATAGCGTGAAAACAGCTCTAAAGCTTTTTGTAATAATCTTTATTTTTACCGCTTATTTGTTTATTTATTTCTTTTATCGTGTCTCTCAAGAAGGAAGCTTTTCAAGCTGCATTTAAAACAACAACATCATATATAAATACAAACGAGTGGAGGAGAACCAGGTGAGCAAATCATGAAAAGAATACAAATAGAATAACAAAATGGCGCCAGCTAAAATGCCAATTTGTTCCTGAGTGAAGTTGACACAAGTTCAATAATCGAAAGTGTGTGTGTTGTGTTCTCTTTCCAACGCATGGAAACATATAGGATAGTAGGCATTATGCACACTTGCATGCAGGCAATTAATCGAAATTGTATAACGGTTCATTGCACTGTGCAATGTTGTCTTTTTTTTCATTCTGTTTTTTTTTTTTTTTTTTTTTTTAAATTATTGTTGTCTCTTTCGCCAGTATGCTGTGCATTGTAATCTGTCGCTTTGCTACACTTCCTTTCAGCTGCTGTGTATCAGCTGTGTGTGTGTACCGTTATACGGGTTTATGACTCAAATGACTACGTTTGTTGTTGCCGTTGTCATTTGTTATTGGGGAGGGGGATTGTGTATCACAACTTGTGTGATTATTGTCATCATCATTGATGTTTTTGTTGTTGTTAATTCGCCTTTTTCGGCACAATCCGCAATTTGTTTGTCTCAAATTTGCCGTAATTAAAAATCAAATTGATTTTTCCGTTCGCAAGCACAACAGCAAGAAAATAGACAACAACAAAAAAAGGCAATCAAATTGTCAGTTAGCAACAACAACAATAACAACGATTGCTGCAACAATGAAAAAGCAATTTTCGTATTAAACTGAGAAGCACAAAAAAAAACTCAGTCAAGGCATTTTTTTCTATTGTTGTTTTTACCATTCGCTTGCCACACGTTTGTGCCTCGTGTTGGTTAGTTGCTGTGTTGCAACAATAAGCATGGCTAATTTTCGTTTTAACAAAAGTTAAGTACTCGCCTCTTTAAGCATTGCTTGTTGTTAGCGAAACGGTTGTTGTTGTTATTATTATTTCACCGTAGCCCAGCACAACAACAACATAAATGACAACCACAACGACAACGTCTATACGATACAACCCAAAAACAACTAAACTGTTTATTTTCCTTTTGTGCTCGTTTCTTTTGCGTGGCGCTTAAACATTAACAAACATTTTTACTAGTTAACATTCAACAACCAAGAAAGTATTGTAATAAATTTTCTTCTTTTTTTTCGCTTCTTAAATTGGTCAATTTGTATTACTTCCAACTTAGATTGACCAACATTAGTAGTAAGTACCCAACATTTTGAAGACACTTATTGACCGATCTTGGTCATAAATTACTTAACATCAACATTAGAAATGATATTACGTCTAATCTCCACTGTGAAATTAACGAGCTATCCAAACTAAAATAAATATAAATTATTATTATTATTTTAATTTAGAACATTACTTTAATTTTAAATATAAAAAAGGGGATTTTTATTTCAAAAACTTATATCTATCAATTCATTGCTTTATTTTTAAGATTAGAGTTCTCGATTTTAGAATTGTGGGGGTAAAATAAAATGGTTTCTTGTTTTCAAAAAAAAAAAAAAAATTGGTACTTCCCATACCGGGAATCGAACCCGGGCCTTCTGGGTGAAAGCCAGATATCCTAGCCACTAGACCATATGGGATATATCTGACAAGATTTCAATATTTTGCCTGATCAACCCGAAAGTTGATATAAATAAGTTCCAAATTATCAAATCATTAGAGCATTCATATATCACTCTCACCCAGGAAGGACCGAGTTCAATTCCCAATATGGCAAATCTTTTGTTTGTGTGAAATTCCATAAATTCGATGAGAGTACTTAATTAAGTGCCATTTTATTACACACGAGAAGCTTTTTGATTAATGCGCTATTAATCAGACATACATACGTATTTCCTCAAAGCTCGCTCCCCCTTTCATGAATGCCGAAAATAAGCTGCACTTACGGTTGACCTGCACTTGAGCCAAAAGCTAACTTGATTGAAGTACCTTTATAATGAGTATCTGCCTCAGCCACTCATAATGCTATGGCTCAGTCACATTAAACTGCTTCAGTTGCAAGCACGGTTGCATCTCAATTTCCGACTGGAAAAAAAATTGAAAGCATAAGACAGCAAATTCATCAAAAGTGTGGCAAGCAGCAGCAGCAACAGCAAACAGAAAGACGTAGCATTAGTTGCTGCTGAGGTTGTTGTTTTTTATTACCCGCCCACTTTTCACCGCCTCCGACTTTCCAAGCTAAATGCGGGCAGAGAGCAATTGAAACTTTTGTTGACTGTCTTTGGCTATTTGTTGTATGCCATCATCGCATCGTCTTCTTTTTGTCGTTGCGTTGTCTTGTCTTGTCTTGCCTTGGTCTTCGTCATCAGAGATATATTCAGATATTAGAAGCGCGTGTGAGACGAGACGATATATGAAGCCGAAGCAGAAACACAAGCAAGAAAAAAACAAAAAAAAAAAACAAGGAACAGCATACAAATTAACATTTTTATAGTGCTTTTTGTTGCCAGTTTGTGGCGCTGCTGCTGCTTTGACAGCAGTCAAAGAAAGCCAAGCCCAGAGAATCAGAGAGAATCGACGAGAGTAGCAGTGAAGCAACACAATAAAACAAAAAAGAGACGTTTAGTTTTTTTTTCTGTTTCTACTCTTCTTTTTTTTTCTTTTTTGTTCGTTATTTTCTCAAACATCAAATGTAAACGCCAACGCCAAGGCATGGCAACGTTTGTGTTTATTGTTAAACCAGTTGAGTTGAGTTTTTCAGCAAGAACAAAAAGCAACAGCTGCTTTTGCTGCCTGCTGCCATCACCCTCGCTCTCTTCTAGCTTTACTCGTAAGCTGCCTACCGAGTGCTGCCATCACCCTCTCTCTCGCCTAGCTTAAAGCTACGCTAACTGCATATTAAAGCTTTTGACACCATCTTTATTGTGGTCGAAAGCTTTGTTTGTTCGTTTCTTCTGCGTTGCCGCAAATCGGGATCCAATCAATTTGATGTGCCATGGACGCAGGCGCTTAATTTCCTACAATATTTGCGGCAATTTACAATGTATATGGAAAAATCTTTCTTTTGGCGATAGTTTTTTCTTTTGCAAGTTTATGATTTTTTTGTTTTTGGGCGCTGACTACTGAAGCCTGTGACCGGAGGTGAAATCTCAGCTTTGATATTTCGGCCAGCCCATGGCAACTGGAAATAACACCAACAACAACAGCAACAACTACGCCGTCAAACTGTCTAAAACTGGCGATAAATGTGCGCAGATACTTTGGAGGTAGTTTGGCCGCGTTTGCAATTCGCATTCGCCGCTTTAAATGGACAACTGAGAGTGGGTCACACAGTCGACACACTGTTCAGCCAGCTGCTGCTGGCGGCGGCAACCAGAGAGACCAACGTAGCGATTATAGGGATGCGGATGGATACCCACAGACACACACAAAGCCAGATTCAGATTCAGAGTGGAAAGAGTCTCCCAGACCGGTTGGCGCGATCGGCACGTTCATTCATTCAATCGCCTTCAACATTGGCCGTCGCGATTCTTTCCTCAAAGCGTAAATATTTCAATTTATTTATTGGTCATGCGTCTTCGCGATACCACTTTCTACCCGCGTCTGGCAGATGTATCTACATGTGTCGTGTCTTGACCATACCCAGAACCACAATCCGTGCACGAGTTTGAGCTGAAGCCCAAGTCCGAGTCCGAACCCGAACCCGGTTTCAACGCACGCAACGCCAATATAAAATCTGTGTCAACGGCCTTTGGCTTTGAGAGGGGGCCCTTTTCTTAAAGTTTCGCCCACCTGGGGCACTGCAGACAGTGGGCGTGGCATTTTCGCCGTCTTCATGCGCGCATTTTCGTTTCGTGTGCATATGAAAATGAAATGCAGCGAGTGAAAACGTTTTGCACTCTGCAAACAAAAGGCCAAAGAGGTGTGTACGACAATTCCAACTGCAAGCCATGCATGACCGACGTCTATTGTGCCACCTCCCAAAGTTGACGGGGGTAGCGGATGAGCCTGATGTCTGATTGCCGTGCCAAATGGCTAAAGAGAAAACTACCAATACTCAATTCTACCGTAGAAAATGTTAAACGTGAAAATTAGTGCATTCAATAATTTCAGACGGCATTTACAAATATATCTGTACGAAATACAGTGAAATCTCTTTTGACCGGACACGCAAAATTTTTGTCGTCTAAAAGAAGTCCGCCCAATAGGTTCACACACGATTCTTAAGAGTATTTTGATACTTGATTAATATAGAAAAGTCTAACTTTGTCTACCATTATATTATTAGTATATTATTATACTAATCATTGCTTGGTTTTTTAAATTTATTTTCTAATCAATGGGTCTTCAAAAAGATTATACCAAAATAAGCGTTTCACAAAAAGTGTCCGCTTGAAGAAGCTTCCTCTGGGAAGTTTCACTGTAATCATTTTAAATTTAGCAAAAATCTATTTAGGTCTATTTTCTTTTTATTTTACATGATTAAATTATCAGCGTTTATATTTGAACACAATGAAAATAAATCGGAACAGGTTTTTCACAAAAGAGCTCTTTTGGTTGTATATTTCATTTCTTAAGAACGAAACGGTTTCATTCTATTCAAATTATACGGATTTTAAGCGTGTGTAGAGTTTATAGAATACAATTATGAAGTAGAATTTAATTATGTATATTAAATAAAAACAAGATATATAAATATTTAAAAAAAAAATTATTAATATATTAAAAAAAATATATAAAAATATTTCTTCCCATACCGGGAATCGAACCCGGGCCTTCTGGGTGAAAGCCAGATATCCTAGCCACTAGACCATATGGGACTCCGAAATCTGTTCGAAAAGTTTCAAACTAGATGAGTCTATGAAAATAGGAAATAGTCTATATTAAGAGAATGCTTATGCTTTCTATATGGAAAGCCAATTTAATACCGTATCAGTAACAGAAAAACTTGTATGCATCTGAAAGTTAGCTTCAAGTGCAAAGCTTTGTAAATATCTTGATTGGCAGCATTGTTTGTTGATTTGGATTTTGTTTTTATATTTTGTGTACCTTTGTATTTGCAGAGTAGTTTTCTTTTACCTATTGATGATTACTTGAGGTTATCCCCTCGACTTACCCGCCTACCCTTCGTCTTTTATTAATTACCAAAACGAGTATTCGAGCATTGAGCACCGGTCGGTTGAGGTTTGGTTTCTTCGTTTTTTTTTTTTTTTTTTTTTGTAAGCTGTCAGCTCGTGTAAGATAAATTGAATGAATCTCCTCTGGCTGCACTTGAAGCGCACATAAAAATTGTTGCCTGTCAGCGTTATCATTCCTCTGCCCCTTTCCACAGAAAGTCGCCAAGATTTGTAACTACCGTTGCAACTGTATTTACTCAGTGAAAATCTTGTAAAAATGCATTTAATTTACTTTAACTTTGAATGACGAATCAATCATTGCGTATGCTTAGCTTCGGCTATTTAAATTAACCGGTTCGCTTTATGTATCTCCCATACCAACTGGCGCTCACATCTGCCAGATTGCTTAATGAGCCGGTGGGGCACTTGTCTTGTCTGCCCCGCAGAATAGAGTACGATGAAAAAAGCAAGTCTAATGTTAAAGCCACTTTCGTGACTGGGCAGTCCAGCCTGTCAGTCTGACTCTCAAGTCCATCGTCATATGATAGGGTTTACGTTTTCTCCACGGGAATTGTGAGAAAGTCTGTTAACTGACTGACAGACAGATATGTGGCGCTTACACGTGTCTCAACTTATTACAAATGTATTTCATTAATGAGGCACAAGCAGCTTATGCCTAATATTATTGGTCGTTTAATTAAGCAGCTGATTTGTGTAACACATTGATGCCATCAATTTTTAGCTGTAGATTGAAGAAACTTTTCTGCACCCCAAAGAGATAGTGAACTAACTGAAAGAGTGAATGAATTGAAGTGCACTCGAACGTGCTCCAATTAGTAACGAATTAAAAAAGCGGTATGATGTCATTTACTTTGCTTTTGAAAGAATTGAGATTGGAATTGCCTAATGACAAGACTTGTATATAAATACTCGTTATAACTGCCCAGCATTGCTACTTGAATGCTTTTGAAGCTCTACTTAAGAATATATGTACATATTCATTATTCGCAGTCATAATCAGATTTCAAAGGTCTCCAGATGTAATACTCGCTTCATTTAACTTCTCACTTCAATGTGTAATTTAATAATGAAACCTTAAAAAATGTAAATTGCAGTGAAGAGAACATTTTGCACTTAAATGGATGGCTATGAATACAATTTGATATCTGCTGAGTAAACCTGAAAACGAAGGTCTTTAAAATATATGACATGTTAGAAGAGTAATCATAAATTGTAGACGAAACACGTAGAGCAGCTTAATCAGATTCTCACCACCACAATGTCTAATAATAATGCTAATAATAATTTCTAGCATTGTTCCTTGTTTTGCTATTAATTCTACTTGCGCAAAATTTAACTTTAACACTTTTTGTGGTTTCATTTCAATTTGCAAAACATTTTTTTGGTGGTCGGGTCGACTTTGTTGTTTGCATGTTTGCCAAATCTTTTATCATTGTGTCATGTCCAATGTCGCGAACGCGCACACAAAAGAGTTAAATACATGTACATATATTCATTGAGGAAGAGAGAAAGAGAGACAGACAGACACACAGACAGAGAGGAAGGGTAAATGAAGTTGTGCTGCCTTGTTCAAGGTGAGGCGCGTGTTTCGCTGAGACGACTGGAAATGGAACAAAAACGACGCGACGCGACCGATTCGTCGTTTGCAATTAGCTAAAACACTTTCAATATCTTTGACTTCGTCGCATGTTAGTTTGTTGACCAGCACTGTAAACTCGGCTTGAAGTCAATTTGATCATTAGATTATAATTACCTTTTGCGACATGCAATTACTTTTCAATTATAAATTTATTACCCATCATCAACGAACTTTGTTTTTGTGATGCTTTATGACTAGTGCATTCAATTACATTAATTGCTTTGAAAATTGAGTTCGTTTTCTTGTCTTGCGACTGACTGGCAAACAGATAAACTTGTTCAACACTGGAAATCATAGTGAACGCTATGCTCAACTGCGACTCAACTTTCATTTTGTTTATGGTCTTCATTTAAACTATTTATAATAATTACCACAACAAACATAAACCTACAACAAAAACCAACAAACAAGCAGCAAATGATGCGCCAGCTATAAAAAAAAACCGCTCGTTCTTGTTACTCTTTTTTCGTTGTTGTTGGTGTTGCTGACAGCGCGTGAGCGGGCAAAAAGATTTGACTCAGAGTCAGAGGAGACGTAACACTGGCACCCAACTTGAACTGACCAAGCAAAAATAACAGAGTCGTCGAAGCGTCTGCTGCCATGGGGCGATGGTGATGATCATGATGATGATCATCAACTGAGCGAGCAAGTAGCCGAGTCAACGCCTGCTAGTTGACCTCAAAAGTAACTTGTACTCGAGATTGGGTGTAGATTGCGACTACTTGAAAAAACATTTGTTCGATGCACTAGTCGGAAAGTTGGTGAAAAGCCTGATGGAACGATCAGAGGTTAGCGTTGATGTGCTTTATAAGCTGGAAAAACTTCTAAAGCATGACCTAATTTTGTTTTTTAAAGTAATGCAATAAAATTCTTTAAATCTAAGAAAGTCGTATAGATCTCTAAAACAAATTCGTAAATTCTGGATCCAGCTTATTATGTATGATTGATTTTCGAAAGAAAAATAAAATTGAAAATATTCACAAAACTTATCTCATTTTATTGTATTCAATATTGTAGAGGCAAACAATTCTAAAATAAAAAACAACAAAAAAAATGCACCCGTAGAATATTAAAATGAACTTAAAAGACAGCGATGATTTATGTTATGGTCTTAAGTTTAGGTTGTACTATCTCACGGCTATTATTCGAGAAGCTCTTCATTTTTTTTTTGTTTTGCTGTGGTTTTCCGCTACACTTGTTGGTTGAACCCAAGCTTTATATCAGATTTCAAAGCTTAAGCCCTCAGCTTTAGTTCACTCTTCTCAGCGTAAGTTCAATTTGATTCTGTTAACGTCTTTTTTCGTGCTTTTTTTATGACCAGATGTGGTTAGTAGTGTTTTATCTAATTGGGAAATTATGTTACTGCCAACGTTTAGATAAAGAGATGAGACTTAACCAGTACGTGCCCCAAGTTGTGCAACACGATGTAGACCAATTGTTGGATTCGCGCTTGGTAGCAACTTTCGCCTCTAAAAATGTTTTAACTGCCTACAATTTATGTACTTACATACAGACGAGTATATGTGCTTTATAGTCCACTCTTGTAATTCGATTGTCCGACGAGAGGTATGCGATCATTTTTTTGTTTCAGCTTTAATCACATGTTTCCGTTTCGTTGGCCAAAGTCTTTGGGCTGATGCAGTTTTGCGGTTTTTTGCTTAGTTTGCGCTTTAATAACTTCATTGTCAATGCAACAAACGGGTGCACAACGCAGAACCTGAACATGCGAGCATACTCAACTTGCTACATACCCTGTAAATATTTGTTGAATTCAAGACAACATGAAAAGAAAAAATACCTAATGCAACCAAATACTAAAGAGAGTGAGGTTTATTTCTATGATGCGAGCTAATATACTCATTCACATAACTTTACAGAGTATTTGAAACAAAACAGAGAATGCAAGATAGGTTTATCTAGTGCAGCAGCAGCAGCAGCAACAAAGAGTGCAACAGCGCTTGACTTTTCCAAAAGCTCATTGTCCATGCTCAGCCTGCGGCTGGATCAGACTTGATCTAGATGTGGAAGTGGATACCGACCGCCAACGTTTGGACTTGGCTTGACTTACGCTCTGTGTGTGTGTCAGCACAGTAGTCGTCTTTGGATGGCGTTTATATCACGATCTGGAACGTCATCGTCTGCCGGATTTATGGAGCTGCATACAAGGAAGCTAGCACAAGGTGATCTTACGATCGCTTCGAGCCGAGAGATCTTACATTGGCCAATCCAAGAAGTAGAAGGAAGCTTGTTAGAGTTGCCGGCTTGATTTCACAAATCAGAAACGCAATTATAAATGTCTTCATTGAGATCATCATCCGCCTGACTGACTGACTGACTGTCCGCCTGGCTGTACATATGTATGGTTGCTTGATCTCCACAGCTACAGGTTTTATATGATCGCATTGCTGCGCGATTAATGGTGGGTAGTTTTTATGTGACCGCCGTCAGTCCGCAACAAAGCTGACTTTACCTTATTTAGTTCTTTGCCGTATTTTAGTATTTATGGGCGCATGACTCTCCAGTCTCTCTCAGAGTCACAGCCTCAGCATCGAGACATCGTCATCATTACACCCGCACAAGTGTTTTAGCATTCGGCTCACCTCTTACAATCCGGGAGCTTTCTTTTGCCAACCTCGATAAGATTAGATCAGAATCGCATCATGAGATGCGAGAAAGAAGTGCTTGAACTTTGGCCTGTCGGCAATCTTTTATCAAGCTAATTCATCATTTATCATACAGATCAAGATAAACTTGAAATGGTATTTCTTGGAAGCTGACCATGTTTTTTTTTAGCTCGAATTTAATAAAACTCATTTGAACATTGTTTTTTTTTTTATTTTGGATTTATTAAGCTATCGAATATGAGAAAAAATTAAACTATATAACAGTAATTTAGCAGTATTATGCACACAGCCGCATGGCATAAATACAAATTGTAATCTATTGAGAAAATCTAACAAAACTTTGCCCTTAATCAGGGCGTGTTATTTTTTTATGGTGTTAGTGGAGCTCAGTCGAATCCCATGTATTTCTGCTTACAAAGTGGTAAACCACATAACCACAGCCCAACCTAAAGAACATTCGGAAAAAAGCAAAAGTGCAGACGGGTGTGCTCGACTTTAAGATACCGTATAAAGATTTTTATGAAATACAAAAAAAAGGAAGAGATTAGCTAATAGTGCACATAAATTTGTTAAACTTCTATAGTACTTAACTGAACAAACCGAAGAAAACATTTATCGCCAAGGGTAGCTCTCAGTTATACCCTTTTGCCTTCGGGTTGTCGGGTATACAAACGTACAAAGCCCACAAAAATTACATAGACAATTTCGAAATTTACATTGAATTGATTTAATTTATGCGCTGGAACTGAACGCTCCAGCAAATTGATTAGAAGCCGCCTCCCGCAAGCGAACAAAAGAAAGAATGAGATAGAAATAGTCAAAGAGAGAGATAGATAGAGAAGAATAAACATAATAAAGGGCCCCCTAGCGATAGGAGCGCCCAATGCTATATTACAAAAGTTTCAAATGGTTTTCAAGCAGTTCCATATCGAACGAATTGCCAGCTGCTTACACTCAATGCACTGATGAATCAGTAGTTGTTGTAAGCTTTACACCAAAAAATAAAAAAAAAAGAAAATGGAAATGAAAATGAAAATGAAAAGCTGCTGGGTCGTTTGTCTTTGTTATTATTGTGATCGAGGCATATCTTAAAAATAGATACATTCCCACGCCCACGTGTCTATTTCTAGGTCTCGATTGTTGTTACTCACATACTCAAAGTTACTTTTGTTGTTGCTCTTATTGTTGTTGCTGTTGCTGTGCTCTGCATCTGTAGGTTGTTATTATATTATTATGGTTTCGTGGCATTGCATTGTGTGTGTGTTTTTTTATACCCGCTACCCATAGGGTAGAAGGGTATTATAACTTTGGGCCGGCAGGAAATGTATGTAACAGGTAGAAGGAGGCATCTCCGACCCTATAAAGTATATATATTCTTGATCAGCGTCAACAGCCGAGACGATATAGCCATGTCCGTCTGTCCGTCTGTCCGTCCGTCTGTATGAACACCTAGATCTCAGAGACTATAAGAGATAGAGCTATAATTTTTTTTCGACAGCATTTGTTATGATTGCACGCAGATCAAGTTTGTTTTAAATTTTTGCCACGCCCACTTCCGCCCCCGCAAATCAGAAAAAATCGAATAACAAGAGTAATAATAAAGCTGGAGTCCCGAATTTTGGGATATACATTAGAAACTATAGTCCTTGTGACTTCTGAAAATTTGGTTGCGATCGGATCAAAATTGTGGAAGTTATTAAAGAAATACTTTTGTATGGGCTAAAACGCCTACTTACTAGGGGTCTCATTTGCTTTGGCCGACAATCTGGTATATTATGCCGTCTATGGTATATTTTGAAAGTGGTACTATACTGAATACCAAAAATATACCAAATATATCATTTGGTATATTTTTAGTATTTTGTAGTATTTTTTGGTATATTTAGAAAATAATATCGCAATATTTTGCTTTTATTCAAAATGGGTAGCGGGTATCTCACAGTCGAGCACACTCGACTGTAGCTTTCTTACTTGTTTCTTGTTTGTTTTGTTTTCTTTTGTCTCAGCTCCCAGATTGTGCAATTTGGCGCGTTTCCACCTTTCGCTTTCCACTTGGTTTGTTCTCTTCTCACCACGCCCGCTTCCCCAACACACTTTCCATTGCAATTTGTAATTTGCCTTTTGCATCGTGTCATTAATTTGTGGTATTTTGTTTGGCTGTGCTCTCTTTCGTTTGTAATTGTTGCCACTTACCGCTGTTCCAATTCCACGCATTCACCTCAACCTCACCGATTTCAATTGGCAGCGTTGCCGGTAAGTGTGATTGTGCCGTTTGATTTCTCATTTCTTCCGCAATATCTCTAGACGTTTAACGTTTCGCTCTCTACCCAATTTGTTAACATATCCTACAAATTTATTTGGTTGGTTCTGGGTATACTAAATTGTCAAGCTTCTTTCATTAAATTTAATTCTTTTCTTAACGATTCCACATTATCCAATACATGCTCAACGATTTAAATCACTTTTTTCGACTATTTTTAATTCGATTACTGGGTATCTATAGCAAGATAACTTGTTTTATATGTTTATATTCATACGTTCATATATACCGATGTATGTTCTTTTTATAAATTTTAATTTTTCCGCAAACTTAAAAATAAACGCAAACACACAGACGAATACATACATATGCAAATATACTAATATATCTGTATATAAAGTGTAAAATTTATAAACTGAAGATTTTTGCACGAATTTCTTACTCGGCAAAAATCATCACCACCTGCTGGTTAAACTGCACATTGGGTTGGAATATTGTGTTTAATATGCAGACATAAAACTTTCATTTTAACAAGGCAGGTCGTGACTAGCAAAGTTTATCTGATTTCAGAATCAGTTCTGGAATTCGACATTAGACAGCTGTACCTCACTCAAAAGGGAGAAAATTGAGTTAATGCTCTTTTTATTAATTTAATTAATTGATCAATTCTTTCATTAGTGGATTCGCAACACTGTGCGGCGTTAGCAATTCACCCGTTGCTTGACCGGCAGTCTACCGCTCTTCCTCTCAATCTCTCACACACCTCGCCGAGGTGCTTAGTGTGAGGGCTAAAATTAAATATTCAAATTTGTTATGTTAACATTTTGTTGCTGCGCTCTGCCGCCTCAAAGATACAGCATATAAACTCTGACTATAAAATTTATATATTTCTGAAATGCAAATTTATAATCAATATTTGTTAGTATATGTATATACATTTATTTATTCGCATTATGTGTTAGTATTGCCTGCCAAAAAGAGCTAGTAGGTATTAAAGCTAATAGCAAATTTCCGCTGAATGAATGAATCACAATGATATCTTCTTAGAAAGGGGGTAAACCAGGCAAAATAAAAATAAAAACAAAAAATAACCAACATTCACTTTAACTGAGTGATCTGCGCGTCATCGAGCTTTTGATTGTGTCAAGCGCTCTCTACTATGTTGATAAGGTAAAGCACACACATTCCGAATGATGGAATGATAAAAATGAAAACGAATCACAAAGCGGCGCTGCAAATATTGCAAAAATTCACGTATGTAATTACTTCCGGTTCACTGCAGCTACGCACAAAAAATCGCATCAACAATAGGCGAATGCATATTCAACGAATGCGGCGCCGGCGTCGATATTACTCACACTCACACACGGATAGACAGGCGCTCTTACTCACTCTCTTTCTATCTATCTTCCCCCACTCAGTTAGTCAGATATGGCAACGCTGTGAGTGGCGTCTTTGTCAGCTGCTTTGCACTACTAGGAGAGATCTGAGCGTTCAGTTCTAAACGATTCATTGCCGCGTTCGTGCGCGATTATAGCAGAGCTTTGATTTATTGTTGTTGCTGCTGCTGCTATATTTGTTAATAATGTTTGTGCAACCAGCAATAATAATAATAACAACTGCATCGATACCAAAGACAACTACGACAAATAAATCGACGATTGCAGCAAGAGTTTTCGCTGGCTAATGTAAAGTGTGAGTGAGTGAGTTGTTGTTGTTGTTTACTTCTCTCTGCTTTTGCTTGCGTGACTTTCCTTAAGCGCCCCCCGTACATATGTGTGTGTGTGTTTATGTGTAAGTGTGAGTATGAGTACAAATGCGCAACGTTTTCTTATCGCGCGTTTTGCTTTGCGTCGGCCTATCAGTTTTCATTTTGCCATTGCATGTGTATTTGTGTTTGTGTCTGTTGCATTTGCACAAGAAGTGGGTTATGGCAAAATGAGGAGCAACAACAATTACAGCTAGACGAGGAAAATCAATCAGAAAAGTGGCTCAGCACGCAGAGCGTGTAATTAACACGCAACCAACTGTTGCCCAATGCTCCCTCTTGCTCAGCTTCTTCTTCTTTTGCGGCAGCTATCCGGCTATGATTTTGTTGATTCGCGATCAATTGTTGCACTTCAGCTCAGCTGAAGCAGCTGATTGTGTCGTGTCATGTTTGTTTATCAACGCAACAACGTCCCCACAATTACACTTTAATTGAGTGCGTATGAGCGAGTAACAGGCAACAAAACAACAGCGTTTATAAACAAACATGTTGCAACAACAAACCGCGAAATGGGAAAGTGTGAAAATCTTCTCAGCAGTCTGTCAGTGCGTGCACACGGTATTTGTGTCTATCGAATGCCGATGCTGCTGATGCCGTTGCCAATGGTGATGTAATTTGCATATCTAACAACAACAACGACAACAAGAACAAAAGCAACAACAACTGGCAAAAGCAGCAGCAACTCTGCAAGCCACACAACCACAAAGCAACCACATGGGCAGCAACAACCATCCAACAACTACACATACATACATAATTTTTGGAGCGGTTTCAGGTTTGATGCCCACCATTGCGTAGGCAGCGCAAGCGCACTGAATCTTGTTGTTGAAATACCCTGGATATTGAACTTACAGACAAGAAGTGTCGACTCCTTTACTGCTTTCATATGGTCAACTTATTTTTAGAAATTAACCTTTAACTTTTTCAAAATTTTTAGAAAATTCTTTACAATTTTACTAAATTTCTTTCACTCAATTAAAAAAAAATCGTAAGAAGTAGAGTGAATACAAAAACCACAGAATATTATTTTTCTGGTTTATTTGATACCACCAAATCGACAGAATATATATTATTAAGTTAACCAATTGTGTAGAATACAAATTATTCAAAAATACCATTAAATCTTCAGAATTTATATAACTTTTATACGAATAAGACAAATCTTATGAAATTTTAATAGATTTATCCGATTGGAAAAGCAATTTATTTTTGGGCGAAAACAACAACAACAAGTTTATTTCAAGAAATTTTTTGCCTTTAGAATGTTTTTTATCTCACTTTTAAATATTTAATTTATTGACATTATCTAACAGAGTGAAAGAGAATGAAGAAAATATTACTAATTTAAAATAATAAATAAGAATACAGGAAAAGTTAGGCAATTCATGATGACAACAAATTAAGATTACTTACTTAAAATGATTTACCATTTCATATTTCATATAAATGTTAAAGCTTTAAAATGTAATTTAATGCGATGGAAACTGTAAGTTTTGCAAATAGTTTATTCTCCATCTCATAATGCAGCCATTAGCTTTTGTTGCAGGGTATTTTCCATTTACTTCACCTGGCAACCAATCCTCTTGCCTGACCTGCCGGCTATTGGAGAAGGCAAACAAACAATAAACAAGCGAATGCCTTAAATGCCAGCACCACGCCCACTCAACGGGTGGTTGGCATACAGAATTAAAGCAAGTGTCAATCCGATGAGATAGTCAGTCAGTCAGTCGACAGATTTGCTGCGATTTGAGTCAGCAGCTGTGAAATCCAAGTCATCAACCAGCAGCGGGTCTCTGCTCCATCTTCCCCCACCCCTATTATCCTCTCCCTCTCCCTCTTGCTCTCGCTGTCGCTCTCCACTCGTTCGCTGACGTGCGACCGGCGAGACGAGTCAAGACAAGACAAGACAAGACGAGTGTGTCATACAGTTAGTCTGGTTAGACGAACCGAAAGCAAATCGTTGTCGCTCTCGTATTCATCGTCGTCGTCGTCGTCGTCATTTGCTGCTTTTAGACAATGCTACAAGTTCCTACACCTACGACCTAGAATATGCCGAATATGTCAACAGGTATAAAGCCACTACATACAATACTTATGTACGTATTTACGTGTACTCTATATGTATAATCAATTTCTAAATGCCTCGATGCAACTAGCGAATGTGTTTGGTGAAAATTGATTATTCAACATAATCGCGTTGACATTTCCATTTCATTTCTAACAATGGCATTTAACAACAAATAAAAAAAGTCATTAGCTTTTTATACCCGCTACCCATAGGGTAGAAGGGTATTATAACTTTGTGCCGGCAGGAAATGTATGTAACAGGTAGAAGGAGGCATCTCCGACCCTATAAAGTATATATATTCTTGATCAGCGTCAACAGCCGAGACGATCTAGCCATGTCCGTCTGTCCGTCTGTCTGTCTGTGTGTCTGTGTGTCTGTGTGTCTGTCCGTCTGTCCGTCTGTCCGTCTGTCCGTATGAAACACTGGATCTCAGAGACTATAAGAGATAGAGCTATAATTATTTTTCGATAGCATTTGTTATGTTTGCACGCAGATCAAGTTTGTTTCAAATTTTTGCCACGCCCACTTCCGCCCCCGCAAATCAAAAAAATCGAATAACAAGCGTAATTTTAAAGTTAAAGCTGCGAATTTTGGTATATATAATAATAACAATAGTATTTATGATTCCTGAAAATTTGCTTGCGATCAGATAAAAATTGTGGAAGTTATTAAAGAAACACTTTTGTATGGGACAAAACGCCCACTTACGGGGGGTCTCAAATGCTTTGGCCGACAATCTGGTGTATTGTGCCGTCTATGGTATATTTTAAATGTTAGTATCACATCGTTATACCAAATATACCATTTGGTATATTTTTAGTATTTTGCAGTATTTTTTGGTATATTTTGAAAATAATACCGCAATATTTTGCTTTTATTCAAAAGTGGTAGCGGGTATCTCACAGTCGAGCACACTCGACTGTAGTTTTCTTACTTGTTTTGTTTTGTCTTTGTTATAAACTTTGAGCTAGCGTTTTGTTCTCAATGCCCTGAGCCATTGCCATCAGTTGAAAGTTGAGGACAAAGTTCAAACGGCTGCATTGAGTGAGACAGTGATTATCCTTCTCTGTCACTCTTATCCCAGCATGCGCAGTGCGTTGTTCTCTCCCTGATATGGGCCAAGTTAGCGAAGCTGGCCAAGTTGGTTCCATGGTGTAATGGTTAGCACTCTGGACTCTGAATCCAGCGATCCGAGTTCAAATCTCGGTGGAACCTGGCAACTCAATTTTTATAATTTCTGATTTCTGCTTGCAACATTTTTTATTATCTAAAAACAATGCAATCCAACATTGAGTGATTGATTGAGTGACTCAATGTTTACGTGCCTCAGATAAAATACATCAAATATTAAAAAACTGTACATATGAGACAGCCTGTTTCATAACACTACTGAAAAGATATATTCACAGGACAACTAGTAATAATAATTCATCGAAGTTTGAATCTAATCATTCCTGAAATGAGACTATATACATTTATGTGTATATTCATTTTTTTGATCAAAGTACTACCTATATAAATATAGCATTATTTAACCATTTGATAAACTTGACTATCGAATGCGATTAGCAGAATTTTAAACACACATTTTTTCATACATATGTACCTCAAGTGTACATATATTTTTATTTATATTTTTATCATTCACTTCTGTGACGTATATATGGCTTAAGTTAAATAGTTTGCTATCGTAAATACGTGAAATTTATTACATTTTATTATATGTACGAAGAGCAACACACACGCTTCATATAAATTAGATAAAAATAAATAAAAGACTCTATAGATGAGTGTACTCGGCTTTGCGATACCTGATATTATTTTTAGAAAAAATAGAAAAATAATGTGGTCGAATCAGTGCAGCTGCACCTGATTGAACAACTTTCAATTGTATTATAAACTTGATATAGTTTTCATTTAGCAAAAATAAATATATATCAGCTAAATAATTTGAACAAAAGAACTCCGCAAGGCGGCCCACGCCGTTAAGCACTGACTCAACGTAACGCAAAAAAAAAACTTAACGAATCGGTCAGTCACACTTGTGCGTATGTGTGTTAAGCTTAAGTGCCGCAATAAAGTTTGTCACTCAGCCACGGGGCTAATTTGTAGAGCACTTTCGTTGGCAGCACAGAAACAATTGACACAGATTAGCTTACAGCAATAACAACAACAACTTTAACAGCAAGTCGGATAAATGAATTGGCGTTGTAATTTTATTTGATAGAAAAAATAAAACTAAAAAAGAGAATTGTGTCAAGGAGTCTGCATGAAATCAAATTAAATCAAATTAGCGACTATTTTGCACGAAAATGTGTGTGAGAGAAACAATGGGACTAGAGATGGGCGCCAATAGCGCAATTGCTGCGAGTAGCGTTAAGCCAAAGCTAACAACAAACAAACATACCTTCATAACATGTTAACATGCGCGCGAATGAGACAGAGAGACAGACAGTCACTGTCGCGCGGTTGCTGAACGCCCTACACATGCGCACACTACTGCCTGTAGTCCTCACCCCGAAAGCTCGCGTGTGTCTCTCGAAGTGTATGTGTGTGTGTGTGCGACTATGTGGGCGACGCGCATTATGAGAATGAGGTTTTCGTACGACATTGAACTCGAAATGTGGGGCTGAAGAACAGCGAAACAAACGAAGCAAGCAAAAAAACAAAAAAAAAACAAAAAAAAATTAAAGCAACAAAACACAAAATCGTGCTGCCTTTTCTTGCACATACTTGTATCATATGAAAACTGAGCACGAGCACGAGTACTTTGTTATTTTGTTAATGCTGTTGCTTGCCCTGTTAGTAGGCATTGTGTCGCTATTTAAAATAACAATTAGGAAGAAAACCGAAAAAGTAATTTTGTTTTGTTTTGCTAAATGCTGCTTCTTTAACGGTATTTTGATCCCGACTCTTTGGTAGTTTTGAACTAATTTATGCTTTGCCTTTATTGGTTTTTGTCTATTGCAGTTGCGCTTAAGAAGTTTGTGGAAAGAGAAGTGATTTTTGGAAAAGCAGACCATTGAAGTAAAGGGAAGTCGAAGCAACAAAGCGTTCCTAGGTTATAACACAATTCACACGCACGCACGCACACATACAATCCACAAGCCGCATAACAAAATGGTAGACTACTACAAAGTATTGGATGTGGCTCGCTCTGCCACAGACAGTGAAGTGAAGAAAGCGTAAGTAAAGAGAAATGAAGCCTGGAAATAGATTTAAGAGCAGATTAAGTTATATGATTGAAATGAATGTTTCCTTATACACACAGGTATCGAAAGTTGGCTCTTAAATGGCATCCTGACAAGAATCCCGATAACCTGGAGGAGGCCAACAAACGTTTTCGGGAACTATCAGAGGCCTATGAAGTGCTATCCGATGGTAAGTGTTAATGTTCTAGGTAGAAAATTGGAATATTAATGGGGGAAAAAGAGCAGCAAGAACAATGTGTAGTATGTATATATGAATATGAATGTGTATGTGTATGTAGCTCGTAAGCGAAGGATCTACGATGCCAGATCCACGCTGCACAAATCATCGGCAAGCAGCAGTGCCAACGCCAGCTCCTCAAGTGGTTACTATTCGCGTTACCGCAGCAGCGGCGGATCAGCTTCGTCGGCGGGTCGTGACTACGACTATGACTATCATTATCCCAGCTATGGGTCGAGTTCTGGCGCAAAGCGAGGGAATCGCTATCAGGCGTTTACCTTCCGCAACTTATTCGAGGGCACGCCGTTTCACAAACTTTTTGGTAAAGGAGACTTGACACCTTTTTTAAGGTTATGCCGTTTTGTTGTTTGTTTGTTTTTTGTCATGGTTTGATTTTGTTTATTGACTGGCAATAACCTTGATGCGCACGACATTGTATTTTTGCATAAGTGGCGAACTAATGCTACCACCCACCGCAGCCCACAATCATCATTTCTTCATCATCATCATCAGCAGCTGAAGCAGCAGCAAATTGTTTAGGCCTCGTCTAATACGCAGCTAGAAAGTTTTCTACTAAAACCCAATTCCAACAAATGTATTTGCTTTTATCGCCAATAAACTAAACATAACTATCGACATTTTGCAGAGAAGAAACGTCGCATTTACGATGAGTACGGAAAGGATGGTCTAGGAGATCGGGCCCAAAGCCGCTCACATGCCCGTCATCATTACACACACGACTTTGATGACTTCGATATCATGGGCGGTTTTCCATTTGTGTTCCGACCCCCCGAGGAAGTTTTCCGCGAATTCTTTGGCGGCAACGCGCCCTTCGCCGACTTTTTCAGAGGTTAGTAAGAAATCAGCATCATCCCATGGTTTTCAAACTACAAATACATTATTGTGTCCACAATTGCAGATGCCAATGGCTATTCACAGTCGAATGGCGCCACAAGCAGCAGTCGACGCCATGGCGGCCACTCAACTCATAATATTGGTGGCAACATTGGCGGCTCAGCTCGACATCATCATCACCATCAACACAAATTGGCGAGCCCGTTTGGGGCGCCCATGCTCAATTATTCGATGATGGATTTTTTCATGCCCACCGGCGGTTTCACTTCCTTCACCGCCAGCAACAGCGTCGCTGGTGGACACCACAGCAATGGCGCTGTCAAACGCACGTCCAGCTCAACGGTGTTTGTCAATGGCAAGAAATTGATGACCAAACGGTGAGATTGATACAGTTACTCACTGATACACGATTACGTATACTTAATTTACAAATTTTGTCTTTAATTTCTTGTATTACAGTGTCGTCGAAAATGGCAAGGAAACTGTCTTTTCATATGAAAATGATGTCCTTAAATCAAAGACTGTGAATGGAGTATCCCAAAAGCTCTCTTCAATAGCGAATTAATTATACAATAACATTAACAAACAAACCACGGGAAACAACACAAGGAAATTAAACAGAATCCAATGCATCGACGGCAGATGCGGCGATGGATGGGATGTAACATCAAACCACAACAATAACAAAGAAGTCATAAATTTAAATCCAACATTTAATGAAACGGTTAACTTCAAAAACCTGATGAATAACTAAGATTATGCTTTCTTAATGCTTCGATAATATGTTTAAACAAATTATTCTACATTAGAATTTAGTTATTTTTTAATGGAATTGTTTTGAATGAAATGAACAGGAGATGCAACAGCAACAACAGACAGCAGCAGCAGCAGCAAGCAACAAGAACGACAACAACTAAAGAATGCCAAGCTAGGACAACAACAAGACTACCATCAAAAACTGAAATAGCGACATGAATGGCAGTTATTTAAATTACTTGTGAAAGGCCAATTGTTTGAGTGCAATTTGATTCGAAATTCTGAACACTTACAATCCAAATTGTTTTCAAAAGTTTCGAACAAAATGCCTGAAAATGAATGGCCGAAAACAAAAAGCAACAAAGAAATAAATCGCTTAAAAAGAAAAACCAACTGGAATGCTAAAAAACGCTTAAGCAATTTAGTTGATAAGTTTTAGGGAGGGATGCTAGTGTGTGGGCGTGGCTGTTCAATCCAATGTGTAACTGTTTAATGTATGTATGTAGTTATCTACCATTAGTCAATTAAGTTGCCACAATACTAAAAGAACCAACAACAACAATACAAATGCGACAATGAAATTGGCAGACTCGAAACTCTTGAAAAAAATCGAAAATGCTTAACCTTTTGAGTTGCTCTTTTTGTACATTATAAAAATGCATAAATAAAAAAATACATAATTATATAGTTACAATATTAAATGAATGAAAGAGAAACCAACATTTCTGACATTGAATGTTTATATTTAAAAATAATTTAAACTTTACTTTCTTAGTGTGTAGTCGTTTTTTAAATGCTTAAGCTTAAGATATTTCTCACATAACCTAAACGTAAAACAAATGATGAATATATTCTATTGAACAGAATGAGAGACACAAAAAAAACTAATCATAATCGCCCACAATATAATACTGTGTTTTTAGTAGATCATTCACATTTAAAAAAGTAAATTGGAAAAAAGAAAACAAAAAATATTAAAGATAAAAACTCATGCGATCAATTATTAAACTGAACCTTTTATTTGAATATACCGCGCATTCGTTTTCCTTTTCTTAGCAATCGATTGTGTTTTATCGGAAAGTGATCGCGATGACATATCAACGACTTTGTCAGTGTGACCAATCTACGCATATATATTTTGTGCTGCAAAAATTACCGGAGACCAAATTGTTGGTATTAAAAACAATTTAAACAATGCTGTTGATCTGATTAAAGATTTATAAACTCAAGATTTATTAAATGTTTAATGTATGGATGATTTCTACCTGATCTCGAATAATCAGATGGCAGAATTGGTGTATTTTAGTATTTTATTTGAAGCAATATAGGAAATTTTGAAATTTAACTTGCAGCCACACTGCACCAAATGATGTACATCGCTGATAAATGTTATTGAAAATTAGTTGTTTTAATTATCTTATTTTACGCGTATTAATTTTAGTACACATTCTTTAAATGGCAGCATAATGACACGCGATGATCATATTAAATGGTTTCACGGCCGCTTAACACGCGAGGACGCCGATGAGTTGCTCAAACAAAGTGCGTACCTTCGAGACTTTCGAGACTCGCCCCAAATGATATTGTTTGTTCAATTGTGACTGTAAATTATACTAATTGACAGGTTGCGATGATGGGACATTCCTGGTGCGCGAGAGCAGCACAGCAGCTGGCGATTTTGTGCTGAGTCTTTTGTATCAGGTAAAGCGATAAAGGTCATAAACAACAACAGGTTGCCAACCTGTTGGTATGATTAAGATTTGTGTATGTATGTGTGTTTGCTACAAAATAATTGTTGCAGGGCGAGGTCTGTCACTATCAAATAAGACGTCATGGCGAGGATGCTTTCTTCTCGATTGATGACAAAGGACAGACAAAGATTTTACATGGCTTGGAAACACTGGTCGACTACTATCAACAGGAACCCAACGGCCTTATCACCAAGCTATCGGTGCCTCTCTCTGGCGATCCTCCACCGCACAACACTCGCAGTCAGGGTGTGACTAATTTGCTGCATCGTGCCACCAGCAAAAACGAGAGCAAAGTCGTATTTGAGCTGCTTAAATGCGGCTATCGCAATTTCGATGCCAAGAATCAGGATGGCCAAACAGCGCTTCATCTCGCTGCTTTGTACTGCAATGAAGACGTGCTGAAATTACTTTTGGATGCTGGCGTTCAGGTGAACAGTTCGGATGCATTTGGCTGCCAACCACTTCATGTAACTATCCATCAACTTATTGGGTTATTATTATGCCTCTAATCTCTCTCTCTCTATATATATATATGTATATAGTACGCTTGCCGTCAGAAGCCTGGCAGCTTCATACGCACGCTCATTGCCGCTCAAGCCAATGTAGAGGGACGAAACATTGAAAACGGATATGTTCCCTTACATGAAGCGGCCAAGCATGGTAATCTAGAGGCCGTCCAGGTGTTACTCTCAGCACAAGCGCCGCTTTTGCCACGCACCAGCTCCGGCGAATTTCCCTTCGATTTAGCCAAGGAGGCTGGCCAAACGGCTGTCGAGGAGTTTCTGCTGAACTACAAGCTGCCGGCAGCGAATACTAGTCGTGACAGCTGGTATCATAGTACACTTAAACGTGATGAGGCCATCGATATACTCATGCAATTTGCCAATCGTCTGGAACGCAAGCAGCTTGCCATGGGCCAGACGGTGGACACTTCGGGCTGCTTTCTGGTGCGCTTTTCCGAGTCACCGGCCGGATCGGGCTACGTGCTAACCTTGCTAAGCGATCAAGTGGCCAAAAACTTTCGCATCTCACAAGCGGATCTCTATCAGAATGGCACTAAGTTGGAGTCAACAGGAGTGAGTTTAAAAAATGATTTGTTATTATATGTTTATTAGAAATGTATTCTTTGCAGTCAAAATTTCTGTACATTGACGATGGCCCCTATTGGCCAAGTCTTGAGCACTTGGTGGAACATTTCATGCATTTCTCCTATGGTCTGCCAGTCAGTTTGAAGTATGCAGTGCCACCTCTGCCCAAGCCGGAAGTGCCCTCCTTTGCCACCATTCCGCGTGCCACACATAAACAACGCGACACAAACAGCGAACCGAATGCACTACTGCCTCACCATCCAGGCACCAGCTCTGGGCATCAGCATGCACAACATGCTCATGTGCCTGCGCTGACGATAGCCAAGAAGAAACAGAAGGAGAACAGCAGCTCGATATTCAATTCGTTGCGTCTCACCAGCCCTAAGAAGGGACTCTTCGATATGAATTCGTTGCGTAAAACCAAATTGAAGAATAAGCGCAGCGATTCGGAGAGCAGCGCCACTGGCGGATCACCCAACAGCAGAGCCAGCGAGGAGTTGCATGTGGCAGCGCCAATGCTTAAGAATCTCTCGTTCTCAACGGACTTTAGCAACTTCAATGTGGACGGCGGCGGCGGCGAGTTGTATAATGTGCCACGAAACAATACACCCGTCGAGCTCCCGCCCATTGCTCACAAGACTGAGGCCGAGGTGGAGTATTTCACCAAGAGCGACGTTGCCATCGAAAGGGAACGCGCTGCGGCCCAGAACACCAATGGATATTTGCCCACAATGGATGTGCTGATGCTGATGGATCAACCGCTTAAACAGTTGGGTGCATCCGATAAGCAGGTATCGCGCCTGGACTCGGTTGTATCGACAGGTTCGACGGAGAGTGAAATGGCCAGTTATCTGCAGCGCAAGTGCAGCGGCGAGGGAGTATTAGCTGGTATCAATAGCACCGATCTGGAGGCAGCAAAACAGCGATTTTTCATACATAAGGATCAACTGGAATTGGTCGCCGAGATTGGAGCTGGCGAATTTGGATCTGTGTACAGGGGCTGGATGAGGCAGCCAAACTCACCAGACAATCGTGTGGAGGTTGCCATTAAGACGTTGCGTGACGCAGAGCAGCAAGCCATAAATAAACAGGAGTTTCTGCGCGAGGCTTCTGTCATGATGCGGCTGGAGCACAAATGCATTGTGCGTTTGATTGGCATTTCAAAAGGTGATATGCTAATGATGGTCCAAGAACTGGCGCCTTTTGGTTCCATGCTTCAGTATATTCTGGATCACAGTGATGAGCTGAAGGTCAACTTCGAGCTAAAACTCTGGGCATCTCAAATTGCCTGTGGTAAGTTTTAGTTGACAGACTCAAAAGTTCTCTGCTTATTGAACTTAACTTTACTTGCAGGCATGCACTATTTAGAGAGCCAACATTTTGTGCATCGAGATTTGGCAGCACGTAACATTCTATTGACTTCCCGGAGGCAGGCGAAAATCAGTGACTTTGGCATGTCGCGTTCGTTGAGCGCCGGCAGCGATGAATATCACTTCACCCAGGGCGGACGTTGGCCCATTCGCTGGTATGCGCCAGAGAGCTTCAACAATGGCATCTTCTCGCATGCCAGCGATGTTTGGTCATTTGGCGTCACGCTGTGGGAGATGTTTGCGCTGGGAGCACCTCCATATGGCGATAAAATGAATGCGGATGCCATCGAACTGGTAAATCAGGGTTACCGATTACCCCAACCAGATCTCTGTCCGGCCTATATTTTTGCAGTAATGCACAGCTGCTGGAATCAACATCCCAAGGAGCGGCCAACCTTTGCCTACCTTATGGAGTTCTTCAGTCGCGATCCAGACTATCAGAATCTTCCCGAACTGGTGCACTCCGTGCACATTTGAAGTAACACCGCAGATGAATGTATATGTGTCCGTATAATGTGCAATGTCTCTCGTCGTTGGCTTAGTAAATTCCAATTTGTAATGTATTATCTACCACGTACCATAAAATCAATTGTTTTTTGTGTCAAATAGCGAACAAGTGTGCCTTACATTAAATATATTAATCACTATTCAATAAACTTTGTATATACATCAGTAAAATGTATACAAAATAACTCATCTGCTGATATATAACGCTTTAAAAGAAAAGTGTGTACATTTAATGTAACAAATTTATTGCAAATTTCTTGATATAAAATATAAAAAATATGTATATATATTTATACGTTTATAAAGTATGTAACATATGTACTTGTATATGCAACTATAAAATGGCTATATATGGCTGAATCAGCGGCACAGCTATTGTGTTAGGTGAAGGAATAAAACTCAAATAGATCCGTTCATCGCCTGCTGCACATTCGAGGTGGACACCATTTTGAGGGCATCAATGATGCCATTCAGATTCTGCTCATTGTATGCTTTGCCCTGGAGCGGAGTCACAACCGGCACCATCTGATCGCTTTGCGGAAGCTGTATTGCAATGTTCGACATCAGACCCTGCATTGACAATTCGTTAGTTATACTTGTATGTTAAGAAAGATCCAATTTCAGTTGAGACTCACAGCTTCCACGTCAACGCTCAGCTTTAGCTTCATGCCGTTGTTGTCGCCCTTCAGCTCCAGCTCCTTTTCTACTGAAAACTTGGGCGTTTTGCCAATGACCCAATCCCAAGAGCTGTAGCTAGCACGCAATTCCTCAATGCCCGGGAACCATTTCTCCGTGGGATTGACCAATTGAAAGCCACGTTGTTTCATCGTCTGTATGCTGCCGCCATCCTCCAATGCCATCGCTGCTGTGCGCAGATATTCGTAGCCAACGGCGGAGAGCAATTGCGGCACATTGACATTGCGATTCACATCGACCAAATTGCGAATGGGCGATGGCACCGATGCAGTTGCTCGACTGATGTAATTGGCTGGCTCCTTCACCAGCGATTCGCCCAAATGCAGTTTGTTGGCGCTGGCCAAAATGGTGCAATGATGGTATGCATTAGGCCGTCCCAGCTTGGCGGCTGTTCCAGAAATCTGAAATCAATTTGAAGCAATAGTATAAGTGTAAGTGTAATAAATTAATGAATACAGCTAAGAGATAGTGTGGGATAGTTAGAGGTCATCTCGCGACAGATGCCCAGATGTACCTTTTTATTTTTAATGACAATATCATCGCGTTCGTTAATCTCCGACTTGATGGCCCATTCACGAAACAGCGCCCGAGTCACAATGTTCAGATTGTATTTGCGATTGTAGCGTTCGCGCGGTGTGAAGAAGGTGCAATTGAGATTGCCGCGATCATGATAGACGGCTCCGCCGCCGCTGTTGCGACGCGCCAGTGTGATGCCGCGCTCCATCAGCCTGGACACATTTGCCTCGGTGAATGGATTCTGATGTCGGCCAATGACAACACACGGATCGTTGGCCCACAACAGCAACACATGATGGTTGCCGAAGTCGAAGTTCTTATACAGCCAATCCTCCAAGGCCAGGTTGGTGAAGATGTCATGTGATTGGGAAATGAACACAGATTTCTTGATATCACTGTCGGCGACTGCAGACAGGTTATTCAAACGCTTAGTTGACTGCAATTTATTGCCAGCTGTTGTTCCAGCTGTGTTTGCTGTTGCTGTTGTCGACGACTGCGATTGTGCTGCAGTTACATTGTTGCTATCGTTATCGCTATCTCTTGAGACAAAACGCCTGACTTCTGCGGTCGTCGCTGCACCTAGACGCTGCAGCAGACCCAACTGGCTTGAATTGCGACGTAAGAGCAAACTCATATTGAATATTTCGCTTTACAAGCGTTTAAATTTTAAACAGCTGCTACAATTGCAATATTGCACAATTACGTACAGCGGCGATTTGATTATTGTTGTTGCTGCCCGCTCTCACAAGGAAGTCAATCGTCGATGTTGCTGTTGCTATGGCTCTTTTCGCGTGCTCTCTCTCTCTCTCTTTAGCTCTCTGGTTCTTTCACTCTCGCGCGTAAGCTCCCAAGGCAATGCACTTACACTCCTCTGGTGCTCGTTGTTACAAAAACAAGGTCAACGTCAGCGTCAGCTGCTATTTGATATGATTTTGGGCAGGTTTTTAACGGACCTCCGCAGCGTTTTTGTTCTCTTTGCGGTTAGGTTGAATTTGTAGTCTATCTTTTATATACTATATTATATATGTATGTATGTTTATATGTATGCCTACGTCTACGCTGTGTTAGTTGTATTCATTATTATCTGTGGCGCTTCTATTTTAACTTATAATTCTTCTTTCTTGCTTTGCTTTATTTTTTTTTTTGGTTATTTTTTTGTCGTATTCCTTCCTTTTGGTTTATTGCTTTTTGGTTGCGACGCGATTGGCTTTGGACTTTAGAACCTTTTGGACTCGCAAGCTGCTGTATTTGCTGCCACCGAGCTGGCCGAGATGAGATATTCGTGAAGGGCGGGTGTCTGGTGAAGCCACTTCCAGGTTTGATGCAATCCACAGACACGCTTACGGAGACCCAAACAGTCCTTGTTGCTCCAATTTACTTGCATGCTACGCTTCACACCCATCCAAGAAAGAGGGTCTATACGGTTAATAGGAATTTAGGCCAGTACTCGACTCTAGCCAAAAATAAACTCAATTTTTTGCTACGCAATTAAACAGAACGTTGCGAACTTTTCAATAGTAAAAGGTTTCGACTGCTTTGGAAATTGAAAATTTTCCACTCTTTGTTTGCATCGGCGGCGATTGCGCGGGCGGGGGACGGGTTGGCTGACGCGGTGTAATACAAAACAAACACACTGTTCAGAGACAGAGGAGACAACGACAAGACTTAAGTATCCGTGTAGAAATTCACGTCCGATTTACATCGGCGCAAGATAAGCACTGAAGCCGATTGGAATGGCAATTGCAATAACGTGAAAGCTCCCTACTTAATAATGCTGCTCGCCAGCTAACAGTCACCTAACAGAATTGCTGTAAGCAGACTTCGATGTATTTTATGTCTTCATAGCTAAGCCGATAATTTTTGGAAAATTTGCAATTCTTATACAAATATGATTATTATTTTATAAGTTGTATTTGTATACAAACTTGTAAAATTTAGAGAAAGACGGTGACAATTGATATGATATTAGTATTTTGGTATTGGCGCAACAACCTATATTTTATACTTTTTTCTTTGGTCACACTTTTTTTTTAATATATGTAAATTATAATTTAAACGCTATTTTTAAAAAAGTATTTCAAAAATTATTGGACTTGTTTTTTGGGTAGAAGTAAAAACTACAATTTCATGTTCAAAGTTTGCAGAACTAATTCGAGCTGTTACAATGCTCTAAATTCGAAATCAGCTGAACGCCCTGGGTTCTAGTCCTCGCTGATAATGCTGTGATAATGTTGTTAACAGTAGAAATCACATCAATACACATATGTTGAGTCCACGTATGCGGGCGAATGACAAAACTGTCACGCATTTCGATACATAAACTTGTTAATAATTTATTTCCAATGCAGAAGCTACAGCGATTTATGTAATTTAATTTTATTGTTTTACAGTATATTAATTAGGTATGCCGCCATTGTTAATATATTCAGCTTCCAGTGGGTCAATTGGTTTCCGAGCAAAGCGTGCAGGCAGCTGCCAATCCTCAATAGCCGGTTCGCCAGTTATCTAAAATATTTTAAGAATAATGCATTAATAATCCACATTATGTTGAAATATTCCTAACGTCTACTGAAGTAAGTGGGCTTAATAAAGTTAACCTTTTTGCTTTTTGCATCCCCTGAACTTGCCTGCTGACTTGGGCTCGGCTTATTGCTGGTAGCTGCCAGGCCTCCCTTACGAAATTGTATAAGGGGCACACGTTTGGTCAACAAAATTAAATTTGGTCGCACCATGTTTTCCCAAAAAAAACTTAATTTACTTTCTGATTTCAAGGAATTTAAGAATAAATGTTACGTCAAAACAGCTGACTATAAACGAAAAACAGAGCTGCCAGACAGAAGCGATTGAATTACCATTCACACTGAAGGCTCCGAGTTGAAAGAAATCATTCACACGTCCGCGACGAAGAAAAACAAATTTAGCTGTGAGATTTGTTTTCAATTCCTTAAAGATATTTTTTAGCGCTTTCCGGCGCTCAATATGAGTTTTACGGGCGGCGGAACTAGCACTTCGACAGGAAATGGCGGTAACAACAATGCTTTGCCAATGGCTCAATTGGCTGACGGTTGGCTAGAGCTTGAATCGGATCCGGGCCTATTCACCTTGTTGCTGGAAGATTTTGGCTGTAAGTAGTTTTGGGGTTGCAGTTTGTAATCAATAATAACTTCTGCGTTTATATCCAGGTCATGATGTCCAAGTCGAGGAGGTCTACGATTTACAAAAGCCCATAGAAAGTCCATATGGATTCATATTTCTATTTCGTTGGATCGAGGAGCGTCGGGCACGTCGCAAAATTGTTGAGACGACCGCCGAAATATTTGTGAAGGATGAAGAGGCTATTTCGAGCATATTCTTTGCCCAACAAGTTGTACCCAATAGTTGTGCAACCCATGCCCTGCTTTCCGTTCTACTCAACTGCAATGAGAATAATCTGCAGTTGGGCGAAACACTGAGTCGTCTTAAGGTGCACACAAAGGGCATGAGTCCCGAGAACAAAGGCTTGGCTATTGGCAATACACCAGAGCTGGCCTGTGCCCATAACTCTCACGCTATGCCGCAGGCACGTCGTCGACTGGAACGCACTGGAGCCGGTGTGGCTAGTTGTCGTTTTACTGGCGAAGCCTTTCACTTTGTCAGCTTCGTGCCCATCAATGGGCAACTGTTTGAGCTTGACGGCTTAAAGCCTTATCCTATGAACCATGGTTGTTGGGAGGATCACGAGGACTGGACGGACAAGTTTCGTCGCGTGATGACTGAACGTTTGGGCATTGCCACTGGCGAGCAGGACATACGCTTTAATCTGATGGCTGTGGTGCCGGATCGACGCATTGCTATCACACACAAACTGAAAATGTTACGCACTAATCAGGCCATTGTGTCCGGCACGCTGCAGAAGCTCCTAAAGGCCGATGAGCAGGGCGAACGCGATGACCAGCAGCGTCCAGACACTCCCACAACGCTGCTGGAGCCTAGCGCATTTACAGCGAGAGACTTGCAATCGCTGCTCAAGAATCTGGACACGGAAATCGCCATCAATGAGCAGCACTTGGCTGACGAGAACGATCGCCGGCAGATGTTCAAGGTAGACGCGAGTCGCCGCACTCACAATTATGACAAGTTCATTTGCACGTTCCTCTCGATGCTGGCGCATCAGGGCGTACTCGGCGAGTTGGTCAGCCAGCACTTGCTCCCCTCCAAGAAGATCAGTGGTCAAAGCGCAGCAAATCGCATTAGCAAACAAAGCAGCGCGGCGGCAACGAACACGGCAAGTTCCAATTCCAGCGCCAGTGCAGGTGCAGCAAAATCACAGCAGCAGCAACAGCAGCAGCAGCCACAAGCTGCAGCAACAACTCCCAAGAACGGCAAGTCGCCAGTAAAGACACCAGGACGAAGACGCAAGGGGCGCAACAAGTGTAGAAAGCGCAAATGATCTGCTCTTTATGATCTGACATCATTCTTGGATAGTATAATTAATATTAGGTTAGCCACTAAGTTAAGTTACACAAGTATCAATAAACTTTCTGAATTTTATGTTTTTCGCTTTTATTTGATCATTTTTTTTTTAATAATAAAAAACATTTTGTTCATGTGATTAAATGTTCCAGGTCCTTCTTGGCATATTAAGGACTCATATCGTATGTGTGTGTGGTGTGTATTTAATGTATATGTATACATATTTCTATATATCTATATGGTAATTGTATAACAAGAGATGAAGAGAACCATTTACTTTGCTTTCAACTTTTGTATATCTAATGAATGCCAAGCGCTTTTCATATTTGTTTCAGTTATGCGCAGCGCGCAGCATAGGTTATGTAATTATTATTATTATTATTGGTAAAGTGAACAACAAAACAAAACAAAAACAATGCATGCTTGGATATGCAATGTGTATGCAGTATGTCTTCATATCATATATAATGTGTGTAATGACTATTAGCTATAAAAAATAATATATTTGTTTGTCGTAAGGCAAATATGATAAAACAAACAAAACATGTGTACTAATAATTGCTGTTTTCGATAGTAGCTGGTGATGATTCGAAGGGTGACTCGACAATTGGGTTTGTTTCAATGTTTGTTGACTCAACTAAAGCTAGAATGATTTAAAGCCTTATATCGTCTAAGGATATGGCCGTACATAGTTATATTTATGCATAATATTTTTACGATTACTGTGAGCAGTAGAAGAGCAGCCTTTAGAAAAGGTCACATAATTGAATATGCTTTTATTACTATTATATTATTATCTTGTGTGTGTTAGGGTATGTGTATCTGTGAATGTTTTTGGGTTCACTTCGGTATAAACGAATTTTGCTCAGTCGCCGAAAGAAATTGAAATGTGTAAATTGAAATTGATACGACAACGAACAAACGTTTGGACAACAGTTTCTCGACTATTTTGTGACTTGCTTTTGTTTCTTTGCGTGTTTCGTTTTTGTTGTTTTATTATTGTAATTTTGTCATCTTGCTAATGATGCTGTTTTTGTTGTAGTTGTTTTGCAGGGCTTGTGGACATGATGGATGCATTCAACTAGAAACCGTCGTGGTCGCATCACCTCCATTTGTTAGCTGCGTTGATGTGACTGATTCTGCTGCAGCGGTTGAGTCTTCCTTTGTCTGCTCAGTCTCAGATGGATTTTCATTGTTGTTGGCCGAGGCCACAATAGTTTTAAGAGCATCCGTAATTTCGTTCTCTTCGGTATTTGTTTTCAAATGCTTTTCTATTTCAGAGCGAACTTTGACAATGTCCTTTTGGCTATAAGGATGAAAAAATTGTAAAACACTCATTATTAATATTTGAATAGATTAAAATGAGCGCTGTGGACGAACCTGATATGCACAAAGAGTATGCCATTGATTGTATTTAGCATTTCCAGTACAGATCCCATCGAGGGGGGTGTTATGTGAATGGGTGGCAGATCACTGGTCAACTTGCCATTGGTGTAAATGTCGTTCATCTTGCGCTGCAGTGCGACGGCCTCGTGAGTCAACAGACGCAGACATTCCGCCGATTCGCGAGTCTTATCGTGCTTCTCACCCAGCTGTAAATTGGATTTGCCATTTAGCACTAGCATTAGCATTTAGGAATAAAGTTACTAACCTGGGACTTGTAAATGGAGTAGGTCTCCTTCTCATTGTTCAGCGCCGAACGGAAGTCGCCCATGCAGGATTGCGTGCGTGCCATCAGATGATAGCTGACCGCCACATGCATGGCCTTGTTGCCAAAGTACTTCAGATTCAGCTTAAGTGCATGCTCAATGAAACGCAGCGAAAGCTCGTACTCTCCCAGCGCGTGCAGGATCAAGCTGATGTTACTCTGTGGACGTTTAAATTGAATGAAGTGCTGCTGCATTTAGGCTGCTGTACTTACATCGATAAGTGCCACCTCGGGATGATCCTCGCCACAGATAAGCACCAGCAAATAGCGAGCACGATAAAGAAGTTTCAGTGACATACCCACATGGCCATTGGCAAACGAATAGAGCGACAAATGTGCCTAAAATTAAAATGTTTAATAATGGAACGAACAGAAGGAGCATATTCATCGAAACTTACGTATTCCAAAATTGTTGAGGGATTGTCAATGCCATTGACACGCTCGCTCATGATGACAGCGCGCTGTTGAATGGCCAACGCATCCTGAGCATCGCCCAGCAAATAGCTGAGACGCGCCAGCATGCGGAGACAGGAGCCATTCTCCTGATGCATTGCGCCAAACACATTGTTGAGAAGATTGAGTGCCTCGCTGATCAGCTCGTAGCCCTCCTTGAGCAGACCCTGTTGGATTTTGGTCTGACCCGTGGTGTAGAAGTTGTAGGCATCTGTGGCACGTGGACTGATGTGCTTCACAACGGGGAACACGTTCACAATGTCATCGTCGCTGAATGTGGGCTTGTGCTTCGACTCGAAGTTGTAGTCGCGCAACAGCACCTGAATGCCTACTTTGAGGCAGAAGGCACGCAACAAGCTTATGCGCTGCAGTCCATACTTGGACACAGCCGCCTCAATGGAATCGCAATCCAATTCCCAGTTCCAGTATGCCTTCGCCTCCTTGCGGATCTGTTGCCACAGCGAGCGAGGCGTCACCAGTGTCCAGTCGTAGGAGCTGCTACTCGACCCATTTGATCCGTTGGCACTGCCTCCAGCAGCGGCTGAGTTACCGCCTCCATTCTGTTGGGTAGCAGCTGCCTGCTGTGGCTTTGACGTCTTGGCAGACTTGTTGTGTTTGTTGTGCTTGCCACCGTTGCTGCGCGTTTGTTTCTTGTGCGCCTCCTCGCTGCTGACGGCGGGATTTACGGGTCCCGTGGTCACCAGGCAATTAAGGAAGTGACTAATCGCAGCGGACAGATGCAGTGGCTCGGTGCTCTGCATGTATGTGTAGTAGATGTGTTTGGTGGCACGCACTATCAGCTCCATGATGGCAATGCGATGCAGATAATCCATGCGTGGCATCTGGCCAAGCATTTTGATCACCTTGCCCAGGTAGCGAATGTTGATGCCATGACTGTGCAGCGAGTCGGTTAAGCTCTGGCCATCAATGGGCGGCGATGAGTGAGCCATGTGCTCCTTGATGAAGGCAGGGATTTGCTTAAGCACCAGAAATTCGGCAGCATCCTGTACAAGTTTCTTTTGCTTGGCCAGCGATTGGGAGCCGCCCTCAGGACCATCCACGTGACGAATGCCCGGCGAGAAGACATCGGGATTAAAGCGGAAATCAAATTCCTTCTCCTTGAGTGACCCCACAGCGGAGCATGCACGTTTGACCACCTCGGCGGCCTGGATCTCGTTTGAAATGGCCACATTAGACTGTGCTTCGCGTATGGCGTTCACCATGGCCTCGGCACTCTTGGTCTCGGTGGCACTCGGCGATGATTCCGCTGGTTTCTCCTCGACTGCTGCTGCTGCTTTTGCTTCTTCGGTTGGTTTCTCCTTTGGCTCTTCTGGCTTCTCTGCCTGCTCCTCCTGTTGCTTCTCGGCGATGGCAGGCAGTTCCTTCTCCGCGGTGGCCGCTGCCTGCTTTTTGGCATTGAGTGACTGCAGATGCACGGCGGCAATGCGTATGAAGGTCACATAGCGATCCTCAATAAATGCCTCGAGCAACTCCTGACGCAAGCAGCACAGCTTATGGCGATGCTCAATGGGGAAGCCCATCTCGGTAAGCTCTTTGCTCAGCTGCACATCCTGCAGTTTAAGGAAATTCACATCTGGCGGGAACGTGCGCAGCAAGTCGAGTATATAATGACGGCCATCGTTGCCAATGATGCCCTTGCACTCCACCGAAGAGCACAGCTCGACGGCTTCATCGCGCTCATTGAGCACCGAGTGTGGTAAGATCTTCAAGTGTTTGCCCGCTTGACGCAACAGCTCAAGATACTTGGGATGGCTTAGCACCGTCTTGCCGAAATCAATGGAGCCATAGACCACAGACTGTTCCTGCTCGCGCTCCAGAATGCCGGGTATAATCGACTGGGCGGTGACGCGATAGCCACGATAGTCAATCACAACTGTGCCCAATGTATAGAGACCTTCGACGTCCACAGCGTTGTAGACACGCACGCCATGGAGATCATAGCGTGGCGCCACAAAGGCGGCATGATCGCCGCCTAGCTCCTTGTAATGATCGCGCACATCGAATCCCAGTGAGAAGAAGATGTTGTTCCAAATGAACATTTGCATTTTGGCATCCTCGCCGGGATTAATGGCCAGCACATTGCCATCAATGACGGCCATGGCACCGCGAGTTGCCGCCGTCACAAAGTCGCCGTGCACCTTGAAAATGGCGCGTTCGCGCAGCAAACGCTCTGGCAGTGTCTTGCGTGGCAGTTCTCTAGTTGTCTGCAGCTCCTCGTTCCAGTCGCGTGTCTGGCCAGGAATATGCTCCTCGTAGCTATAACGAGACAAATCATTGAATCAGTTATATGCTTGCAAAGTTTTATTTATTTTTTTAATCACTTACCCCAACTTGGAGCTGAAGGCATCTTCGGCGCGTATGGCGTCAACGGTGTGCTCTAGCTGTGGTGCCGACCACTGGTACACCTGATAGGGAGTCGCCACCCGCTCAAAGGCATGCCGCATGGTGCGACGCTTCTGGATGGCCTGGAAGGCGCGTCGAAACGAGGGCGAAATGTGTGAGAGCAGATCGATGAGCGAATGACTCAAGTGACTGGGATTGTCCGGCTTGGGATTGAAGCAATCGTCTGTCGATTGATTAATGTAGAAGCCCTTCGAGCAGGCAGAGATGTGAAAACGTTTATCCTCCATGGTGACCACATACAAGTACATCAAATCTCCATGCAGCTTGCGAGGACCGGGTGGCGGATTCCAGGCCGATGTCGTCAGCACCTTGAGTGCCTGTGGTCCCTTGGCGTTCTTCACATTCGGATGCAGTGGCAGCAGTGGCGGCTCACGCACTCCGGGCGTCACATACTCGGGCGGCGTGCAGTCAACGGAATCGGGGCGTGTCCGCTTCTTGTCCAGCAGATCACCCTGTGTGATGGTCTTCAAATAGGTGAGCGAGATGCAATCAATGCCATTGTAGGCATCAGCCGGATCCAGATTCTTGAGCAGATCGCGCACATGACGCACATGAATGCGCGCCTCGCGCATTGTGTACGGCTCCTCGACGACGCGTATCGTCGATCCCTGATCCAAATGCTCAATGGTCTTCAGTTCGGCAAAGTTGTCCAGCGTCACGTTGTCCAGCTGCAGCGAGAAGCATGTCCTGTGGCATGTCTCCTCACGATCCATCAGCAGCTGATGTATCTCCTGCACCAGTTCCATGCTCGACAATTGCACCGAGAGCACATCGGCGCCGGGACTGCTGATGTTCACCGTTATGCCCACATCATGCAACCCATCTAAATCGACAAACTCGCCAGAAGCTTCATCTCCATCAGCCACAGCTTCTTTGATTCCCTCCTCGCCTTCTACTGCTGCTGCTGCTGCTGGCAGTTCCTTGTCGGCCACTACATTGGCATTGGCGTCGGCCACATCGCCGCCATTAACTGCCGCTGTCTTCCCCGCATGTCCATTGCTCAGAGCTGCATCAGACTCGGGGGCGACGACGGCTTCTTGGGGCGGGCTTTTGTTGCGGTTTTTCTTGCCTCCTGCAACGAAACAAATGCAATACAATTTAGGTCAATAGTTTATCTAGCACAAAAACAAATGAATTGTAATTTTTATTATTAATAAATAATTAAATTATCGAAAAACTGAATAGTGCACATATTAAGTAAGGACTGACCTTTCCTAATGTTAATCTCACTTGTCTGTTACATAACAGAGGTAGTGTGTGCTTACTTTTGCCTTTCACTGTAACCGGCTCCATGCATGTTAATAAATGCACATGTATATGTATGTATATGTATTATATATGTGTGCGTGCGAGCGAGCGTTGTAAAACAAATACCGAGAGAAACACAAACAATATCAGAGCTACTCGCTGATAAGGCAGCGGCGACTGTCTCTGAGTATAGCAAGAAAAACCTCAATAATAAGCGAAAACATTTCACATACAAATTTCAGTTGCAGAGATTGAAATTACATCAAACTCAAATAAAATTTCAAATTTAGCAGCACTTAGATAAACAATAAAGAGCACAAGAGAGCGCAAAGAGAAACAGCGAGAGAAAGAGAGAGAGAGAGGGTGATGTAAATTAAAAAAACATGATTTACATAATTGACAAGATTAATGCTGTGCACTTGCATGGGTGCGTGAGTGTTGTGTGTGTGATTCTTTGTTGCATGCATTTGCCTTAAAGAGAGAAGCACGTGGTAATTGTAGGTTAAACATTCAAAACTACGGGCGCCGCATCTGCTGCAAGGGGTTAATGTACATACCCATACATACACACAAAAGATACTTGCACATGTAAAGTCACACACATGCAGACAGCGCTCCTCTCACACAAACAGAGTGCACATTGTACGCAACTCCCACTTACACAAATGCAATTGAAACATACGCAACGCCGCCGCTGCTGCTGTTGGGGGCAACGACAATAGTGCCCAGCAATAGACAGCGAGCCGCATTTAAGGCATTATAGAAAACATATTACGTAACGCAAAAAAATGTTATGTGATTGAGTATTTTTTCTTTTCTTCGTTTTAACTTGCAAATCTCGCACTTTTGGAGCTCGCACATCCAACAGTTAACGCAGTTTAATGAAGAAGGAAAAAGTGGAGAAGGGGGTCGAAAATGTCATAGTTTAACGCACCTTTCTTCTTCGATGCGTTGCTGCTGCTGCCATTGACCAAGTTCTTTTCGCCGGCTGTGGTTACAGTGTTGTTGTTGTTGCTCTTGTTCTCCTTGGCTTTGGCCTTGCCAGTGACACCAGACGCAGCATCACCAGTCGCCGCCGCATTTTTCGCATCCAACTCGAGCGCCATGCTGCTGTTGTTGTTTCTGCTAAAGCGCACAATAACTAAATTCAAATTCTATATTACACACGTTCGTTCTTCACGTTCACGTTCACGTTGCCCGTTGCCGTGTTACACAACTCTACGGTGCTCTGGCGACTGCTGCTACTTGCTTGCTTACACTCTCTGCTCTGCTCTTGTCTTCTCTGCTATGCTCACTGCGCTCAAACCGATTGTGCGTTCGTGATTTTGATTTTATTAACTAGAGAATAAGTATTATAAAACGGTGATTTATTGTCCGGGTGTATTTTCATAAACATGTGACAATTATATCTTTGGCTACGTTAGCATTAACACATTACGAGTTACACTTTTAGTCGTTAATTTAGATATTAACGCGTTGTTTTCGGCTCCCACTTGCCAATGTGACCAAATCAAAAGCAGCAACAATTCGTATTTCTACATGCACTGTTTATTATTGGTATTTTTAGGCTGGTAATTTTAATTCACTTTTATTCACAGCAATACGTAAACGTGCTTCACCAAGAGAATGCCAAATTTACTAAACTCGATGTCAACAACGACAAGCAAACATGTCGTTGATTAAAAACTTAGTTAAAGAAACGGAAAACAAGCCGCGTAAGAAGAAAAAAAATGCCGACTCGGATGGCAGTGATTCTGATGGTAAGGACAAGCCGCTGGGGCCCTTCATCAAATCCGCTACTGATTTGCAAAGATTGAAATTAGAAAAGCTAATGAAAAATCCCGTAAGTCTCTACAAAATTAACCCGTATTGAAAAAATTTTACTAACTATCACTAAATGACAGGAAAAGCCTGTGGTCATACCTGAGCAACGACGTGAGCGGGATTATATGTCCTCGGTACCCACATTTGTGCGAAATGTGATGGGCAGCAGTGCGGGTGCGGGCTCTGGCGAATTTCATGTTTATCGCCATCTACGACGGAAGGAATACGCCCGCCAAAAGAATATACAAAACCAAAGTTTACGAGAGGCCGCCGACGACGCCTTTCAACAGAAACTAGACGATAATAAGCGTATTGCCGAGGAGCGCACAGCAAAGAAACGAGCTAAGCGCCTAAAAAAGAAACAGCGGGCAAAGCAACCGCGTGAACAGAAATCCAATGAAACTAAGAAGCCGGAAGAAAGTGCGTCCAATGAAAGTGCATCGGAAGCAGAACAAGAGGATGAAGAAGCTCCTCCAATAAAGAAAAGTAGAGATACAGAAGGTGCGGGGGAAGAGCTCAGTGGCGCAGCATCAACGTCACAGCAATTGGAAAGTGCAAAAAAGAACGAAACGGATGAAGGGACAAAACAAAGTGATCCTGTAGTCGAATCATCAGAAGCATCAAAAGAGGATGCCCCTCAAACAGATTCTTAACCTAATCTATTGTATATCAAATAAAAAAAGCTCTTGATTTATTAGTGAAACAAGTATGTTTTTATTTATTTTACGTATGTATATATATAGTATTTATATATATAGATTAACCATTTTATTTTGTTGTTTAACGATACAATTGCCACTGTAGATAAAATTGGCTCATTACCGTTAGCATTTTGTTCATCATTTGAGGCCATCATAGTAAAGCAGCTCTGGTGATAAATTTAAGCGTTTAGGAAATATGCATTGTGTTTGTAATGTGTGTAATAGAGTACGGATCGCATGATTCGCATGTCTTATGCTAAATGTAAGTGTAGAGTGTATAAAATTCGAGAGTACTGCTAAGGTTTTGAACTCTATCGAGTCGAAAGTGCTCCAATACAACTGCCCTGAATATCGACAAATGCGTATAGAGCACATCAATTGCGAATAATTGTTTTTTCCATTTGTGTGTTTTGTTTTGTTTCTTGAAGAATCAAATTTATTATTGTTTACATTAGTTGTAGTTTTCGTTTAAATTCACAATCCGGTTGTTGTTGTTGTTCTTCATCTTTTATATACGAAATGTTTTCAATGTTCCACAAATAATTAATAATGTTTACACATATACAATCATATGCCTTTGCACTTAGAACGATTAATTATATTTAAATTTGCAGCATTTTTCCTAGCGTAAATCATACTTTGAACTTAAAGCAAACTTAAACTTGTACACATTTTATAGGTTTCTTTGTAATAAACACCCAGTGCCATTTAAGAAATGGACAATTCGGTATTTTTGTTGTTTTTGTTTAGATCCTTTAGCAAAAAAGAACACAAAACTACGAGCTTAAATCATTTCGTAAAAGCTTTATCAATGTTTTGTTTTGTTGAATAAAAATTACCTCAACTTAATTAAAATCAAATCTTAAGTAATTCCCAGTAACAAATTTGCTTTTATGTCGTTCGCTCTGCGTTTTTAATATTATAGAAAATACTTTTGCTTTATGCTGTGTGTAAACTTTTGTATTGCGCGTGGGCGTGGTATGAAATCTTCTACTACCAAGAATACATAGTTTTTTTTTTTTGTGCGAGTAAATCTCGATGAAGTTTAGCTATATTACTGGGTGAGTGATTTAAACATTTGAACTTGACAAATTTTACAATGGTGTTTATCGTTTTTTTTCTTTGTATATATATTTCTTCAAATTGTTTCCCCGACTCAAAAGTATCAAGGGAAATTTAACTACGGATCTTATAAGTTGTGTCGGCTAGCGAGCGTGCTTTGTGGGCGATTGTATTACGTTTCTTGTTTTCATATTTCTGAGGCGTGGGTCTACACAGCATCTAAATTAACAGTAATCGTATGTATAAAGTTATATATGTATAAATATATATATAAATATGCATGTACTTTGTAAATAGTTGGTAGCATGGTAAGTTAATTAGGAGGCCGTAAATTAAATAAATAATTCTTTTCTCTTCACTTGATCTGCTAGCAAACAGTTGCTTTTCTTCGGATTGAACTTTCAAGACATACGAAATGATATATAACGTATTAACGCATATACATATATGTATGTAGATAATAAAGGTGGCTGAGACTGTTTTGTGTGGGTGTGATTTGCATATTTAAATATATATATGTTTGTATATATATATATATATATTTATATATAAATATTGTAGCTTTATTAATTATGTTTAAATTGAGAGAATTAAGCAAATCCTTTGCTGAGTTCTTAACGACATTCCCAAACTTTAACTGTTTGATCCACACTGCCGGAAATGACATATGGATGGGCTTTGTTAAAATCTAAAAAATAAAGTATAGAATAAAATTAGATTAAGAAAAGTTAAAATATTGGTATATTCAAATTTACTCACCAACGGATGTGCAGAAATGTTGATGCGCATAGAGCGTTTTCATGCATCGTTTGTTGCGCAAGTCCCAGACTCGAATGGTCTTATCATCACTGGCCGATATCAAATATTTGCCACCCGGATGGAATGCCAAACCACGAACCCAATTATCGTGCCCGTTCAATGTAAGCAAGCAGAGTCCAACGCTTACATCCCAAATACGAATGGTTTTGTCACGTGAGCCCGATGCCAGGAAAGGTCCTTGATGATGGCCCTTCTTGTTATCAGCACCAGCTGCTTCGTTGATTGCTGATGCGGCTGCTTCCGGTGCCCAAGCAATGCACTCCACCGTATGCTCATGATCGCGTAATTCAACCTAGGTCACATTAATAGGAAATGGATTAGCAATGAATCAACTCGATTCTGATGGTATTCTGTATGGTCACCCAGATTCATCAGGTGCTTGACTCACCTTACAGTCTTTTGAATTCGTCAACCAAACGCGTATTGTGTGATCATTTGAGCATGTGGCAAAAATGCTGCCTTCTATGTGCACGCGCACCATTCGCACCCATTCGCGATGACCCGTGTAGGTTTTGACGCAGTAACTGGCCGTGAAAAGAGTCTGATTAGCAACTAGATAATATTAAGAACTATTAATGCAAGTTACCCTGTGGCCACTTCCCACATTTTGATGGTACGATCCCGCGAGGCGGACAGCACATAATCGCCGGCGGGCACAAAGGCTACCGAGGACACATTATGATCGTGACCGTGCATAGTTTTAACACACTCGTAGCTCTGTTGGAAATCCCATAGTTTGATGGATAAATCAGCGCTGCAGGAGGCTGCATAAACATTGAGAGTCGAACGTTGTTAACCAGTAAGTGAGAGTAGTCCATTGAGGTATTTACCCAATAGTTTGCCCTGCGCATCGAATGCTACATCCTGCACAGAGTCTGTGTGTCCTTTGAGACTACGCTCGTACTCGCCAGTTTCGAAATCCCATATCTTTATGGTGGCATCCTCCGAAGCCGAGACCATGAGTCCGAATATGGGATGAAATATAACCTGATCAACATAGTGTGATTAATAAAAACCTATTAACTTTCGAAAGTTGTGTTCTCGTCTTACTCTCGTTATGCTTGCACGATGCCCTGTCAATGAGTATTTCTCTGGAGGTCGGGGTATCCATTCGCCGGGAGTGCGTTTGTTCTTTGTGGGCGCACCTTCGATGACCTCCTTTTCAGCTTCAATTAGCTTAGCCTCTAGTTCCATAACCTTCTTTTGCAATCGTATGACTGATGTCCATTTCTTTTCTAGCAGGCCGCCAAACTTCTTTTCCGCTTCTGTGCTGAGATCGGCCTCTTTGCGAAAGGCTTCCAGTGAGTCGGCATATCCATTTGAGCCCAGATAATCGGCAATCGCTTGGTTACTGCAAACAATAATATATTAGTTAGCTTCTAACTCTTGTGGCACTTTAACTTTACTTACAGCTCCTCGCGCTGCCGCTGCGACAACACCATTTTCATGCTGTTTTTCGGTTAGGCCGTGCTTCAATTCTTTTGCTGCTGTCGCTGCGATTTGTTGTTGCCTTTCTTGTGCAATGCTGCAAATATACATGAAAGAAGAAGCAACGTTTATATACATGAACACACAGCTTCAGTTTCTTACTGAATATGAATGACTGAACAGGAAATTAGTTTCACAAAATGAAAAGGCAAGTTTCGCAAAGAGGCAAGTCACTCGCATTATTATTTTTTTCGTGATTTTGATTTATTTATTTACTTATTTTTTTTTTTGGCAATATTGACAAGACGCAACGCATTTTGAGAATACATACTCATCACTCTTCTCTTTGTTCTCATAATGATCAACATAATTATTCACATCAGCCTCTTAACTATTTAGTTTTGTGTGTTTCTGGCACACGAAGTTTTGTTTTGTGTGATTTTGATTAAACCGCTATTGTCTTTAGAGATTGCTATTGGACATTGAGCAAGCAGCAAACTGTTTGTTAATTTTAGATTGCACTTGTTTTCTATTGATAACCACTTTGCTATAGATACTGCATAAAAGTTTGTAAATTTGTTCAACATCAAAAATAGTAAACGCAGCAGTTTTGGCTCTGTTGTTGCTTTAAATAGCATGCCAGGTACTTGTTGGTTATGGCAAGAGCAATTCAATTAACTCAAGGTAGCCAGGCACTTAGCCATATGGCAACCACAACAAGCAATAACAATTCACAGGTGGCACGCAACAAAGCGACGCGACGATCAAACTAAACCAAAGCATAACTAACACGTTTGTTTTTTTTTTTTTTCTTCTTGATAAGCATTTCTAGTGATGAACGATGGCAACAAATGTGTGCTCTGTGGATAGGGTTGCCAACTACAACAAACTGTAGAAAAAATTACAAGCAAAACTGGCAAAGCCAATTAGCAACATATAACGGTAGTTCAAGCAACTTTTATAAGAAACTAACATAGGCGAAACAGAAACGGAGACATAGTCAAAGAGAGAGTGAGATAGCCCCAACACAATAAATCGGAGCTTAGACTCTGCATAAACCTTTACACTCAGAGAACACACCAAATACACATTCGCACTGAAACTCACACATGTTAATACACACATACGTGAAATGAGGAAATGACGTTTTCAAATTATTTTTGGACGCTTAACCATAGCCAAATAATATTTAACGATTTTGAACTAGCTGTTTAACTCACACACACACACACACACACACTTATATACGTAGGTACATTTAACGAAAAACTGACCAAACGAGTTCAAGCGATGAATTTTTTTTTGCGACGACATTGAAACTAAGCATGACTCACGCTCAGAGAGGAGCGAAGTCTGCCTTTATCAGCTGTTGTGCTGGGACATAGGCTGAGAGAAGCTAAAGCTAAAAGCTAGTAAATGACAGAATGGAGCGTTCCTCAAACTGCGCATCTAAAAATATAAAATAAAAATCAATACATAACACGAAAAGGCAGCGCGCAAACGTCACGCGTATTAACGGAACGTGCGTGGGTTGATTGAGTTGGGTGAACGGGGGAGGTATCTTTAGCCGGACAACGACAACAACCGTTTTGTTGTGGCAACCAGGCATGCGTTCGTCGTATTCCCATTTCCCATTGGGCCAGCTAGCGTTCCAATACATTCCTTCCAACTGGATGATGGGTGATGTGGGGAGAGTTGCTATCGTAGTAACGGTGTCCCAGAGCAACAATAACAACGAATACCGCTATAACTACAAGGGGGCGTTTGGGTCACACGCTGCAAGATTTGAAAGGCGTCTGCAGACGATACGCAAAAACAAAAACAGAAAAAAAGGGTTACCAGCCTGGTACCCACACAATACATTCACATTTACAAACACATTCATAAGTATTCGCATGTCTATTGCTCTTTGCTTTGTGGTTCTGAGATTAAGCTACACATTCTACATTTTCCATTTGCATTGTAAATAGGAATCCATATGTAGTTGTGTCAATTCGCATTCATGTGTGTGATTATTACACGTAAAAGCTCGCGCGGGTGGCTGATGTCAGGGCTGCATTCCAACGAATAAATACACATGCACACACTCGTAAATGCGTATGCACAAGGATGCAAAGAAGCTTCCCCTCCCATTCTTTGCATTCTCTCAGAGAGCGAGGGAAATTACAATGGCGAATGAGAGTTAATCGAAGAAGACCTTGCACTTGCCTGTGTATCGCGTGTTTCATACGCTCAGCGTTTATCGTTTGTAGTCCACACACGATATTTGGAGAGTTGGCAATGCAACAAATGAAATATAAATTATCAGTTATCACACTTTTTACCTGTAGCCACTTCTAAACACGACACTATAATTTCATCTTAACAATAATGCTAAATGAAAACAAATTATTGTCATAAACCAAACTTAATAGATAATGCCATCAAGTATTTATTCTCGACAGACCATAAGAGTCCCAGACTTGATGACTGCGGACTACAAAACATAAAAAAAACCCGCTTAACTCAGCAAATTGCACACGTTCTGGGAATTGTAAATTGCACCGAGCATTGTTAACAATGCTATGTATGTTATGTATATACGTATGTATGTGTATGCAATGGCCAATGCCAAAGCAGTCCAAAACGGAAAACTGTAAAAAAAAACTTCTCTTTTTGTTGTTGTTATAAAAACAAGATTTCTACCAACTCAAAGTAGCTGCATTTGAAGAACTGGTTTCATTTATCTTTGGCCCATGTAAAAAGCTCTTCGAGGTGTTGGCGAGGGCGCAGTCCAAAGAACGAGGGAATCTGTGGGGTTTTTGTTCTGGGTAAAAATCGATCAATTCTTGAGCGAACGAGGAGCAGGGGGAAAACGAGGATACATGCGCAAAAACACACACACAGACACACACTCACACAGTGACACTGACGCAGGGTCGATGTGTCATCGGTTTTAGTGGTTGTAAGAAACGATGAATTTATATTTATTATTTTTTCACTTTTTATTAGTTTTTTTTCTACGTATTTATGTATATACTTTTCCATTGACACTTATACAAATGGTTTTTGCATAACTTTTGCTTGATGGCTGTTTTTCAATAACAAAAACATACAATCACACAATCGCATCAAACACAATAACAACAGCAACAACAACACCCGACACTGACGAAAAATAAAAACTGTTACGACGGCCATCTTGAATGAGCAGCGCAGTCACTGACGCTGCCGCAACGGTCAGAAAGAAGACAATATGCAAAATTGAAAAAGATCAAATACTTTTGTAAAACACGCACATTTACAACAAAAGAATAGCGTTTAAAATAGAGTTTAGTTTCTTTCTCGTATAAATCGCGCACTAACACATTGCCAGTGTTCACACATATGACAAATTTTTCTTTTCCTATTTGCCCATTACATTCACTTCGTTGCTGCGTTGCTGTCGCACAACGAACGACACTTTGCGAAATGGCTTTGATTGTGAATTTGCGAGCGCGAGAGTCTATGATTACGATGATTTAATGTTTTTCCAGGCATACTCTGCATAAATACTTACACAAATTAAAATTTTATGTATTATAAATTTGTATTTTTAATTAATTGGGAAAAATTACGCAGAAGTATGAAGCTAGCGCGGCGAGAAATGCTCCCAATCAACCTGATACAGTGTGACCGTGTTTCCAATCATCGAAAATACTATGGGACCTAATAAATACCTATATATTCTATTGTAGTCTTAAGAAATGACATAAAAAATCATTTCTTCAATAATTTAATTTTCCGTTTTTAGTATTTAAAACACTTCAATGAATTTGCGTGCAACCTAAAATGTATTATTATTTTTGATAATTCAACAGTAATCATTTGACTCTTTTTTTGTAATAACTTCTAATTATGTAAATGGTATTAGTTTGAAATTATGTATAGTATGTATAGTATAAAAACAAATATAGTTTTTGCCAATTGCATTATAGTACAGTATATATAGTGATGGATGTGGCGTGTTATTTTAAATATTTTTTTTTAATTCCGTAAAATTCGAGTGACCACAAAAAGCCAAAATGGAAAAGGAATATCTGAAAATTTTTTCTAAGGCCAAATGTTGATTAAAAACTAAGACAGGTAGATAATTTCATAAAAATAATTATATTGTACATTTTATTGAATAAACGTATAAGGCCACTTTGGCATTGCATTAGCATTTTTATCGACTTCAGACATCGATTATTGCGATAAGTATGCAGCCCTCATTTTTTGGCGCGCCTTTCAAAATGAAAATTTGTTTCATCTTTGATTTTCTTGCACTATAGTCAGAGCGCTGTAATGGAATTGTACAATACAGTAAAACGCATCAATTTACAATTGAAGTATATGTATTATTTTTATCTTGTACACTCATACACATACGCACATAAAGTCGGAGTGAACTTTTCCTTATCAGTAGAGAGCAAGTGATACTGCCATGTGTTATTATTTTTTTCACACTCAGTAGTCGACAAGCTCTCAACGGAAACGGTTATTCCTCGTTATAAGTGATATTGTGATACCGTTGCGCATATAAAGAAAGTGCAACTTTAAAGCATTTCGATTTGGTCGCGTATTCGCGAATTCTTAATAACGGCAACGAGAAGAAAAACAAGAATATCAATATAATTTGTGAGTGGATAAAAAAAGTATTGAATTGTGCAGCGAATTTCGGATATTCTAGTGTGAGCAATTTAATGATTAAATTGCCGAAACATGTAAATGATTCGCAAATTATTGACTGAAGCCTTATCAAATCTACGCAATTCTAATCAGCATTACACATACTACCTATCTGCCTATAATACTTCTGTTAATTTGATAACAATTTCAACTTTCAAGTGCGAAAACTGTTGCCAATCTGTGCGATTTGTAATTGAATTTGTAACGGAAGCAATCCCCAACACGAGCAATAAACATCAATTATTAATGGAAATACTTGAAGATACAAAATTCATACACACAATGCAAGACGACTGTGTGTATGTTTGTGTACACTCTACATGCAGACATACATATATAGCAATAATTTATCAGTTTGCCATATGCAGTGTGTTATCAGGAGCTGCTCTGATTATATATTGCTGATATGATAAAATACTAAATACCCAGAACGAGCCAGCGTTTGCTTTCAATAGCCGTTAAATTGCTATTATTGGCTTATTTTTGTTTGCACGATGGTGATGATGATGACGATGATGATGATTATGATGGGTCGCTGCCTATCTGCAAGCGTGTATGATTTGTGGCCTTTAAATTAGCGTTTAATTCTTTTGTGCTACCTGCCACCTATCATTCATTGTCTTTGATTTGTTTAAGCAAGCAAACAGAGGAAATTGTCTAACTACTGCCACCAATACAATTTGTCAATTTCTATAGATAACGAAAATATGTCGCTGCTGCTGCTGCTGCTTCTGCTGCTCCTATTAATAATAGTATCGAAAAGAAATGTAATTTTATTTGCTTTAAAGTGTATCTCCTCGAAATGACTGTCGCGCAGATTGTTCGCTTCACAAATTACTAATTAGCGTTGTTTCGGTTTGATTAAATTGTCAACAGTAAAAATACTCATCGCTTGCCTGATGAAATACATATGTACATATAGCTCTCTCTCATTTGCGTGATCGAATTAACCACATGACAAGACCTAATGGTCAACGCTTGCCTTTCTTTATGGACAGTTATAGCAATTGAAATCTATTGCAACAAATCCAAATAACCGATTGCTCGTCAGATAATGATCTATATAAGCTTGTAGATTTCGTAAAACTCTTTTCGCGACTGAAGTAGTCGCTTTTGTCCGTGAAGTGCCTTGATAAGATTCTCTCAATCCCCTGGACTTGGCATTGGTCAAGTGAACACTGAATATATATATATACATATAAGAGTATATTTGTTTTTACTGCATTTATAATCTTTGTGCTCATTGCCAATCCTCAGACGACACTCAATTATACAACTCTTTTGATATTTTCCAATTTGCTGAAATGTCTTTGCAATTATCATAATTTTGTTGGGATTTCTTAACTCTGACAAGTTCAATTTACTGTAGAATTCCTTCGAACGAATGTTAGATAAGAAATGTTATTTAATGTTGTTTTGGTCTATTCCAAAAACAACTTGGCTAAGAGAAGAATTCACTTTGGCTCACCTATTGTGATTTCCCACTAACTTTGAGTAATCTACCACAGAATTGTCAATTGAGAGTCTTAGATATATAAAACAACGAGGTGTTCCTACATCTTTGAAAATTACTGTCAATGTATTGGATGTATAATAGCACAGTAAAACACTTTAGATGATCAACAATATAATTATCATTACTATTATTAAAGGGTGTCTTGAATTCGATCACGACCCAATTAGAGCATTCATATTTGCTTGAGAGAACGGGTCAAGTATTGTACATAGTTATTAAATAATTGTTCCTTTGTTTATAATAAATAATGGTTGGCACCGCGTATAATTGACAGTTCGACTGCCAAATTCTTCAATATCACGTATCCACTTAGTTGTTGCTTTGTTTTTTCGCTTCGTTTCGTTTTGTTTCGTTTGTTGTGTTTTATTGATTTGCGTCTGATCAATATAAATGTGCTCATTGCACTTTATTGAGCTGCTTTCTTATATGGTGGGGTTAATACTTTCGATACAAAGTTAATTGCTTGCATTTTTGTTAAAGGAAGTGAATAAACCGGTTTGCGTAATTCGCATGCTGCTGTTAATGCGTTCACATTGACATTGAACTTGCTTTTTAATTTCCGAATTCGTATTCGCATTGCATTTGAACAGCATCTGGAGCAATGTGGCCCTAAGATGAGGCGCAGCAAGCACGGGGATTCAAGGACACGGCTTTATGGACTCGTCAACCTGACGTCACTGCTACTGGCCTGGTCCCAGTTGCAGTTGCAGGTGCAGGCTCAGTCTTCAGCTCCATCAGTTACTGAGCAGGATCTCAATGACTGTAAGTCTTTTTGGTTCGGTCTATCGACATATATTTAACATGCTCTCTTTTTAGTGGTGAAATTGAATGTAGTTAGTGGACGCTATTCTCTCAGCTTTAGCATTGATGATGAGGACAAGGATAAATATACTATTGAAAACATAACGTGTAAAACAGGAAGCGAAGCCACAGTTGTTGCTAACAAGGATAGAGTCTGGTAATATTTCAGATGTCTTAATTTTTAATCGATACTCATTTTGTATGCACATCCTGTGACAGTGAGGGTCTCTATCCCTGCTCCGCCTACACTAACTCAATAACACTGAAAGCGGTTGATGTCGAAGAAGCTACGCCCTTTACTCAATCCTTAGTAGTCTATACGGATTACTCGGGTAAGAAGATGTTTTAACACTTCCAATCAGCATCTAATCAAAATTTGTTTTTTTGCAGATCCTCAGACGACTTTACTTTCGGTTAATGCAACGGATACGGCAATTGAAGTAAGCTGGGAGACCACAGATCGTGCCTGTGTTAGGGCTTTTGAACTCATTGCAGTTGCAACGGATAACACGCAGTCGACACAACGGCTAAGTGATGAGAGCCAGTACATATTTGACAAAATATGGCCGTGTCGCACATACAATGTCACCATTTACACTAAGAATAATGAGACTCTAACAGTCGATACGGATACACAGTTGGTGGACACGGGCTATCTTGAGCCCGGAGATCTCACTTTGAGCCTTAGTAATCGTTCCAATGGAGACACGCGCATCACTTGGTCCGAGCCAGACAACAAGAGCTGTATTGGTAACTACACCTTCGTCTGGCGGCGCTTAGATTGCGTACCCGAAGAGGACACCACCTCGACAACCACTGAAACTACTACGACGGGAGCAACAGATGTACCCGAGATAGAGGAATTTAGCGAACAATTGAATACACGAAGTAAGTCAATTTAAATCCTAATTCACCACCAGATTTAAACCTCGTCAATTCCCCCACCTATGGCTTAGGTGTTTGCGAGTGGAACGATTTCTCCAATGACACCACACTGAAGGAGTATACACTGAGCAATCTTCACGGGTGCGAGAAATATTCCATTGAGGTCTACATCAATGCAGAGCAACATACGAGAGCTAAAGGCGACGAGACCTTTTCATCCGCCGAAAAACGTAAGTTGGTAAAAAAGTGATGATTAACTTCCACGACTGAGTGACTATGTGATTCTAGTGCCCAGTGCTGTGTCGAATCCCTATCAAATTGTGAATGCTACGGAACTCCAATGGCTTTGGTATCCGCCCGCGAACAATCCCAAGTGTGCTGCCAATTACAGGGTAAACCTAACTGGACCGATTCGGTTAACGGAATATGAAAGTGACGAGCAGTTGACTAGTGACACATGGGTGCTCTTTACGAAATTGCATCCTTGTGGCGTCTACAACGTCGAGATAGTGCCTATCTCATTGAATGGAAGTGCAGGAACCAAGTTCCAGGGTCAGAGCACGTTGAGCGAGGATCGTAAGTGAAATTACAACTGTCGGACTTGTGAATTCTTATCACCACCGAATGTTTCCACAGAACCCTCCCAGATACTCGAACCCACAAGTATCCTGAAAAACTTCTCAATTGAGCTGAGCTGGAAGACACCCGAATACGCGGATCTGTGCATCGATGGCTATCGCATAACCGGCTGGATGGATGACAATAAAGTTGTTGAGGCTTTGAGTGTCAGCACCCAAGATACGACTGTGCTCTTCGATAAGGATTTGATTGCCTGTCAGGCATACACCATTCAGATAATACCATACACGCGGGAGAATCTCGATGGGGAGTTGCGTCACATCGACGTCGAGACTGCGGCAGCTGTCGTAAACTCCAAAAAGGTTTGTGCATCGCCTGCAAAATATCTCAGTTTTGTATAAAAGCTTATTTATTTTACAGATCGACATGCAGCTGGCGGGCAGCGGAGCCACATCGCACGGACTGGAGTTGAATGCCAACAATATGGATTACGATAACAATTGTCAAACATTCTTTGCGAACTTCAGCTGCGTAACCAGGGATTCGGTGGTCTACACCTACGCCGAGAAGTATGTTGAGAGCCATCGCGAGGGCAGAGGATTCCAGACAGTCGTCGAGCCTCTCTCACCCTACACATCCTACACATGCAGTGTGCAGCTCTACAATATCGCCGGCGCCTCAGATGCTGTCCTGGCAGCTAACACAAAAACGTCCATTTACTGTAAGTTAGTCCAACCTTTCCTACTTTCGATATGGTCACCCTGATCAATTGATTTCCTCTTGCAGTTCCCGACCAGCCTGAGAATTTAACGCTACATGCTGCAACCAGTAACACTTTGTCTTTAACCTGGCATCCGCCCAAGTATCTGAATGGACAAATCAAGTATTATCAGACGTTCCTCATGCGCTACGAGGCGGATTATTTTGTTCCCAACGTGTGCGAAGCTGTCATCGAAGCGTCCAAAACCGATAACAAAGGTGATTCTTAGTCTTGTCAATGCTTTACTTCCGTTGTTAAGCATTGTATTTTCCACTATAGGAGATGAGACTGCCACCGTCTTCAAGGATTTATCGCCAGCGGTCAAATACATCATCCAGATAGCTGCGCAGAATGATTTCGGATTGGGTCAGTATACGGCACCATTTCTTGTCGTGACCAAACCTGATGGTAAGCTAAGCCCTCATCTTGTTTTACTAGAGCATTTAATTGAGGGAAGGTTTCATTCATAGTTCCGGGACCAGTTACCGACGTGAATGTGACACTACAGGGTCCTTCGCCGGACCCTGATGTCTATAGCGCAAATGTAACTATTCACTGGACCATTCCCTGCAAATCGAATGGGGACATCGAGTGGTTCGAATTGTCGTTTACAGGCAAACCGGCAGGTGAAGAATCTATAGCGTTTAAGCGTATTGTAGAGCCCGATACCAGCAACAAGGCTGGACGCATGTCCTACACTGAAACAGACCTCCAGCCAGAGATTAATTACTCGGTCAACATTTCCGTCAAGACGCGAGGCGTCAACACAACCAGCACAGGCGCAGAAAAGAATTGGACATCACCCTCGGGTTGTAAGTAATCTGGGTCGAGTGCATTTCCAGTTGCATTGTATGTGACGCCTTCTTTTAACTGCAGTGCCCGCTAACTTGGGTGAGGACTTGGTTAAAAATATGCGCGTTAATCCCTATGATACCAATCATCCGACTACTTCGGCAATTGTAACTCTGCCCGCCAATATTCTGGCTTCAGAATCGGGCAATATTATCTACATTGCTCTACTGCTATCACAAAAAAATTGCGCTGGCGAACCTGAGCTCAAATACGATGTGCTAGGTACTGACGATTGGCCATCAATCTTGTCGTGGGAGCAGGTTGGCGGCGATTGTATTTATCAATACCAAACAACACCAGAGCGCTGGAATCCTAGGAGTGAACGAGACACCTCCGACGAGTCTATCACATTTACCATTGGCACCGACAAGTGTCCCGATGAGTCGAAGCGCTTCTGCAATGGTCCTCTGACTGCGAACACCGAATACAATATGGTTGTCCGACTGTTCACCAGTTCGGGCTACAACGACGCTGCCCTGCTAGAGTTCAAAACTGATGCGGCCATTAAGGTAACCCTCATTCTGGTCAGTGTCTGCTCTTGCCTGCTTTTAGCATTTGTCCTAGGCTTGGTTCTGCTTTGGGTGCGTAAGCGCATTGCCTGGTAAGTCATAATATAATAATATAAATAACCTTTATGTACTTAATTAATTCCCGAAGGCACCGCGACTCTGGTCAAGGCATTGAGGATCCCTTTGGTAATGTTATAGCGAAGAACTTTGCCATATTCTATGAGGAAGTTGCCAAACCTGAAAAACTGGCACGTGAGTTCAAGGAAATCACCGTGGTAGCCCTAGAACTCAGCTATAGCGCTGCGGAGTTGGGCAGCAATAAGAATCGCTATGCAGACATATATCCCTGTGAGTTCACAGTTCAAGATAACAATAATAAGATAACATTGAAGTACTCTATTAATTTAATATTTCAGATGACAAGAATCGAGTAATACTGGACATAGATACCGAGGGTTCTGACTACATCAATGCATCTTTTATCGACGTACGCATGGAAAGGAAAAAAAACCCATGAGGCCTCACCATCTCATTCTCTCTCTTTCTATATATCTACTTTTTAGGGTCACACCACCAAAAAGGAGTATATCGCAACTCAGGGACCTAAGCTCGAGAGTATAATGGATTTCTGGAGGATGGTACTGCAGCATAATGTACGCATTATTGTTCAGGTCACACAATTCCGAGAGGGCAATACAGTAAGGATTGGTTTTTTAATGATCAGAATGTAAATCTTTCTTAACTAAGCGAAATCTATTAAAGGTCAAATGCAACGAGTATTTCCCATATAAAATGCGCGGTCTAAGCGTCACCATTAAATCCAAAGAGCATTTCGATATCTATGATCGTACCGAACTTTGTGTGGTTCACGATAAATACGGTCTAAAGAAGAAGGTAGTGCACTTATATTTCAAGAAGTGGCCCGATCACGGCTGTCCGGATGATCCCATGAATCTAATCACATTCGTGAAGAAAGTAAAGGCAGAAAAGCGTCCCAACTACTCACCCATTGTGGTCCATTGTAGCGCTGGAGTCGGACGCACAGGAACATTCATTGGTCTGGATTTGATAATGCAACGCCTGAAGAGCGAATCGAAAATTAACATTTTCGAGACTGTAAAGAAACTGCGTTTTCAGGTATGTATTTATCAATTGGAATTTTTGTTAGTTTAATCACAATTTTATATTTTTGCAGCGAATGAAAATGGTGCAAACGCAACAGCAGTATACTTTCCTCTATGCCTGCACTTACGAACTGGTTAAGCACAAGATTCCTCGGGCAGCACTTAAGCTTGAGGGACGCACCAAGCCAAATACACCGCCGGCATCAAATACCAAAAAGGTCAGTTTCCCACTTCCGGATGCAACTGCCGTGCACGATACGCCAGACCCAGAGTTGGGTAACGGCGAAAATGGAACAACTACGTTGTCGTTACGAATTAACGGACTACGTAAGCAAAAGGATTTGGGTTCATTATACGAGCAGCCCGAGCGCAACAGTTATGGTCGACAAGGAAGTGAGAATGAGGAGGTCGCCATTTGATTTGAATGAGCATTTTGTGACATGATATACTAAGTGTTTATGTGTGTGTATTTATTGTATTATATGTGTACATATGTTTACTATTTAGCAACAATAATAGGCAAATGCATTGTACTGTGACAATAAACAAATATATTATACAATTTCATTGGTGCCGGGAATGTAATTTTCATTGTTGTTTTTGATTAATATTACGTTTTCTGTTAGACTCAAGTCTTCAATATTTAAAATACATTTTTACTGTCTACCGTAAAAATATTGGTTTTTGCAGCCCTGGCCATATTCTATTTCACCACACTTCTCTGACTATTTTTTTGCATATAAGATCGGAAGTTTTATTAGTAATAACTCTGGTTGGGATAGCCACGTTTGTCTTGAATTCCAAAAACTTTGTTGTTATAAAATAATGTCTTAGCCAAATATAATAAATTGGTAAACAAATAAATATATTTTTACTGGCAACCGTGATTTCGAACTCAAGGTGTGACCATTTTATCCATACGGCATTTTGTGCACTTTGATATGCAAAATACTATACTTTCATGGAACGTAAAACATTGGTATTTTTAAAATGCATTGTGCTGTCACACTTTAAACTTTATAGTAAACATTTATTATACGACTTGATTTTTAAGAAACCAGTAAAAGAATGTCGGAGCGAAAAGTATTGAATGTGAGTAGAATTATTACATTGAGTTCGGGAATTGCGACACTAACCATGCTTGATTTGTAGAAATACTATCCCCCGGACTTCGATCCATCGAAGATTCCGCGTATGAAGTTGGCCAAAAATCGCCAGTACACGGTGAGATTGATGGCTCCATTTAACATGAGGTGCAAAACCTGCGGAGAATACATTTACAAGGGCAAAAAGTTCAATGCGCGTAAGGAGGATGTGGAAAACGAAACCTACTTGGGCATTCGCATTTATAGATTTTATATAAAGTGTACCCGCTGCCTGCAGGAGATCTCTTTCAAAACAGACCCGCAGAATACAGACTATGAGATTGAAGCGGGAGCAACACGTAACTTTATGGCTCTTAAGCTAGCAGAGGAACAAGCTCGTCGTGAGGAAAGGGAAGCTCGGGAAGAGGAGGCAAACAATCCAATGAAATTGCTAGAGAATCGTACGCAGCAGTCTCGCAATGAAATCGAAATGCTGGAAAGTCTCGAGGAGCTGCGTGACCTTAATAGGCGTCAGCAAACTGTAGACTACAGCACCATGTTGGAACAATATAATCCAGCGGAAACAGAACGTGAACGATTGGATCGTGAGGAACGTGAAGACGAAGCCTTTGTTAAGTAAGTTTGAACGCAAGTTAAAATGTGACCATTATTAATTATACCCTATTTTCTGTGAAGATCTGTCAACTTTAAGAGTAAAACAGAAGGTAGCACTCGTATTGTTACGGAGGAAATAATTGAGGAAGTCAAGGAAGAGGAGATAAACCCACCAGCAGCTAAAGTCGCCAAACCAACATCTCTGTCAGCAGGCAACAATAATACTTCTACAGCACCCCCGATTGTGAAACGCAAGACACCCTTGGTGCTAGTTAGGCCGAAGGCAGCTCCTGCGCCTAGTGTAGCAGCCAGCAACTCCTCTGTTGCTGCCGCAGAATCCACTTCAAGTGCTACCCCTAAACCTGCGGCTCCAGCAGGACTTTCTCTCCTTTCTGCCTATAGCGATAGTTCTGAGGATTCCAATTGACCTAAGTACATAAATCAAATGTTTAATGTTTATACTGGATTGTACAAAATAAATGCATATTTTGTATTTAAATACGTCTACATAATTCTTTCATTTTAATGGCCAACTTTCCATCCACAGTGTTTTTATATTTTGAATTTTTATTATTTTTTGTTGACTTCATTATTCTTTCAACTAATTTTACCTTACATAGCTAATTTTCAATATTTAGTCAAGGCCATAAGCATAAGGCAAATTAATTTACATATTCATATTCATTTATATGTACGCCCATTACATTTTGAATAGGGCATTGATGAAATTAAATATACATAAATGTGAACATAATTGCTGCACGATCTTCATTCATTTACAATTAATTCATTCTTAGCAATTCATAGCCGATTCAGGGCAATATATAACTTAAAATTTATAATTAGAATCAAACAGATGCTATACTTATATACAGCTGCGTATTGTGTTTGAATTATAGTAATCATAATAATAATGCTTACAACTAGAAAAGCAATTGAAAATAATAAATAATATCACAAGCGAAATAAACCATTAGAAAAGATTAAATATATGTTTATATATATATGCCTATACAATTATAAGCATAAATTTTCCATGAAATTAATAATAAATCCATTCATTAAATTTCATAAATTACGAAGACACTGGTATGTTTCAACTGCCACATGGGTCAGCCAATATATACATATTCCTTCACGTGTGTATATATCTTATTGTATATAATAATAATATATAATATAATATAAAATATCCTAGATAAGGCCGCCTTCTGGGCATTCTGTCGAGGCAAGCTTCGTCACATTCATTATACATTAATTTTTGCATATTACGAGTAACAGTCTTTGTTCGTTTGTTGTATTTTCATAATTTTTTTTTTTGGGTGTTGGGTGGTTTCTTTCTATTTGGGGGGGCGCGAGAGGGTTAGCCTCACCAGTTTATTTGTGTTTGGTGTGTGCATTTCAATTTGGTACATGTTTAGTAGTGTGTGTGTTTTGCTTTGGTTTATCCTCCTTAAATGTCCACAGTGGTGGCCTGTTTGTATTCAACGCCAGAACTGTTTAGCTGTGCGCTGCATTTGCGAGGCAGCACTGGCGGTGCTGAAGCACCAGCACCAGTTGGGCTATGCCTATGCACATTCGCACCCAATCCCAAACCCATATCCACGTCCACGCCCCCGCCATCGTAATTGTGATTGTTGTTGCGCAGAAAACGCTGCTGCTCAGCTGCGCTATGATTGAGCCCATAGAGCTCGATGTCATCGTACTCGGAGACGCCCAAGGCACGAGAAGGTGCAAACTGCAACTCATTGTCATCATCTGGCTCATCCTCATCGCCATCGTCGTCGTCATCAATGCGGTGTCGTTGCTGACGCGGCGACAAAGCTACACCAAAGTCCTCGAGACTGCGTTTGTTGGCAGCATCCGATCCGGTTCCCGAGTCCTTGCTAGAAAGATGATCAGGCTGAGTCTCTAAATCGCTTTGCTGTAAATAGCGCTCCAAGCAGCGCTGCTCATATGATGGAGTCGTTGTGACTATCAATCGGCTCTGCGTCTGCCCGTCCCCACATTCTAAATCTGCCAAGCTGCGCGGTCGCAGTTGCGATTGCTGCTGCGTTTGATGTTTCTGCGCAGTACTTGTCACCGCATCCAGCACCAACTGCGATTGATGTGGTCGCAATTGAGTGCGGTTCAGTGTGGTCAGCTGCGTTTGATCCAGCGGCAATGTGTGCTGACTGCTTGTATGCGTGCGCGTTGCAAGACTGCGCATCAGCTTGCGACGCTGATAGCGCAGAGTGCAATAGATGATGCAGGCACCAATTAGGACACAGCTGCCTGTCAGTATCATCACGCCCAGCAAGAGGACATCGGTATTGAAGCTCTCCTTCACCACGAGTAGCTCTAGCTGAAGGGTTAGGGTGCGTGAGTTGTCCGTGATCTCGCAGCGATAGTGACCCGCATCATTGGACTGGGCGTTCACAATTACCAGCAACTCCTTGCTGCTTGTAAAGTAATATCTTTCTGCATCCTGTTGTGTGGGCGACTTGTGTAATGGCTTGTTCTCTCTGAACCATTCACGATGCGGCTGCTCTAGATCCACGTTGGCAGCATCGCCAAGGCATTCCAGTACACAGGTGCGTCCAAGCACCACTTCCTTGTGAACCAACGGTATGCTAGGCAGTGGTTTATCTGGAATATCCCTGATTTCGTTAGCATTGTTTTTTTTTTGTTGACTGCACATTTCATCTACTCACCATTCACAAGCAGTGTTGCGTTCACTTTGATTTCGCCAGCAGGACTTTTAGCGGTGCAAGTGTAGATACCCGAATCGCTTGGCTTCGCGTTGGTTATAAGGAACGCATCCTCCTCCCTTATCACCTGCAGGCGACGTTCCGTTGCAGCGGGAAAATCGCTAGCACCGAACTTTTGGAGGGCCATTTCAGGAGTTGGATCACCGCTGGCCGAGCAAACTAAGCGGGCCGTCTCGCCAGCATCAATCGACAAATTTGAAGGCACATGCAGAAAGCTGGGATGAACTGAAATATGAGATGAAATGCAATTTTGTTAAAAGGGAATCACGAATTTAGATTAACTTGTTACTTACTGCCAATGGAGATCTTAAACTTTTGAGCATAGGTTGTACCAAAAGCATTGGAGACAACACACTGATACCGTCCAGCACTCTCGTAGCTGACATTGGAAAGACGCAGATAGCCATAAATGGTCGTTTGATTCGTGCGCTGATCATGATGGATTTGCGTTTCGGTGACGGCGCCGTCGTGAGTTGTTTGCCTCTCCAGTACGTGCTGATTGTCGTGACGCCACTTGATCTTCAACTCATCTGCGGCAGCCATTGAAGCAGCTGCCGGTGAGCTGGCGATGCATTCTAGGGTTATATTGGCGCCCTTCACGGCCAACATATTGCTGGGCTCTTTCTGCACCACGGGTTTGGGTGAATCAGCTGCAATTGCAAAGAATTCGAGTTGTAGTTCACCGAAAGTAGGTAATACTATAGAGGGACTTACAGCAAACTAGCTCCGAGTTTGTTAGCGTAAACAGTTGTCTATCGAGCAAATGCTCCGGATAACCGCAAACCACTTGAGTATGCAGTTGCTCCGCTTGAGAGCCGAACCTACTGAGCAGCCACTGACGGAACCAAAGCAAATCGCAGTCGCAGATAAAGTTGTCCGATTTGAATGTGAGTCGCTGCAGCTTTAGCATGTGCTCAAAGGCATTCGGTTGAATGCTGGCCAATGCATTGCCACCCAGATTGAGCAGCTCTAGATTGTTCAGACCGCTGAGTGCTTTGCTACTGATCTGCTTCAAATTGTTGCCATAGAGATCAAGACGTCGGAGCTTGCGCAATGTCTTGAATGGCGCCATCGCTGATTGATCCTCAATAATCCACGCCAGACGATTGCGACGCAAGTTCAGCTCCTCGAGGTTCTTCACACAGTCAAAGGTATTTTCTTGCAGATACTGCAGATTATTGTGCGCCAAATTCAATTGCTTCAGGCGCTTGAGGCAATCCAAATGCTGCGGCTTAAACTCGCTAATGTAATTGTGCGACAAATCGAGCGATTCCAAGGACTGAGTAAACTCCCAAGTGTCCAGTTCAATATGTGTTATGGAGTTGTTGGACAGACTGAGATGATGAAGCTTGGTCAAGTTGAAAAGACCCTGGCGGGAGAGCGAACTGATGCCATTGTGGTCCAGTTCGATGCTCTCAATGTTGCGCATCACATGGAAGATGCCATCCTGCATTTTCCGTATATTGTTTGCCTTGAGCTGGAGCTTTTGCAATGAGAACAAGCCTCGAAACGTTGACCAGTGGATCTCCAGTTGATTATAGTTCAGTGAGCTGAAAAGCAAATGATTGATTAGCATACACACATAAGTTAAACAATATTGCTAAACTTACAGTTTCTTAAGGCGAGTCAAATTCTGGAACACACCCACTGGAAGGCTAATCAAACGATTGTTGCTCATCTCCAGATCCGTGAGGTTTCCCAGCATTTCAAATGCACGCTCATCGACGCTACCAATCTCGTTGGCATTAAGTATTCTGTAATTGATCATAATTAACAATTATATTTTATTTGTTTTCTTGTCTTAATTTGTTTGCAACTTACAAGTGCGCCAATCGATTGGGCCGCACAAACATGTTAGCTTCGACGCTGTGCAGCTGATTCTTGGTCAGATCAAGTGATTTTAGCTTTGGCAGCAAGGCGAGCGCTTCTCTGGAGATGCGCTGAATGCGATTGTGGGCCAAGTTGAGTTGCCTTAACGAGCTGAGGCCCACGAGCATGGGCATAACATCCAACTGATTCCGTTTTAAGGTGCTGTTGTGGCGGAAACATTTAAATTATAATAAATTCTTAAATATATATTAAATATAGATTAAGTGTTCCTTTATTGATTTTATGATTTTGAAAAATTGCAACTTTGCAATTTCTTTTATTTTATTATTGGAGAAAAAACACTTGTTGTGCACGATGAAATTCAAACATATGAAGGCAAGCAGAAAAGTACTAAAAGTGGGCAGGGTGATCATCTCTAGAGGAAACCTACATAGATCAGTGTGGCTGCGTATATGACAAGGTCACACGCACAGTATACTAACTTTGTCACTATCGATATCAATCGGTCGCGACCACACTGTCAGCTGGCCTGTCAATTAAATTTTAAGAATTTAAATCGCATTTCAAAAAGATATTTAATCAGCTAATTATTTGCTGAACTGATTCGAAATTTAATTATTTGCAATATATTTTTATACCCGCTTTTCGTATTTTTAATGTAGTACTTTATCTATATGCTGAATATATCTATTTTAGAATATAGTTTTATTGAAAATGGCAAGCGAGTTTATCACAGCGCGCACACTTGACAGTAGCTTTCTCACTTGTTATTTCGAAAAATGAATAAAAATATGGAATAAATTGCTCAATTCTTTTTCGACCCTGCGGCTGAAATAATTATTTACTACATGCCTTTTTCAATTGACTCGATATTATCTGTGTTGATATCTTTTGGCAAATGGAACAATTAAATCAATATTTAGCCGTTTCTTTTGCTGTTGCTAATTATTACTCACAGTTTTAGCAGTTCGGTAAGATTTCGTATCGCCAGGACGGTGCTGTCGTTCAATTTGTTGCCTGCCAGATGCCTGTGGGTAGAAAATTAAAAATAAATATAGTACGTTAGAACTTGAAATGAAAATGCAAAACAATGTTAGCTGATTGGATTTGGCAAGTCTCTAATTAATGCAGTAAATGACTGCAATTATGCTGCAATTTGATAACTATCAGTCAGACGCAAGCAAGCAAGCAAATCCACCATCTGGCAATTATTGATGCATTGCAGTCGATAACTGACGTCGAGGCGGCGCACTTTTGCATAATTTTGTTTTGTTGTGCATTAAATTGATTAAATGCGAACGCGCGGCGATTAAATATCAACCCCCGAAACACACAAACCAAACAAAAATTAAATTAAATGTGCTTCGAACAGCAAATACTCTAAGTTTTCAAATGTCGAGATATCTACAGTATTATCTACTCTATTACTATTTTTTTATATATTCAAAATTATAGTAAGAAAATGTATAAAACATCTTCCTAATTAGCTTTTACTATTATTATTGTTACTATTGTGTATTTCAATTAAAAAAATTGCAAATATATATTAATACTAAATGTGGTATGTGCAATATAAATTTTCCTCTAAAAAAAAAAAGTTTACATATTATAAAAATGTTCAAGAAGAAATTCTCCACTTGGTATGTATTCTTTATTTTGATTTATTTCCCATTAATTTGTGAAATATAATATTAAATTAAATTCAACTTTCAATCAATAAAATAAATGAATCATATTTTGGCTAATTCTACATTTGCTAAATACTTGAAATCAATCATTCAATTCATTTACATAAATAAATCCTCACTGCCAACTACTTCAAGCAATTTTTTTAAATTAAAAAAAGAAAAAAAAAATAAAGAAATCTCTAAATTCTTGTTACTTTAATAAAAAAAAATCTATTAAAAAAATACTGGATTAAAACTTTATAATAGTAAATAAATTAAAAAAATTATTAAAACCAAAAAATTATTTACATTCGTTTTCTGTGTTATAGAGTATATATTACAAAGTCAAATATCAAAAATATGAGGAGGGTTGTTGCATTTTTTTTTTTGTTTTTGCAAATATTCATTGCTGGGGGGTTGCTTTTAAAACCGTGGGCTTAACAACAGTATATGGGCCATTAAGTTGCCGTTTTTTGAGGTTTCGGTTTACTTACAGCGTTTGTACATAATTTGGCAGGGCGGGCACGCGCTCCAAATGCAGCTTATCACAATCGAAGAAAGCGTTCAGGCACTTGCACTCCTTTGGGCAGTAAATGTTGTTGTTGTTGTGGTTGCTGTTTTTAGCATTTGCATTCGCTGACTCGGCAGCAGCTGCTGCCAGCGCCTTCTCCGCCTGCTCGTATTGATCGCCATCGTCGGCCACGAAACCGTTCGTTTCCAACGAAGCTGACGCAATGGAAGGAGCAGCGTCCGCGGCGGCAGCGGCAGCAATGTCTAGTGGAATATGCAGAGCATCGAAATCTTCATCAGCCAGATCCTCAGATTCGTCCTCATGCAGTGGCAAGTAATGTAGATGCTGTCGATGCGCCGCTGCTTCGCTGTTGTAGCCAAAAAAAGGAGGAGCAATGACTCCTCCTCCACCTCCACCGTTATTCTTGGCTAGCATCGCAAAGAGTTGTTGTTGCGGCAGTTGTTGACTGAAGGTGGCGCCACCCGATTTGAGCAAAGCGCTCAAAGGTGACGTCGACGATTCGCCGCCTGACATTGATGTCGATGTGGACGCTGACGGCGCTGCGGCAACGACGTTACTTTGACAAATTGTTGTAGTTGTTATCAGCAGCATGCACGTAATTAGTAGTAATTTATTGATTTTATTGAAATCATTGCTTGTTTTTGTTGTCGCTGTCGTTGTTGTTTCAGTTGCCGTAGTAGTATTGTAATAATTGCAATTATCATTATGGGTGCTTTTTATTGTGGCTGCTGCTATTGCGTTCTCCTTCTTCTCCTCCTCCATCCCGTTTTCGTTGTTACTGTATTGTTGCTGCTTGCGTCGACGGCGGCGCCGTCGCCACTTGGTACCCATGCTTAGCGTTGCGAGACGCTGCAGTAACGCTGACAGCGTCATTAGAATTTTGCTAATGTATTGGTACTTGGTGTTGTTGTTGGTATCGCTGCTGCTGCATATTCGTCGTTTTCGATAATTATTAAACTTTGTCGTTGCTGTTGTTACTGCGCCACATGCGCAATCCTTATCCCTTTCCTGTTGCTTGCAGTTTATAGCTGAAACGTGCATTTTGCAGCGTTTTGCTTTATACTCTCTTTTTTTAATTTGCTTTTTGTATGCTTGATAAATTCGTTTAATTTCCACTGCCCTTTGCTTTCTTACATTTCGAATCAGTGTTGTGTTACTCCTGCGCAGCAGCTTCAGAGGGCGAAGCTTTGTCAGCGACCAGTGCTGTAAAATTCGTTCTCATTGTCGCCAATTTCGAAAGCCGCATGGTCATTAACTGTAAATAGTAAAGAAAAAGAAGAAAATTAGAGATGGACTGCCATATTTGTTTGATATTCAATTTTTAAATTTATCATAGCCAATTTTACGATCATTATAACGTACAATTAGCAGAATATCACTGACAGTGTTTAATATATATGAGGGCTTAGCTTAGCTTAGCACACCGCACGAGTAAATAAATAATAACCTATAAACACAGAGATGCCAAAAGACAGGCAGTGTGCAAAATAAATGCTCGTTAAATTAAAATACGACCGGATGTTTTTTGTGCGAAAAAAATAAAAACACGAAAAACGGGCAGTGCTCAATGCTTTATAAACACAAACAAATCGCAAAGGCAGCGCAGCATCAGCCCAATGCATAAAAAAGAAAACAACAAAAATATCTTCAACTTGTTGAAATTGTGCAGCGTTTTGCATTTTGTACTTCAGACCAAAGCACCCACACACACACCCGCACACATACACCGATTCACCTATACTCAGGCATCAACACATGCGCTGCGCTGCGCTGACAAGAAATTCGTTGACATTCAGATAAAGAACACTGCGCACATTCCGCTATCAGCTAAACTGGGGCGTGCTCGACATTGAGACGCTCACTAAGTAATCAGCATGATTAAGTAAAAAGTAAAGTTCTGAACGTTGTTTAATAATTTAAAGCGTAAATCGCTTTCAAAAAGCAAAAAATAAATAAAATTGAATACAAATCAGTAGGTTTCTTGACACCTCTGACTTACTGTAATAAGTAAGAGTGAGCTCGATTGTGAGTCACTCGTTGTTGAGTGACTAATCGCAAATATGGTAAATATTTGATATAATAAGAAATAAATTGTCAATATGAAAATTGGGTAAATAAAATGATGTATCCATATACTTCTATTACTTCTCTACTAAATTATTATTATTGAATCATTTAATATATTTAATATAGATTACATTGCCGCATTCAGAGTTTTAACATTCTTTTTCTTACAACTGTAAAATTGTTTAAGCCCTACATTTACCACTCTGAGATTATTAGGAATAGAATTATGAAACTGTAGTTAGTATTGATTATTCCTTAATAAGTCAAAAATTGAAAGTTTGTTTTACTTTATCGTCATATATTTAGTTTGTGCTCTTCGATTTAACCTTATAGCTATAGTGGTAATAGTATAGGGTTAGAATAAGCATCACAATTGCTTGTAGCTTTTATTTAATTATTTTCTGAAGAAAAGCCGTTAAGCGGAAGCCGAATGCTGTTTTCTTTAATATGGTTTTCCAAGTCTCTGGAAAAGCAGACTAATACTTGAGTAATACAGGTTTGCAGACACGTTCAGTTCAGTTGATCAGCAATGTTCCCAGGCCAAAAACACCCACCAAAAAGGGCAACAAGGCGAGCGGGAGGAGAAAGAGGAAGAGGGGAGGAGGTGGTGTGCTGTCTCGGCGGCTGCAAAAACTCAGCAATGGCCGCAATTACCGCACCAGACATGACCATATAAATATAATGTACAGATATACGAGTACGTACTTATAAGTTATATAGAGAAGCGGCTTTTGCTTTTGCCCGGCTACTCAAAATGGTTCGACACACATACACACACACACACACACTACACGCAGGCGGCACACAGAGTCGCGTTAAAATACCCAGACAACCAAATTTAGTAACACAAAGCAACAACGTAAAGCATCTCAGCTAGCTAAAGAGCAAAGCGTAATGAAATCAAATAAAAAAGTGCCCGACACAAGGAATTGCCGCTGTTGTTGCTGCTGCAACCAGAGAAACAACTTAGTTGTAGAATTTTCTTCAAAGAGTTTTTCCACATTTCTCACAACTCCATTTTCCGTTCTTGGGTCTGCCTGTCTATATATAGTCGAGTTTACTATATAGAGATGTTCTTGCTCAAGTGTCCAAAGTGAAGTGCTTTTGATTAGTGTTAGTTTGCCATCAATATAAACAACAACAAATTGGCCTCAATATTGTATTTTGTTGCAAGTTGTATTCGATTTCGAGTTCCATCGAGTATTGAGGGAACACTCCCTCAACAAGTTTGTCTCAGATAACTTTTTTTTTAGAGGGTTCCTCTACACGTAGCACTAGAGACGTGCAATTATCTAATCAATAGGTTCACACTGTCTACGATCGTGTTGTTAAATGCGGTATCTACAGAGGAAATCAATTTATACCACCACATTTATTGCAGCAGTTCATTTGGAAAGCAATATTTAAAAAAAAAACTCTCAATAAGTTGCTATAGATTATCTTGAAAACTAATCTATAGCTATAGCTTCATGTAAAATGTAAATGAAATATTTCGATACATTTTTTAAAAAATCAATCAATCTGCATCGCAAATCAATCACATGATAAATGACAAAGACGACGAAATGAAAGATTAGCAAAACCCTCTCGAATATGCGACGACACCTACAGATAATTGGAAGGCATTATCAATTAATCTATTGATCAACGTCTGTTTTTTATGCGAGTGGCCGCCTATAACATGATGACAGCGATTGGAAACTTTTGTCTCGTGTATATCGATCAATATCATGAAATCCCCCAAAAACCTTATCGAGTTGCTGTATTCATTTTCGTTTTTCTCATATAAATTAAACACACGCACACACAGATGATACAATTTTCACACACCAATCACCAATCAGCGACGTTTATTTTTATTCTCCGCTAATTTCCGTAGATCTTCAAAATTTGTGGCGGCCATTTTGAATTGATTTGCATGCATAAAGAGCTGACTTAGTCGGCCGCATGTTGATTAACATAGGTTCTGGGCAAAAATCCCAAGAGTAAACCAGCTAGCTGGCTGCCATAAGGCAAAACCCACGACTATTAATTTTATATTTTTGGTTAGAGCTTTCACTTTGAACTCTATTTTGGACAGCTTACAGACAACAACAAAATTTACGACGGCCAACTTGAATGCAGATTTTGTGTTTTTATTTTGAATGCAAATCTATTTGGTTATGTGTGTGTGTGTGTGTTTTTGTGTGTGTTTTATTGTAGCTTTGTCTACTCCCTCACAAATTTATTAGATAACGGTACAAGGTGGGTATTGTTTTCTTACGAAAACGACAAAATGTCGTCGTTGTTAGCTGTCGAACTCAGCGTAGATGATACGATAATGCCACAGATAAATATACAATGAATGGGCTAGCAGAGGCGAACAGCTCCAGATACGAGATTCATTAGACCCACATATATAAGCGTGTATTTGCTTAATGATCATTGGCCGAAAAACATTAAACATCATTTTACACTAGATTATAGAGCAGATAGTCGGAGAAGAAGACACAGAAAGAGAAACAGTGACAGAAGGCAAGAGGACTTTAGATTTTATGATCTTCATACACATAACGTAAGACAATAATAAGCAAGGGATTTTCGTGTTCTTGATACCCTGCTTCCACTACAAACATTATAATTTTATGCAGATGAACGTTTTAACCAAATATTATAATAGGTGAATGTATGAAGAACAGAGAATTAATGCAGGATACCTTTTAAGTTAAAAGGAATCTCTTTTCGTTTCATTTACAACCCATTATTTGAAATAAGGGTTTCTCAGATTTTGCGAATTAGAATGCGTCTATCATCCAAAAAGATGCATATCAAATCCCTTTCTATCTATTTTTCCTCTGGAACATATTAACTATAAAAGATAGTGCGTCAGTCAATTTTACATTGATCCCAAAAAACAAGCTATTGCTTCTTAGGCGGAATCTGTTGTATTTGACCGTCTTATACTTTACTATTTTTTAAAGATAATGTGGGATTTAGTGGTATATATCTTTGTATTTACCAATAATCGAAAAAAAACGTCAATGATTAATGAACCTATAAGTAATTCTGTAATATGGATTATATATTTAAATCAATTTATACATGTGAATATAAATAATTTAAGAGTTCCACATAAATAAACTTCAGTGAACAGGTCTCTCATAGTCGGTGCTTAATTGTAGTTTTCATGTTTGCTTAATTTTCCGGTTGTAAAATTTTACTTGAATTTTAAATTGAGACAAAAAAATCTTTATTTTGTATGTCTGCTGTCTTTTGATTTGGTTTTAAACATTAAAATTTTGCTGGCTATGTTTTTTTTCTGTTTTTTTTTTTGTTGCTGTCGCCCACAATCTTTTCTCTGTTTTTTTGCTGTTTCTATTTGTGTCTTTTGTTTTTGCTGTTTGCTTATTGCTTTTGCCGCTAAATGAATAAAAATATATACAATATTTTTTGTCAATAAACTGAATGTGCATAGCTCTGCGAATATCTGCTTGCGTGTGTATGTGTGTGAGTGTGTGTGTATATATTTATACGTGCATGTGACAGTTGACGTTGGCGTAAAAAAAGCACAGCTAAAGTCAAAGCGCGAGCAGTGGGCGGGCAGTAATTTGAGTGGGGAAACGACTGAGGTGTGGTGGAGTGCGTTGTGGTGTGGTGAGGTGATGTGGGGTACGGTGGGGTGAGAAGAAGCTGGGTTGAAAGCAGCTACAGCTGCCGTTGCCAAAATGCAGCCAGCACTACAGTACAGTGGAATGCAAAGTTAGTGTAGTGATTCAAAATTTAAATCTATATTGTGTTCAAGGGAAATAGATACAGAAAGTCTATGATTATGTTTGTACAAATTGGTAAGCAACATTATCTTTCAGAGCTGCTATTCAAAATTCTAGCACTTCATTATTTATTATCTATTATTATGTCATATGTACAGGTTATAAATTTAGTGTATTACATCAGTGAATAATATTCCCATTTGAGTTCATTTAATCGAACAACAAAGTGTATTGACTTGGCATTTTTTTTAGTTGAAACTTTTGGACCTCAACTACTATTAATTGAATGTAATTGCTTATAAGCCGATTCCAAGAAACACAAAGCCGATCAGTGATCACTTGTCAAATTGATCGGTAAGATCTGTAGCATAAACTCATACACAGTGAACATTCACAGTGTGTGTGTGTGTGTGCGAGTTTTGACTCATTTGATTGTCTCTTTTGAGTGTAATCGATTCGCCTCACAGAGCTCAAGCAGCAATTGAGAGCACATAAAATTTGTTCGCCATCCATTCCACTCCCCCCTCAATTTGTCTCTTGCGCTTTATGCAATGCTTTTTTTTTGTTGCCTATAGTCTGTAAAAAATACACGAGTAACAGCAAAAGCGACGACAAAATTGAAGCTGCGTTTTTGTCGCGTGGTGTCTGCTGTCCTGCTCTGTCTCTTTTTCTCCTTTACTCTTCCTCTCAGTCACTCGATGTCTCGATCTGTGGTACATCTGTATGAAGGTGCGTGGGCACGAGAACGGAAACAGCGCGCAGTCGACGTCGCTGTTGGCAGCTCTGTTGTCTGTCGCTGTTGACGTTACGTCAATACACGCAGTGTGTGTGTGTGTGTGAGTGTTTCATATTCGCCTCTTTGGTTTACTATAACAACGTAAAAGGTAAGAACGTTGCCTATTGCCGCGCTGTCTGCGGCGACTAATTAGGTAACGTGCCAGCAAGAGCAGAAAAAAACAAACAGAAACAATAACAAAAACCCATGATAAGAGCAGCGCAGTCGCTGCGCAGCAACAACGACGCAAATAGCAACATTAATTTTGCACAGACACACTCACACACATGCATACACACACACACGCCAACAGTCACACAGACAGCGTAAAATAAAATCGAATAAGACAGCAACTGCGGGCCTGCCAGGCTGTCTGGCAACGTCGGCAGCGACTGCCTCGCATCCACTGCTGTCGTTGTTACTTTTGTTTTCGTGTTTGCAAAAATAAATTTAATTTTGTAGTCATTAATTTTCCACTCTAGATACGAACGCAAGCCGCTGTCTCCCTCCCCCACCTTGGCCAAGCATTCATCTCTCTTCCTCTCTAACTGTGGGCCAGCTAATTAAATAACTAAGAGTTTTTTCTTTTCATAATTGTTGGCTTATTTCATTGCCTTCTGCTTGGATGCCTTGTGCTCTGCCTCCTCCATTCACGCAAGCCGCATAACGGTTTTAATAAAACGAGCGATGGAGTGACGGAAGGAAGAGGAAGAAAACGAGGAGAAGACAAGCCATGGTCAGTTTGTAACTTTTGTGGATTTTCTTTAACCATTTTCAAGTTCAATTTAACGCAATTAGTAAACAGCTCGATTGTGCATCTGTGTGTATGTAAATAAGTCAGTACTTGTGTGCGAGTGTGTGTGTGTATAATAAATTAACGTCTTTTTTTATCGCTTTAATGATAAACCGTTTTGCTTGATTGCTCTAAGGCACATAAATAACAAATAAACAAAGCATATTATTATTGTTATTGTTATTGTTGTTGCTTGTGACTTGTGATAAGACTATGGTTGGCGATAGGTGATATCATATGCCAAAATGTACTCCCCATATATGTCTATATAGTAGAGTGGTCTGGCAGTCAGGTGGACTCGGTTTACAGAAATAGCCTTGAGTATCAATAAAAAAAACCAGCATTAAATAAGCTACTGTCAAGAATACGGAGACACTGAGACGCACTCGGATGAACTCTACAAATAACTATGCTATCAGAAAAATATTTATTTTGCAATGAATTACTATCCTAATTGATAAAACATAAAATTCCTTTCACTGATAATAGTAGCTGAAGTAATAGGCAAAAAGATTTATAAATGTGATCGCAAAAGAACTCTTTGTATAAATTCCTATAAATAAATTTTTAAATTATAGAAATTTAATAAGATTTGTTGAGTCAATGCATAATCAAATTTATAAGTAAAATATAACATCACTAAACGATTTTTCTACGGAACATAAATAATGAGTATTTCCATAGTAGATTGGAAATTCCAATTCGTCAATTAAGTATCATTAATTCTATTAATTTATGGACAATTTAAATGAAACTGAATCGTTGCGTTAGTATTGTAAAATTTACAATCCAGTTTCTTGGAAAGAGACATGATAACTCTTAGTAAACGATGGTTATAAAAAAATAAAAATGAAGTATGAAAAATAAATAGTGATTGCATTTTGAAAATAGAGTATTCGTCAGTCCTATTAGGTTGTCTAAGCTCGAAAGTATTTGCAGTTTGTTATTTGGAATGGTGTTATCATTGCAGACGATAAGCAGGCAGAAAACAAACGACGCACAACATTTTTGATGGGGCCTTAGCAGACTTACGACCTAATTCAGATAATGCCGAATGGACTTTTTTGTCCAGGGGTTTCGTTAGCACTCGGAGAGAAGGTGAGAAAACAATTTCTTTTTCACCTTGAACTGAAACTCAAACGTGTAAGTGCAAGATCATGCTTAATATTGTCGGAGTCTGAGGTGAGCGAGCTTTAAACCTCTTAGGTCAGAGTCAGAGGTGGGATATCCAGCAGCGCATTCAAAATTAATCCGCAGCGCAATAATTTCAGATTAAATTGTATTTTTATTTTTTTCTATACGTTCAATTTTGTTGGTTGGCAAAGCGGCTCAAGAAAATCTTCAGGCATGTCAAATTGAGTTCCATTCAAAAAGGAAGAAATCGAAATACGCGTACGAAATAAAAAACACCAACACAAAAAAAGCTACAAAATGCGGGCAGCACTGCTGAAGAAACGAAAAGAGGCTGTCAAAAGATCTTAACGATGAACAAAACAAAAAACAAAAACAAAAAAACAAGCAGAGAGAAGAGGAGAAAAGCAGAGACGCGATCCTGCCAGAAGAAGACTTACAAAAATGCAAAGGGCTGTCAGTTTGCTTGGCTTCGGCTTCGGCTTCGTTTTCGTGCGGCTCGCATGAAAGCAAGAGGGAGATGGCACGTCTTGTTATTGTTGTTCTTGTTGTACGCCGCTAGTGGGGAGGGGAGGGGGGAAAGAGATGGCCGCCTTGTCTCATCGGAGCCAAGTGAGAAAACCAAGCGCGACACCAACACCAAAAACCGGCTATGGGGCAGCAGCAGCAGCAACGCGTCTTCTTATGGCAAGGGAATTGAATTGAATTTCCAGTGGACGTTAAAATTCTGCCTTTGCCTTTTTCGAAGGTGTGAAGAAAAAATAAAATACAAAGCCCAACGTCAAGCAGCAACAACAACAACAACAAAGCAGAGCAGCACAGCACGAAATTCTGAAAAACTTGAGCAACAATGCCCGAAACGAAATGAAACGAAATCAACTGAAGATCTGCGGAACACAGAACGTCCCAAGCGATGCCAAAGTCAGGAAAAAGAAAAGAAACTGAAAACTGGATTGAGCGTCGTTTTCCAGCGCTGTCTCCGGCGTCCGCTGTCCGCTGCCTGTTGCCTGTCAGAGGCAGAGTGTTGCAAGAGGCATGGGGCAGACTCTTTGGGATTTCAGAGTTATATTCTTGTTGTTGTTCTTGTTGTTATTATTATGCTGCTTGCTATGATCTCTCCGCATGTGGCAGTGTGTTAGAAGCATCTGTTTCTCGTGGCTCTGTCGTTATTGTTGTTGTTGTTGTTGTTGTTTTTGCCACTCTGGTCATTCTGACAGGCCTCAAGAGCTCTGAAGGCTGCCGCTGCCCGCTCTCAAGTAACTAAGGTGAAAACTACTTACAATACTCTTCTTTTAATAAGGAAGACTGTTCCGAAAAGAATCCGATTTTTTGGGTATTCTACGACAACTTTGAATGGCCTACAGCATTATATGGCTTAAATGCCAAGAGGATAAAAGAGGCATTGAAAAATGTTAAATAAATAATTGAACTGAAAAAATACTAGCAGTGATTCAAGGCATTTCGAATTAATTCCTTTAAAGGCTCGTCAATATTTCATATATTTAATGCCATCTTTTCAGCTAAAATTTTTTTTAAAAATTATTTCTAACTTTCTATATTATTTTTTATTTTGCGTATTACTATTTGTAATTACAAATATAACTAAAAAAGTAATGCAAAGTTAAAAATCTTGAAATATTCATATCATTAAAAAAGTGTACTTCAATTGCTTTATTTAAATATTTAATGTTGAGTATTTCTACTAAGTAAAATTTGAAAAAAAAAATGTACTATACACTTACTCTTAAACTTTAAGTTGGTTCAATTTTTGTAGTTATTTATATTCAAACTCCCTAAAAGTTGCATGATTTGTTTATTTGTTTGAAGGTAGTATTTTTTTGAAAAATAACTTATTTTCAATCCTTAGTATATTGTTAATACCAAGTATTATTTCATAAAAGTTATTGATTTATGTCTCTTTCAGTTTTTAATTTTAAAATTGTTTCGTAATAAGATTTAATATTAATCCTTAGATTGCATAACATATCTTTCTGATTAAGTTTTTAAATTTTCCAAAACTAACGTGATTTATATTATTTAGTATATGAAAAAGTATTATTTCATAAAATTTATTTTCTTTTCAGTTTTGAAATTTTATAGAAGTGAAGATTAGGCAAACTCGCTTCGATTTGGATGCTTCCCTCAGGTTTCCCAAAGACTATTCAAAGGTCTGTGCTAGGGTACGGCAATGTGTTCCACAGGTGTGCAGAGAGAGAGAGAGAGAGAGAGAGAGAGAGAGAGAGAGAGAGAGACAAAGCGGGACAGACAGGCAGACAGACAGTCAGCATAGATACCCACATAACAACATAACCAGCCAGCAACTATTCAACTTCGAACCGAATCTGATTTCTGAAACTGATTGTGTATACGTTTCTGCTGACGTTGTTGTTGTTGTTGTTTGTGTTGTTGTTGTTGCCGTTGACGTTCTTCCCAACGTCAATTCGAGTTAAACCTACGAGGAATCCTCCAGATACTTGCACACACACAGACACGCAAGCTGACACACAGATACACGCAGATATACAGATACAGATAGAAAGAGGCAGCCACATGGAGGCGACGCGTCGGTTGGCTTAAATTGGTTTTTATTGTTGCTGCACATGTCCATTGTTGGTGTTACCGCTTCGTTTTGACCATAGTTCTTCTTCGTTGTTTTTTTTTTTTTTTTTCGTTTTGAACCTTTCTTTGAAGTCGCATTTAATTCTTGGCGTGTTTTTTATTTTTCTTCCTCCATCTCCGTCTCCATCTTCATCTCCATCCCCATCTCCTTCGTTTGCTTTTGTTGTGCAGCGCTCCAAGTTTCAAGTCTCTGGCAAGGTGTGAAGAAAAGAATTTTTCTGTGCAATAATCTTGATGCCTTTTTAAGATTTGTTGCTGCTGCTGCTGTCTCTGGTTGCTGTTGTTGTTGTTGTTGCCTTTCTTGTTGTTGTTGCTTCTCCTTAGTTGGCGGAGCTGCATTTTTGTTGCTGTTGTTGTTGTTGTTAGTTCGTTTCGTTTCGGTTGAAAAATGGTTTTGGGGCTTAAGAAAATTTACGCCATAAAATGTGAAAATAATTGGATACACTCGCATCTCCTTTTTGAGTCTGCACTTTGAATGCATTTCAAATTGCTAATGATGAGAAGAAGCCTGTGTGCTGCAAGCTGCAAGCTGCCAGTTTTGTGGCACACACAGATTCCTTCCGTGAGACAAGCAACGGACAGTTTTCAGTCTCCAGTCGCCAGTCTCCAGTTGCTGCCTCCTTCAAAGAGCCAAAAGCCCTCATTGCCAGCCCAGGCAACCATTAAATGCATTTATTTATGAGACCCACCGATATGATCTTGACTGAAATTGCAGCTCATATGCATACGAAACCGAATAAAGTTAAGGGACGACTCATAAATGATGCGGATGCGGATATTGTGTGATATTAAATTTAACTAGAATTCACACCTTGAGGCAGCCACAATCTCAAGTCGGAAAGTGGTTAACTGCGTTTAAGATTATGAGATTATGTTATAAATATCGAAAATAATTACAATTATTATAATAATATACGGAATCGTGCAAATAATATCTACTAATTAAATCTTTCCACGATTGCACTTACAGAATATTGTTTTATTGTTTGGGTATATCCCCAATTATTCAAATATTACTGACAATATCTCTAGCTTCCAACGAATTCATAAATATTAATTATGGGTTATAACAGCGAAAACCAAAGGGGAATATAAGGTATTGACACCTTTCAGTGACAACTGAAACTAAATCACAACATTTTTAATAACGATTAAAGCTTAGCTAAACCAAAATACAAATGAACTTTCAGTTCTCATTAAGTTATAATAACATTATAAGCAATGGGTGCCGGGTATACAAACAGCAATTGCAACTTGCACTAATCATACAAAAAAATCCCCCAAGGGAAAGAAAAATGCGAGGGGGGCAGCGGAGAAAGCACAAAACCAGCACGAACATTAAAACAACGACTAACAAAAAAAACAAAAAAAAAAATGTAAAAGAGCACAGAACCTCATAACTAAATTGCATTAAGTGTAATTATAACTAATTAGGAGAAAAAAACAAACACAAAAAGTAAAACATGGATAACTGAAAATGGGCAAAAGAAAGTTGCCAACTAAACAATACCCTTTTGCAAATTACTGTATTATATAGTATATAATAGAAAACATAACAACAACATAATGCATATGCTTATTGTAAAGGGTATTACAAACCGCATAAGTAGAACATCGAAATGAACTCAAAGCAGCAATAACATATTGTATTTTTCCATGTTGACCATGGAAAGTTATTAAAGCCAGTGGAAAACCGTGGAAATGATTTGCAATTTGCGAAATGCGAAATGCAATACAACAATGAATGATTTAATTAAGCAACTGTTTGACTCAGCATGAGATTCATTAGAAAAGGGGAAATTGCTTTTCGATACGAATCTAACTAAGAATTAGTACGTAGTTGGGGAATTTATTCAATTTTCTACGACGAATAAGAGTTAATCTTACATTTCTTATTATTTCAGAGTTAATGATCAAATAACAAATAAACTACATCTATCTAAGCGTATAACGTTTGTTGTTAAATATAATTCCAATTGTACAATTTAAATTTATTAATTTCTGACAACCGAAGAAATTGATTTAACAATACAAGTGTAATCAGTTCTGTTGTAAGTCTTGATTAAGATAAAGAATACAATTTCTAAGAAATACTATAATCCTATTAGGGGAAAAAAGATTTCCAGCTATTCTATTGATAAAATGCTAAAGCATTGAGTTAAGTGTTGAATAATGGAGCGCTTGGAGACTGTACCGTAGATACTATAAAGTCGGGGGTTCAATTATCGGACTCATACAAGCATCAGCATCGAGTAGTACTCGTATAGTTATATGCGGAGACTGGAAGGCGGTTCAAGCTTTAGCCCATGGCTCAACTGCTTCCACGAGATGCAAAGAGAGAGACAAACGGGCACAATGAACCTGTGGCCTCTGGCGGTAAGAGGTAAGAGAAGAGAGGCCGACGATATGGGCAGGCAAAATAAATCATTTAATATAGCGCGCCATTTATCATCTAACATTGCTGCATATCATTCTTCATCTTAGCACACACACACACACACACACATACAGAGACACACACCAATACACAGTTGGGTGCCTGAGGAGTCGACAAAATAAAAGTGGAAGTAGAAATAGAAGGCAAATTCAGCATGTGTACAAAAATGAATGAAGGCTGATGGATAGATGGCGGGTGGCAGTGGCGGTGGAGGTGGGGAATTCGCTCACCTATCAAACTGACGAGAAGGGGTGGGGTGGGGTGGGGGTCAGCAAACTGCGGCTGCAGTCATATAAACAAATTGCGCTTGAAAGGCGAATGAAGCAGCCAAAATGTCTGCTGAGTCGACTGCGCATTGTGGGTGTGTGTGTCTGTGTGGCTCGGTCGGTGTGTTAGTTCTGTATATACAAACACAAATGTATGCATGTGTGAAAGAAATGTACAAATATGTTTGGTTGTCTGACTGTTTGTCGTATCTTTTCTAGTGAACGATTCTGTGTTGTTTATTCGTCACTTTAACACGTTCGCTGCCAACGCTTGCGTTGCGTTCAAAGTGGGCAGCGACTGAGACATAACGTCACTGACACCGACATGCACACATACATACATACATACCTATGTATGCATGTACGCAGAGGCAGAATTTATTTTTATTTACTTCACAAATACATATGTACATGTATGTGTAAGTTGCATGTAATGCCTATCAAGATTGAAATGCCCATTTCGTTGATTATTTTAATAGTTGAATGCAAAAACGTGCTGTAGCATTCAACAAACCAACAAGAATGAGAAACAAAACATTGAAAAGTTTAATTGTTGATATGTACGTACGTGTATATGTGTATGTATTTATTTTGTTATTGCTGCTCAGACTGCTGTGATTTTATGCTCGCTCACGAGCGCTCTTTTTCCTTTCTCTCTGTCTCACACACTCTTTTCGACACTCTTTGGCTCACTGTCACAAACACTCGCTAGTTAAATTTTCTTCTGGCTTAGAAAAAGCAGCACGTTATGGGTGTTATTATGTATTATCTGACATATGCACTGAATAATATTGTATTTTGTTTAGTTTTTATATTGATTCGCAACATTCACGCGTTTTTGTTTTTTATTAATTAAGCGTACAAAAACATAAGAGCTAGACCCGACGCGACGACCTCCCCTTTAGGAAACTGGACGAGAACTAATTGTAAGTATTGTACTCAGGCGAGACCATACGTTGAGACTCAAAATATACTAATTTACGTCGAAGAATAATCCAACTAATGTCCAATTGGCGAACCAGTGAAATGTACTACATTTTGAATGTCTATTTGTTTTTAAATTCTCTAATTCACTTTAAAATTATTCGGTTTAAATACGATTTACAAACTGATCCAGAAGATATTAGATTTTTGTAATACTAAACAAATATTCATATACACATAAAATCGTACTTCTGGTATATTTCGGCACATTGTAACAAAATGTACCACAAACACTTAACTGATTATCGATTAACTGGTGTCGTTATATTTCAATAATTTCTACCATTGCTCATAATGTCAACATTATTTAATAACGGGATAAACTGTCAAAATTATTAGCAATAATTTTTCAATGGACATCATGTGGGTAGAAATATCATGAAGAACGTGAGCAGGAGCTTTTAAAACAAATCCAATTTTGGTACTCGTTGCTTTTAAAACAGTGCTGTGCAACGTTTCAATTTGTGGTGGAATAACAGCTGTTACGACAATGTCGTTTATCAGCACAATCAAAAATTTAATATCAAAACGTCCTATCCAACAAACTGGCTATCAAGTTAAAGAGCAAATAACATATCCGTCAGAATCTCTAGTCCGAAACATATGGGGCTATGTGGCGATTGCCTTCAATCAAGTGGATGCAGATCGTTTGGCAAAAGTCGGTCCAAATCGTCTCTGTGCCGAATGGATAATTAAGAATGGTGGCGGAGTACGCATTGTCGATACTCCAAGTAGACTATGGAAGGACTACAATATGCTGCCTGCGGAAACAACCAAGTTTCAGATTAAAGTGGTTGATGCCTCAAATGCTTCAATCATGAAAATTGGTTTGGAGCACTTCATTGGCTGTAAACAAATCGACACTGTTATTTTTCACAATTGTAAGCATCTCGAGAACGATGGTCTTGTCGGTCTCACACATTTAACCGATTCCTTGACGCGCCTTCAGATCTCCGGATGCTACAATATGAGTGACTCCGATCTAGATGTCATCGGTGAACTGTCCAATCTTAAACAATTGGCCATCTTTGATATGAAGTATGTCAAAGACATGGATAAGGTTGCTGCAAGCTTAAAGTCCAAGCTGCCCCATTGTGAAATGCAGTTCCAAAATGAGTAATCTCCTGTGATCCATTTCAAAAAATAAACGTTAACTTTGCACTTTAAACTTTTTTTTTAGAATCAATGATTTTTTCCAGTGAAATTGGTGCCTTTTATTGCTTATAATTACTATTTGGTGTGGAGTGCAGTCTATTCTCTTGCTTAGAATCTAAATAAAGTCTAGGAGGCGGCCAAGATATAGGGTCGTATATCCTCAACATCGAGCAATTGCTCGGGCGGAACACGTTCTCCGCACATGGGACAGTCGTCATACTCCGATAGGATACTGCAAGAGAAAAAAAAACTTTAAATATGTGCTTAATAATTGATAAGCTTAGTGCTAACTTTTCCATCTCTGCACGAAAGCAAAGGAAATCGCATTGTGGACACGATGTCATTTGTTGTTTGATGATGTGCTGACCGGTTGCTATACAAATGGGCAGCGTAGTCTTACAGTTGTAGCAGGTAACTTCCATGTTAGCCAAGTTGGCATCACAAATGGGGCACTCCATGGTCTCGTCATCGATTTCATCGCGCAGTTGTTTTATGCCTTTCGGCGCCTTACGCACAATCGACTCGATCTTCTTGATGTAACGCCCGTCCAACTGATTGCGATAATCCGGTCGCATTAACATTGAGGCGTAGGTGAAGGCGGATTTCTTCAGTCCAGCACGATGGCATTCAATCACCGTTGATGTCAGTATAGGAACAATATCTGCGGCATATCAAAAAAATTAGTAGTGAAATTTAAAACTTTGTGACTTGCACTTACGTTCGGGAAACTGCGATATACACGCAGCCACTTGGACTAGCAGCTTGGCAGCGAGCAGATGATTGCCCAGCTTGACATGGATGCGTACCAGAGTATAGCGATGCAGGAGTATCAAGTTGTGCCTCATCTCAGCAGTGACCGAGAGATTGTTTCGCCGCAATTCCTGGTACATGGAGTACAACAGATCCCTAGCCGATTTGTAGTTGCCTGCCAGTTGTTCCTGGTTGGCAATGATGACAGCAGTCTTGGCTGCATCCTTGTAGTGCTTGCGCGCCATATACAAGCGAAACAGGTAACGAGGATCCTTGGGCACACCATCCGATTCGCCTAGCAGAAATTCAATGAGCTGTGTGGCCAATTGTTCATTATTTGAGGTCGCCACACAGTCAATGGCCAGCGACAGAGCCTGTGACTCTTCGTTACTGAACGCTGATGCCTTCAGCAGAAATCGAAGCGCTTTGGTGAATTCTCTGGCCAGGAAATAATATTTGCCGGCCAGCAGTGTATACTTCTCGCTCTCAAAGTAATGGGCCAATGCCAAATAATCGGCAGATTTGGCATTCTCATAGCGTTCCAACAGCTCACCATGACGCCGCAGTTTGTTGTGCCGCTGAGCGAGAGCAAATGCCTCCTCCACACAGCCGCAGATGACGAGAAATTGCAGTGCTTGCTCGATGTCGCCAATCTTCTGATAGAACTTGGCCAGCAGCTTGGCGGCATCCATTGAACGGGACTCGAGCACAATTTCAGAAGCAGCATGCGGATCACACAAGTGATCCAGATAAATGCGTACACAAGCATCCAGATCACCAGCGATGCGATAGCTACGAATAGCTTCCTCGAATTGACCATCCGACTCTTTCGCTTTGGCATAAGCCGCATGCAACTTGCTGCTCTTCACTTGCGGCAGTATATTGTTGGCCTTGTGCCACATCTTCAGAGCGATATAGTGGCCACAGGCCTCGTCGTAGTAGCCGCCACGTTCATATAAACCTGCAGCCTCGGTCAGATGACCCACAGTGGCCAACAGTTCGGCACAATCAAACAACAGCTGCTTGTCCTGCAGCTCGACAGCATATTGAATCTAAATGAAATAGAGAGCATACGGTCTGAATTCTATATGAGATTTGATGCCAAGGTTCTTACGCCACGTCGAAAATCTCCGGCACGAATTGAGGTTCGTGCTATGCCCATTTTGCAGAGCCGGACATGCTCCTCGTACTCGGGCGTGCTGTGCAGCAATGTTGGCGGCTCTGAGTCCTCATTATTGATCAAGTCCTCCTTGTAGCCCTTCTCATAATGATACAATGCGTCCGCATAGTTGCCTCTGCAGATAATAAATGCCGTGTTTACAAAGTCAGTGCTGTACTCGAGGCTCCGCAACTCACGTGAATTCCAACTGTTGAGCATACTCGCGTGCTATGAAAGGCACCTCTAGAGGCTCATATTTGTGGGCCAATAACAGTGCCTGATCCCATTGCAACAGATCCCTACTCAAGTCAAGAGCAGCACGCGTATAAGCGCCTTTAAGCAAATACTCCTTTGCCTGATCGTATTGGGCCAACAACATGCAACAGCAACCATTCAGCATGTGGAGATCCTCTATGTAGCGCAGTTCACTTAACGCATTCACCAATCCAGCATCGCCCAGTTGACGATAGGCACGCAATGCTAGAGGAACAAAATACAAAAAGGAAATCATACATGGCATTCAGCACTTGTTGGAGGAGAATAGTAAGCTTACCAATCTCCGGCTCCAGATCAGCGATCGCATGTTCTCCAAACTGCCGCCAAGCGCTGTCCAATTTCATTTGTTCGCACAGTTTGTAAGCCTCGTCATATTTCTTGAGCCGCAGCAGCAGCAACAGATTGTCGCTTTGGGTATTGCTAGGATTAACGACATGCGTGCTTAGTGATTGTGTGGCATATTGGCCACCATCGATATGCAGTGCCATTTCACCAGCACACAGCAGCAGTGGCACCTGACCCGGATTCAGCTTTGATTCGCCGATCTTCATCGTGTGTCGCCCGCGCACCGAGTGGCGGGCAAAGACATGAGTGTACACAACACGTGTGTCGTAGCTAATAAAGACATTTGGTTGGGTCAAGTCCCAAAGGCAGCCCAGACATTGCTTGGGCAAGTCCGCAATCAAGAGCGCCTCCTGATCCAAGGCGGGCAAATAGACAAACCCTTGACCATGTTCGTCAATGAAAATGATTTTTGTGCCATCGACATCTGTGAACAACTGACGAATGCCATTGCTGTGACGATAGATGGTGCAGGTGTCCCACTTCTCCAGAGAGTAAAAGACAAGATGACCAATCTACAAAACAGCAAGGAGTTCAAATCACTCTTGAATATAGGGTTCAAATTCTAGCTCACATCTGTTGCAAAAATCAGCAACTCCTGACTGAGGGCAAAGCACGTAATCACCGCATCGCTGGGCATTGTTGGCAATGCACTTGGGAAACTCGCCTGCATCTTATCCTTGCAATTGGGATTGTCGGCGGAGATGGCTTGCAGCAACAACTGTGGTGGACACAGTGCAGCACAGTAATCTGTGTTGAGCTTCATCGCTACAATGTTGTGGGGTAAATCGCGTTCGCTTAATGGACGTGGTTCATCGCCCAGGCTTTTCCCCAGATCATAGAACCACACATGTTTGTCTAAGCCAGCGGCAAAAGTGTATGGTCCAATGGCGAGAAACGTGGGCTCCGTCTCCAAGGGCAGGCGAAATGGTAAAACTTTGGATTTGTCTGGTGCATACACATAGATGGACACTTCGGCCAGGCTACTCAGCATGACTAGACGTGGCGCAGAGACGGCAAACATATGCGGCAGCTTGGTAACGTATGTGTACACAGTTCCACCACTGGTGGTAACCGCAAGCAACTGTCCATCTGGTGACCAGTCGATCATTTGCACGCTGGCATGATCAGGCACGGTTATGATGCGTTCCGTTTCCTGCAAGTTGGTTATCGAGTGGATCTTAATGCTGTGGGGTACAGCGAATCGATTATTATTATGAACAAATTTCAATTTAGAGATTTCCACTTACTTATCATCACCGCAGGATGCAACAATGTCCAGTGAGGGGCAGTAGGCCAAGCCGCTTAGCGTATCCTTGTGATTCCTCACCTGCCACAGCTCTTGGCCAACATCTTTGGGATGCGTTGAGATGGCCACAACATGACCATTTGAGAATCCCAACAGTATATATCCATCACCAAACCATTTGTGCTGCAGAAGAGATCCATAGCGGCTCTGAAATCCCAACTCTGTGGGATTCTCCGGCTCGGGCAAGTAATATAAGAAGAGTGTGCGTTTTCCAATAATCATGCTAATGGCATTGTCGCCCACAATCCGCTCATCATTGGCCATCTCAGCGAAATACATGTCCGTAGGCGCATCCCGCAGCTGAACAATTCGCACCGTGTCGCCATCTTCACTGCTCAGCGAAAAGCTCTTGTCATCAGAGCCAAGCGCCAACAAATTCTGTGCTGACCAGGCACCGCATGTGATGCGCTTGCTGTGCTTTCCTAGAACCGGCGTCCGCTTGCCATTCTGATGATTGTAGATAGCTAAGTTGCCGCGTCCCGTGCCCACAGCAAGCAACTGTTGTTGCTTGGACCATAGTATGCAGGTGAGTGGATCACGCAGCCCTGACTCTACAGTTACTTTCTGCTGCGTTGAGTAATCCCAAAGCGTAATATTTGGTGAGCTGCTCGTGATGATGCCCAAAAGCTCACCTTCGCAGTCCCAGGCAAAGCCAGAGCACAGACTGAAATACATATACACATAATATTAAAAAGATTATTCCTTTATGTACATTTCATGCTTACCCGGATAATATAATGCGTTGCACTAGCTGCCCTTGGCGATTGTACAATGCCACAGAACCGTCGGTGCCCGTTGTGGCCAGCAAAGCGCCCGCGCTCTTTTGCCATATGAAGTATACGTCACCAATGCCATGCGGCTCGTCGTATTTGTACAATATTTTCTCGAAAGACATTTTTGAAGGACTCACAGGACTAAACACTAATTTTGGTCTATGCTAAGTTATTGCTCACATTCTGCAAAACTTTTTCACTTTTTGTTTACGCTTTTTTCGGTTGCCGTTACTATGGTAGCAACAAGTCGCTGACAGTGTGACCGTAAGAATCCATATATTATGAAAACAATTTAATAGTTTGGAGACCATATCAGGGCTGACAGTCAGTTTGAAGCTCTACAGTTTGACATGCACGATTGTTTAAAAATAACGCATTTTATGCTAATAAATAAAGTATTGAACTCAACAATATATTCAAATATGGCTAGTGTTGAGGATGATGATTTTTATAGAGGCACTTTTAACTGCCTAAAATACTTTTTAAAGCCTTTCCCATTGCCTAACATTCTTAAAAATGTAAATATATTGAAAATGCGTAAATGATACATTTATTAATATTTATTATATATTGAATATATCTCAATAGGAAACATTTCAGATTAGTTAGGACTTAGGGTTTATTACATTCATTGAAAATCGCTATGTTGTGGTTAATGCCGTTCTCCAAAAAAGAGCTATAGGATTAGCAAAATACATGGTATGTGTACAAATGTATGTACGTAAAGACGGTTTAAGTTTTCCACACATTTATAAATATTATTCTACAATATGTGTATATCTTCAGTTTATAGACATAATTGAGGTCAGCATACATACATACATCCATTTACAAGAAACATCAAAGGTTATACATACGCACATATGCATGCAATAATAGATTAGTGTTTGTTTTTAGTCTATTTAGGTTCGTCGAGAAAACGTAAACAATTAGTATGCCTACATATTTATGATGAATACTGCTAGGAACTTGTGCACCTATTTCATATTTTGTGAGCTTATAAAATGCTGCATGAGTTCTTCTCGCGGAATGGATTCACCTTTTGACTGGTGAATCCGCTCAAAAGGCAATCGTCCGTCTCATTGTCCAGCATGTACTTCATCATTGCATTACAAGCCTCGGAGACTTGTATGCGTGGAATGCATGCCTCGCGACGCAATTGTTCGTTCAGTGTGCGCTGCTGTTGTAAATTAGCAGCCATGATATCTAAAACGGCAGTCTCGGCAAGACCTATGGTGAAGGTGAACAATTTTTGCAGCTGGCGAATAACTTCTAGCTGCAACAGGTTTTATATCAGTAAAATGTTGTTTTATTGACACTAAAAAATACTATAATTTACCTTAGAAAGCCAATTGTGGACACACAAGCTCAGGAGTTTGAGTTGACGAAAAATCAATATCGTTTAAATCCGATTTATCTTTTTCCTTTGAAAGCTAATTTTAGGAGGAGTAGTGTGACCTCAATTCGCATTTCCAAATATACTTTTTGTTGTCGTAGAATATACTTTTAATACTATTTTTCCCACTACTAGGTTGATAATACGTCCAAAAAAGGGCGAACGCGCGTTGGATCCCATATAAACAATATGATATTTTATTGGCGTGGGGGAAAATATACCAAATAAAGTAATTTTGTGGTATATTTCGATTTTCGGTAAATTTTGGAAACTTATCGAAATTTTAAATTAATAAATAACGAATAATAAAAATAATAAAACTTATGAAATTGAAAGTTGTTTTCCATCAAATGTATTGTACATTATTTATTTATATATTTCATATTATTGAGGCGTTGAAGAAATTTTAAGGCTCAACTAATTTTCTTTTGGATTTGTGGATGGAGAGCATTGGAAAATTCCGTTCAGTTCGCAAGAATCATTTTATCTAAGCGCATAGCGAATTTAATGTATCGGCTATTAAGTGAATGGATTTATAATGTCTACTATGAAAATTAATTGATGAAAATTATTATGATAAATGATGACCAGCTAAAATACGCTGCTAACTCAGCGCAAAGAAAAATACGTATGCGTTTTTAACGGTATTTATTTAAGTTGCGCTCTAACGCATGTTCGTTGTTTCAAAAATATATATATATTCATTATTTATGTGTGCAGAATTATTATGTGAGCATGCTGTAAATACATAAAAATTAGAGTCGGATATTTAAGAACATACACCTGCCACTTACTCTGGCATATAATCAGATTGAACTGAATTATTATTTTTGCTGATGGTATTATTGTTCTCCGTAGCATGTTCTGGCTGAGCATTGGGTTTCCTAAACGCATTTGCCATCAATAAAATATTCTTGGCGATGCGCTGTTGATCAATACGTTTCTGGGCCGTATGAGTACGCTTGTTCTCGTCCTCAGACATCCGTTGATCAAGTGGGAGAGGGGCTGTTGGTGTTGTTGCTGCTGCTGCTGGAACAGCTGGGTCAGGATTTGTCCAGATCTCGGTGCCGGGTGTTTCCTTGCCTGTTGTTGGCGAAAATGCCGGTCGAGCGGGTATCAAAGGTGAACGCACACATACACTAATTATGAAACAGAAACAATCTAGTTTATTGCTTAGAACTCTAATCACACTCTAAATTCGTTTATAAAACAGGACTTTTGTGTATAAAAATGTATGAGTATTATGATAATGGCGTCCCTGCGCCTGTTTCAGCCCCATTTTCCGACCCTGACCCCATTTCCGTTTGTGATTTCGATTCGAGCCCAGGATCGACATTAGGCTCATTGTCCTCGCTCGGTTTCGATCTAAAACGAGTCAAAAATGAGACAACAATGAGCCTGAATGTCGCTCCCTCACCTCGCCTCGAATCTCCTTGCTCTACTCACTTGTTAACTTCCTCCAATTTTTTGAGCAATCGCTCGTTTTCCCTGCACACAATCTCCTGATCCCTAAGTATTGTTTCGCGCACCGTAAACAGATGATTGTTTTCCTGGCGCAGCGATTCGTTTTCGGCCATATAGAGTTTCACGAGCTCGGCCAGCTCGGTGCCATCCAATTCGGGCAGCCGCTCAAGATCCACTTTGGGGACTGGAATGCCTGTATCACCGCTGTTTACACGCTCTAGTTGCAGATCCAACAGGTTGCCAACAGGATCTCCAACTGTTCCTGCCTGATGATGCAGGTTGAGAGCCGCCTTCAGATGTTCGTTCTCCATCTGCAGCGCATGTATATCCCTCTTCAGGCTGAGAATCAGCGCCTCTCGGGGATCCATCATGATAACAGGTTTCGTTCGTATCCGTTTGGCCCGTGAGGCATAGCGCAGCGTATTGAGTGTCTCGGCATGATTATAGTGTGCCGGCGACACACAGGCAATCATCAGGGTAACACCATTTCCTGCAAGACTGTCGGCTAGCAATTTCGTCAACTGGCTGTCCCTGTAGGGAATGTGCCCGCAGCGTTTCTTGTTGTCACTCAACGATGAGATACAGTAGCCGAGGACCATGAGACTCTTGTTAATGTTGTTCGCCTCCTCGAGGGTTTTGCCCTCGCTCATGGTTTTCTTGGTCAGTTCGCTGCCAGCCAAGTCCACGAAATTGATCTTGCCATGCTTGGAAAGAAATACCCCGCCGTCGGTTTGTTGATCGGATAGTATGTGTACCGTTAAAATCGTATGGGAGCGTGATGAATGATCGTTCATTGCATGCGAACCCACGGCGCGATTTCTCATGCCTAAAACAGAGAGAGAGAGAAATTATAAATTTGATATAGATGCGTATATGGAAGTGCATTACCCTCCTCGAGTACGGCGAGCAAATCATCCAGTTCCTCGCAGTCCACGGTAAATAGGTTTTCCACAAAGAAGCCACCAGATTTTTTGGACCATCGCACAGCTAACGGTTTTCGAGCGCTTCCCGGATTGAGCAAATCGATTACCTGCTCATATAAAATGCAATTCAATTTACAAAACCAATAATGAAATTAGAGTACGATTTCCACCCACTTTGCAACCGTTGCAGGTGGTAGGAGTAGGAAAACAAATCATTTAAAATGCCACGCAAAATGCAAGCAAAATTCACGCATTGCGACAACTTATCTAGTCGAGGATTGCTGCATTGCTGGACTGAGGAGGGACAAACAGTCAGATTGCTGTGTTGCCCTCGGATAAATAGAGGTCAGTGGAATGCATATACCTATTCATATAACTATTCTAATAAACATTGGTATTTGCAAAGGTCGCAATGGTAAACCAATCACAATTATTGCAATAAAGTCTATAATCATTACATTACATTTAATGGGACTGCATTAAGTAGATCAAAGATGATATCAAACCTATGCGACAGGCTATTCAAAGAGTATTTGATCTAAATATTGATTGAGTTCTGCAAATTAACTTTGAAGTGTTCAATGAGAGTGCGAACATATTTCTCTTTATGACTACATATATCAACTAAGTACAATTCTAAAGTTTTCTTTAGGGGCCTTATTGGTTACAGAAAACTGTTTTTATTAAAAGTAATATATAAAAAAGATATACAAATAAAAAACAAGCTTGAGTCGAGTGTGCTCGACTGTGGGATACTCGCTACCCATTACCCATAAAAGCATACTCTAAATAATACAATATACCAAAAAAAGTTTAGCATATATTGGGAGCTGTCTTCATTATTATTGTTAAATAAAATAGAGAAAAAAAAACACCACATTTTTAGCTAAAGCAACAAAGACCCGATTGCAGTGGGTTCTTTTTGCCATACAAAACTACTTCTTAAATAACTTATACAATTTTTAACTGATCTTAACCATATTTTCAGGAATCATAAATACATCTTCGATGCAATTCTTAAAAAAACCAAGTGCTATTAAAAACTCCTTCTAGCTGCAACAATCATGTTCAGCAGGCTGAAAGTTATACTTCCCTTCAACCCTATGGGTAGCGGCCATAACACTAAATCTTAAATTTAGACTTTAGACGACACTCACTCGTTCGTTGTATATCTCCATAAAGGACGCCTTGAGTACATAGTTAACATCTTTGCGATTTTTAATCAACTGGAAGAGGTACACAAACGAGCGGAAGATCAGGCCATGTCGTGGATCCTTTGGATTCGGTTTACCCATAAACTGCAAAATCAATCGATACCATATAACTTTGTCGCATAAGATGCGTGCTGTAAATAACTCACCAAATCAGGAGGTCCAGTGAGTGTGTGTGTTTTACCCGAACCCGTTTGTCCATAGCAAAAGGCCGTGCAGCTGAAGCCCTCGATGCCCATCTCAATAATCCGCTTAATGCCGGAATAGTCCAAGATATCCTCCTGTGTGGCGCCAGGTTCAAAGACCACATTGTACGTAAAGACGCGAACACTATCGCGATTATGGGATCGCTTTGCGCCCATGTCATTGCCCTCAATCTGGTAGAGAACAAGTAAGAAAATTACAGTAGAGTGCGGTCGGCTAAGAAATATCCGCTAGCCGTTTTTAAGGAAAGCAAAACAGCGCGGTACTATTTTTAAAATATACCAACTTAATATACCACAATAAGACTAAGTAAAATATACCAGATTGTAAGCCAAAACAACTAAGACCCATAGTAAGAAGGCAATACAAAATTAATTCTTCTATTACTTCTACAATTTATAACGAATCGTAACCAAATTATATCTTTATCTCGTATAGTCTCTGATATTTAGTGTTCTTACGGACAGACGGACATGGCTATGACCCAATTCATCATGAATATATATTCTTTTTAAGATCGAAAATGCCGCGTTCTGCCTGTTAAATACATTTGTTGGAAGCACAAAGTTATGTTACCCTTATACCCTATGGTTAGCGGATATAATAATGATATACGAAATGAGTAGAAAAAACACCATCAAATACGATTGAATTACTCGTATTATTCGTTGGAAAAGCGAACTTACGATGACTTGTCCATTGCCAGGAAACTGGAGTGTCGGTCCGTGCCTGTCACGCTTCTCCTTGTCGTTCAATGGACGCACACGCACCACCACATTGATATTGTCCTCGGGCGTCGATGGCTCCTCGCTGGCCGTTCCCGTCGACTTGGAGGCCACGATTTCCAGAGTATCAGCACTACCAATTCTACGCAAGCGAAACACAATAAATTAATAATGTGCATACAAATAGCTAATTAAACGAAGCTCTATAAACTGGGTAGAAGAAGATGAAACTGGCCAAAATCTAAAATAGTAGCTGCTAAGTTCTGATATTACAGACTTTGTGTAAAGACTAGGGTAATAAATTGTTATATTGTATAAAGGCTTGGCTATGGTCAGGATATATCATGAGTCGTTTATTCAATTGCATTAATTAAATGGAATCTCCAAGTTCAAGCTCAACACAAAGAACTGAACGTTTTCGATTACGTTATGAATTGTGGTTTGTTGTGGCAAATGCAAAATTGCCTGTTCCATTTCCCTTGAACTTGATGAGGTTCCTCTGATTGGGGCTGGCCTATAAATAGTAGCCAAGGTTAAGGGTGAAAGTATTTGATTTTTGGGATTTGTGTTTTGTTTTCTTTTGCGTCGCATGCTTTAGCGGAATTCGTGCCGTGTTAGGCGTGGTGTAATTTGATTAACAAACTTATATTCGGGGAATTTCAGAAATTTTTGGGAAAATATTTATTTACGAAATTTCCCAGTTATTGAATTTTTTCTTTTAGCTAATTAAACTCGTGGTGTATGCGAATGAGAATGGGTTGAGCCTAAATAATGACTTTTTTCCCTTTTGGCATTTGACATTTGATAGAAAATTACTCGTTAAAAATTTATGGAGTAACGACCAAAGTGTCCACACTTACCATTAAAACTTGACGGGTAAATATATTAATCAGCAGGTGAACTGTGCACTGTGTACACTTGGTAAATATTTGAACTTAAGCTTAAGCTAAGGTTGAGTCCTTCTGGCCAACAGATTGTCGACAGTCAAGACAGAAAAGTTCAATCAACTCTGGCCAATACAAAATTGATGCTAAATAGTTAATAAACCAAAGGTCTAGTTTCTTTGTTTTAATGGAGCCTAAGAATTTTATAAATACGAAATTGTCGTTAAAATAATTGATAGATTCCACGTTAATGGGTTGAATCGCAATAGTTGAGGAAACCTTCTTCGATTCTCTGAGTAATGCACTTTAACCAGTCTAGATTTGGATCGAAATAAAGTATACTATTTTGAAAATAATTATATGAGTGCATGGATTAGCTAATAATAACCGTTACATCTGCCCATGAATTGTAAAAATGTGAATGTGTATAAATAGTAATTGCTTTTAGCACTTAACCGTCAGATTCTATATCGCATTATTATTTTGTAGATCCCACGACGAAAGACTATAATTTAACCACTCGCTAGACTAGATTAACTTTCCGTTTGGTCACGCCCTAGGCTCTACTTGATAGGCATTGTCTAGGTGACAAGACACAAGGCAATGGGAAGTAGAACTAAACTTGGATGCTCATTAGGAACTCCAACCATAAAAGTGCTTATTAAAGAACATCAGCACATGCATTCATTTACATATACTAAGCCAATTGACACCAAAGCCGTTTGTTGATTTAATGGATCAAGTATTCAAGTGAATGTACCATATGTATAGAGATAGATTGTCAATTCCCCCTCTGCAATCGGACGTAATTATAGGCGTTATAATTATTATAGTACACGCATGTTAATGTATTTTGATTGATATGTGCGTTGATAGTTGAATGATTGATATGCGAGTAATCTACTTTTTTTTTCATTTATTTATACTGTTATTATCTACAACTAACTGGAATTAAATATATGATAAGTACAAGACAATCAAGTTTAAAAACCAAGTATGTTTAATGTGTTGTGAAATAATTGAATTTATACATTGTATATATGAATTCATTCATTCAATTTATATTCATTGTATATATAAATTGTGAAATAATAGAATTTCTACATTGTATATATAAATTCTATTATTTCACAACACTCTATTAATTTTCACTTACTCGCTAAAAATTGCAATTTGCATTTTAAAACCAAATGCATATAAACCTAGTGGAATTTTTTTTAGATAAATAGTATAATATGGATTTTCAAGCATGCACAACATGAGGTTAGGTCATAATTACATATAGAGCAACCCGTCATGGACGGATTATAACAAAGATAATCAAAGTTGACATTTCGTTGCCTAAACTTTTGCATTGCACGAGATGGCCATTAGCTGAAATACGTATGCCATATGAATATACTACTACATTATACAGATACACATGTTGTATATATAGCATATATAGCATATGAAGCGCCCAGTGGAAAAACCATTTAAAATAAAAGCGAAAGTTGTGCTTTTTGTTACGACTTGTGGCTCAAATGGTTGGCATTATATTTTATTTATTGTGCAAACAATATAAACAAGTATTTATACAGCTTGGAATCACAATCTCAATTGGGCAAATAAATACTGGAATAAGGCGCCAATCACAATATTTGATTCGACTATACTAATTAATTGTATGAGTCAATGTCCTATGGTGACCAAGTGTCACAAATTATTTAGTATACGAACAAAAAAGAACAAATCAAATCTGTAGTAGATAAATAGCCATTATTTTTAGGTTTTTTAAACAAAAATGAGCGACTCTTAGTTGGCTAAAGATGCTTTAAAAAGCTATTAAAATTTATCCATTTATTATTTCTTATCCATTATGAAAGAAAAATCAATTTTGACTTTTGGTATGGCTTTACAATTATTTGTATAAAGTATCAATATTTTCAAAGTTGTATTAACTCCTTCGATTGTTATTAATCAAACGCTGTTAAAATTTATTATGAAATTAAATTTAATTTTGGTTTATATAAATTAAACTTATTCTTGTCGTCTTAATATTTAAACTAAATTTAATAATTAAAATTATTTATAAACAAAATTAAAACAATTCTGATTTTATAATTTTAAAAATCATAATAGTTAAGGACATTTAACATGTTTATGGCAGTTACAAACTTAGTCTATGAGATCCCGCTAAAGAAAGACTGACAGATAACTCTTATATTTTATTAGGGGTATTTTAACATATATTCCTATACCATAAACTATTACTTGTATTATTTTAATACTTTAAAGTAGGTATTGTATCAAATTTTTATTGGAAGAGGTTGAATCTATCAGTAGTAGATCGACTTTCCGTTTCATATTAGATGGATAACGGTAGAAAAGCAAGCAATAGCCACGAGTTCAACCCAATAAAGGTTCTTAACCTTAAGTTGCTGTCACTATCATTATAATTCCAACAATAGCGACAACGACAACAAAAACTGAAACAGCAACAGCTCGATATCCAAATACCAAACATAAATATGTCACTTTCGCTCTCGGTTTGGGTCAGTTCGAAAGGCGGGAACAAGGGAGATACGAGTAATACGGTCGACTAGTATAGGCTTCAATGGGGTTTAATTGCAAAATCGATTTATGTCGTGCTCGCTGAAGCCCAACCTCAAACTGCGAACACTAAACAGCTCTACACTAATTGTTTAAATATAAAACATGACCAATTGAAATAAACTCAAATGTCCAACTGTCTATCACTCTGTCTATCCCGCCGGGCCTTGTATCTATCGGCCTATTTGATTGCCCGTCTTTTGGGCCTGCTATGTAATATTGTGCGTGGTCATTACGCTCCGGCGTGTGTCTCTGCCTCTAGGGTTTTTTTTTTCTTTCTTTAATGGCATCCAATCAGGGGTGGCTCACACCCCCATTAAAGTTATTATCTACCTAGTTTTATTACACTGTCTAGCTACACAAATGGATGGACGCAAATTAATAATCGAGCTAGTTATATATTTAATACACTATATGCACATAAACATAATTGCATATTTTTATATTTAAAATTTTATTTCAATTGATTTCTTACTACAAATGTAAGGAAAACTAACATTTTCACAATTGAACGAAATAAATATATTTGCTTTAAACAATTAGCCTAAAAAATATTAATTTTTATCGGCAAAATATGCTCTGAACACCGAAGTGAATGTACTCTTTTTCTTACAAAAGTCAGGAAGGAACAAAGAAGGAGGATCGGCCAAATGTAGAAAGACAGATAAAACTTAAAACTTAAATAACATAAGCAACATTTCAAATAATAAGTTAAAAATAGCTCTCTAAACCTAGACAAATGTCAATTCAGGTCTTGTTAAATACACAAACAAATTTATTTATTTATTCTCCGAGAATATTTATTGAATAACTTTTGTCCGGTTAATGTGCCATCAATCTTCAAGGTCAACTAGTACAAAGACATATTTAGATAATATAGCTTATTAGTTTCACTTTTTGCACATTTAAAAAGTTAAGTGAGGTGCGGTGTCGGTCCATTAATAGTAGATGATTGGATTCTTTTAAGGAATGGATCACCACTAACTATTATAAGGAACAATGACTGATCTCTAGATTACCAGTCTGAGCAATTCCATATATTTTCTTTAGCACTTGGTTTAACTGTATTTAGGTGCGAGAACTTGTCGAGCTATTGATTACGGTGGGAAGCATCGCAATGCTCCGATTTCGTCCAGACGTCAGTATACTATATAAAATTGAACTTACTCGTTTTCACGCGACCGTAGAAAGTATGGGGTGTTGCGTGAACTGCCGCTGCTGCCGCCCTTTTGGGGACTCAGACGTCGCATGCCGTTGGTCAGACTGCGGGAACGCGGTACACGGGAGCCGCTGCTGCTGCCGCCGGAGCTCTGGCGCTGTTGTGTCGGCGTCGTCGCCTTGCCGCCAGTGGAGCGCTTGAGACGCACACCACCAGCCGGAGCACGACCGCGGGTTGTTGTGACGCTGTCGGCGCTGCTGGCGCCGCTGTTATTCAGATGCGGCACGCTCGAGGCGCGTCGCACCATTTCGGCCCGTTAAAGGGTAACAATACTTGGAATATTTGCGCACGATTCGACTTGGCGAGCGGCAAAAGCAAAGGCAACATGGCCTAAACACTCATAAAGCACACACAAATTAACACACACAACAACACCAACAACAAGAGCCACGCAATCAAAAAGGGATACGGAAATTTAACAAAAATTGCTTGACCGGAGATCGACCACCGACCGAATGCCTCGTCAACTCAACACGAACTGAGCGCTTCAAGTTCACCAGGGCGCCTTTTTTATACTTATATTTACTCGCACTCAGATTTATGGTAATTTCAACACTCACGCTAAGCAACTGCCCACTGCCCACTTGGCTCTACGACACCTGTGCACCACCTGTACTAGCTTTCGTTGTCATTTCGTTGCTTTTGTTGTGGTTGTTGCTTCGCTACTCGGCACTCGGCGCTCAACGCTCGGACACTCGTTACTTTGTCTCGTGTTGTCCGAATGCCTGATGGTTGCAACTAGCAATTAAATCAACGCGCTGTTTGGTAAACAAACCCAAGCACTCCACTAAGCTATAAAGGTAGAACTACTAGTGGTGGTGCTTCTCGAACTTCTGTTGCTTTTCCCTCCCTCCCTAGTCATGATGACCCCACACTGACCCTGGCTAGAAATTCGTTCGTGTTCATCAACTACAACAACATTAATAATATTGTCGTGCTTTATTTGCATTTACTTTAGCATAATCACAGAAAATCTGAAATACTTGAATTCATGCACTACCCTACCTCGAGCATCTGACATTTTGAATTCTTGAATCGGAAAGCAAGTTGAAGAACACGCAACATAATGTTCAATGTTGTTTGCACGCTTCTTAACTATAAAGATAATTGTGTTGCAACGTAGTAACTCTATAGTTGTCCTGTCCACCTGGATTCTCTGACTAACTTAATTAAGTAATTTCATTTCATTTCATCGTGCAAAAAGTCTGGTACTTTCAAAACTTTTATCCTAACCATCTTTATTTTTATGCCAAATTTTATTCATTGTGTTCCAATATTCAAACTCGATCCGTCTCTAATATTATAATTTCTTTCATTTGCTACTATAAAGTCCGAAAATTTTATTTTTTAGATCATTCTCAGTTAAAATCGTTTTTCATTGTTCAAAATTTGAATAAAAACAATACAAATAGGTCTCTTATTGTTGAATGTTTATTTTTTGCATCTCCTTCGCATTTGCAGCTTGTATTTTTTTTGTTGGTTTTTTGTTTGTAATATAGCTAAAGATAGTCATTACATTATATAATAATATTTATAACTACTGATGCTGGGGTATAGTTAAATCTAAAGGTTTATATAGATCTTGCCACGAACTAAGTATTTTACAAGTGGTTTTATAAGTATGTAATTTCGATATACAGTTCTCACATATTTACAGAAAAAATTATATATATACTGTTTTAGAGTGTATATAAGTATAGTTTGTATTTTTATTTTTATTTTTTTTCTTAGTTTATTCCGCAGCCAAGTCATCATTGAGCCTGGATTTACGATTTAAATCAAAATTTTCACATTTGTATTCCTATCAATTTGTTATTATAAATTGATTTGATGTTGATTCGAAGATTTGTAGACGTCGAATATTTAACATGTAATAAGCGTAATCCATTTTATAGTTGGGAGTTTGTTATGTAATTTTCACATTCGTGCGGATTTAAATATATGTAGGTATGCTAATTGTTAGGAGTGAACTTTAATATTCCACATACTAATATATAGAACTACTATATACAGTTTGTATAATTTGAGTTTCACTTTCCCCTGACAGCGGGATAAAGACCCTCAGTGTATTTCGGACGACACTCGGCACAGAACCATTTGCCCTGTGGAGCCACCATGATGCCCACACATTCAAAGTGAAACCACTCGATAAGACAGTTGCTACCATCGCAGGCAATCATCTCGGATACTTCATCGTAGGGACAGCAGCAATAACAATATACGGATTCACCTTCTCTGGCCAGGCGAGCACCCGCCGGTGGCCTAATGGGATAGCGAATATTATTGGCCTTGAAGTATTGCAGCGTAGCAAAATCTGGATTCGGCAACAGAGCCGGCGGTATGGGTTGATTGAAGGCTTTGGTTGCAGGTGTCGGAGGTGGTGGCGCTACTGGCGGCAATGGCACCGCTGGCACAAAAGGTTGCGCCACGGTCGGAGCCATTGTCGGGACTATTGGCGCTGTGTGAGGCAACAGGCTAGTCACATTAATTTCAGCATTCTCATCTTCTGAGCTGCTATCGCTACTATCGCTGGCTGCAACACTGGCTGGCAACAGAGCTGGTCGAATTTTAAGTGTGGGTATTGGTGGCATAGCCTGCTGATGATGATGATGCTCTTGTTGCTCAGCTACGAGCTGCGTCGTCTTGACACGTTTCGCCGAACGCCTGGCACTGCCAGAGCCTCCGCTCTGCGGGGGCCGTTTATTGCGCTTACGGGTCGTGTTTCCATTGCTGTGCGAATGCTGATGATGTGAATGCTGTTCACTGTGATTGTTGCGACTTCGTTGCTGTTTAGGTGGCGTCGGCAAATCCTCTTTGGCCCATGTGAGCTGCGGCGGCGGCTGGGGCTTTATCAATTGCATGCCCACCTGTAACGGTGGCGCCAGCACGCTGCTCATCATCTCATCATCGCTGGTATAGCCATAGAATTTATTGGGGCGCCTCGTGCGCTTTGAGCGCTTCAGCTGCCCATCGGCGTCTGAGCAGCTGCTGCCGCCGCTCATTCGCGGCTGCCAGGCAGGACGATGCGTTAGTGGCGTCATGGGGTCGGTCAACATTTGTTGATGGTTTTGCAGTTGCAGTTGGTATTGTGACGGTGCAGAACTAGCAGCTGCCGTAGCAGCTACAATTGCGGCAACTGATTTGTCAATGTAACCGGCATGGACCAATTCTGACGAGATTTGCGGCAATAGGTGTTGTTGTTGTTGGGGTGGAATTAATTCTGGTGTTGGTGTAAATGCGAACTTCATCGTTGATTTGCATGTGGATTTGCGTTCGCGTTTCTTTTTCTTATTCTTGCTTACACGCTCGCGCCTATCCGCAAAAGCGGCTGCATCCTCTGGCAACGAAGGCGTCGAGGGGCGACTGTTCTCCACAATGTCAAAGTTGCTGCGTTCATTGGGCACCTGCTCATTGGCTTGCTCTTGAATCAATGCTTGTCGCTTCTGTGCCAACAACTCAGTTGCCGTTTTCTGGGGATGTGCATCATAGAATTCCTCATCAGTGTCGGAGACAGCCGAATCAAAGTCCGATTCATGGTAGAGAGGCACATTGGGCTTGGGCGTTTCTGGACGCGGCTCCTCCTCATTAATGCTGGTCACATTCACAAACTCCTCGGTGCTCTTAGATTCGGGCAATTCAATGTCCTTCTTTTGCGCTTTCTTGGCATTTACCGAGCTATTTGATTCATTGTCAGAGTCATCGTCACTAGAACTGCTGCCACTGGAGCTACAGCTACAATTTGAGCCACACGAGCACGAAGAGCTATCGGAGTCCGACGAACTGGAGCTGCTTGAGCTGTCGCTGTCACTGGATGCATTGCCACGCTTCGCCTTATTCGGCGTAGACTGCGTCTTTTTGGTACTGTGAGCAGGTGTTGGAAGCGGCGTTCGCTGCATTTTACAATAATCATGATCGGAGCAGACCACATGCAGTTTGGTAGGACGCTGTTGATCTTCCCTAGGCTCTGTCTCCACGGGCACGGCAGCATCTGTCTCCATTTTAGCAACTGATGGTTGATGCTGCAACAGATTCTTCCATATGTCTGCCACTTCTTCTGCCATCGACTCTGAGCTCGTCTCTAGTTTGGCTTTTTGCTCCTCGTTGTCAGTTGCTACATTGATTTCCTGCTTAGGCAACTCTGATGACTTCTCCTGGTCAGCTTCTTTTTCCGCAGATGGCTGCTTTATAAATTCCTGTTTCTTGTCGGATTTATCCACCTCACTGTCGCTTTCGGATGATGGAGATAACATAACCTTGGGCATGTCCAAGTCATCCACAGAGGCAGGCACACGCATAGGAAGCGTTCCGTGTGATGACATTTCGGGCTGAGCTCCGATACTACGAGCTGCATCTGAATCACTGTCATCGCTGCTATCCGATTCGGATAAATTTGGAGCTATTAAATTCAGATCCTCCAGCGACGCTTTGTTCCGCTTGGACTTTTTGCGTCGTTTGCGTGGTTGTTCTTGGTCCTCAGCCTTTGGTGACTTCTCTCCAATTGCCTGTTGCTGAGATACATCACCATCTATTTGATCAGCTGTCTCAGCCTTGGGTGATTTGGCTTGTTCTGTTTCTGATTTGATGTCTTCTGCCTGCTCATTCTTCTCTAGGTGCTGAGCAACATCTGGGCGTTTCTCTTCCCCCTCGAGTGACAATTGTGGTGCTCCTTCTATTGCAAGCGTTTCGTCGGTTGGCAACTCCTTAACTTCATGCTGAGCCGCATGTTTCAATAGTAACTTACGGGACACGAATTTCTCCTCGCATCCCTCCTCATTGCAGGCATATCGAAAGTCGCCTTCATGCTGACGCTTGTGCACCTCTAGATAGATTGCTTTACTGAAACTGAACTGGCACTGTTCGCATGTAAACTGTGTCGCTGGAACGCAAAAATGGTAGATATGATGCCAGCGCTTCTGTAAGCAACGCTTACAGTTGACGCTTTCGGTGCCATGCTTCCAAAACAAATGCTTCGAAATGTCTTGTTTGCTGCGATAGGCGATGCCACATCGATAGCACACATGCATCACTTTGTGCTTCCAAACGTGAGCCGATAACTTGGCCTGTGAGTTGCAATCCTCCAGGCAGATATCACAGGTTTGATGTTGCTTCCGCAGATGCACCATTAATCGAAATGCCGACGGCAGTGGCATCGTCTCACAAAAACAGCAACGAAACTGCACATTATAAATATGACTCGATGTTTCGCCTGGACAAATGTGACAGAGCAACTCGCTATAGCTGAAGTAGTTCAAATTGCACATGGCACACGTGATGTTCATCTTGGTGTGCAACCGCCGATTGTGCGTATACAATTCCTTATGTGTGGCCGTCACGAAGCGGCACTGGAAGCACTCGTAGATTCGCTCATTGAATGGATGTGTGAAGCGTCCATCCTCCAAACTGCAGCAGCTTGCGGAATTTAAATATTGATCACCTTCCAGCGCTGGCAGGTAGCTCTTCAATCTGGCCACGATAGTCTCAGCGTGCAGCTCCTCGGCCGTTATGCTATCCACAGTGGCTGTGAAACGATGTTGGGCAATCAAATGCAAAACCAATTGCTTGGCATTAACAGCAATCCGACGCGCATGGTTGCAATACAAACAGCTTGTACAAACGGTCGATAGACACAGACGAACAAAGTCAACTAACTCGAACTTATCCAGCGGGCGATCCAGTTGCAAATCGACGGTAAATGTATCTACGCCAGCAACTTGAATGCCATCTGCAGGTGGAGGCGGTGCCACTGGAGACACAACTTCCACAGGGCTTTCATTAGCTTGCGGATGATGCTCCTCCGTTAAACTATCATCGATATCCATACATTCGCTTCCTTGCGTATCACGACGATGCTGTATTGGAGCTGGAGTTGCATTTGATGGTAATTCTGGTTCAGGATTCACTTCCGAGGGCAATACTGGGCGCTCCATAACTGGCTGCTCTTCCTGCTCTTTTGGCACATGAGTTTCATTGTTGATGTGATTGTTATGCGGAGATGCTGGTGGCGTTGGTGACCAACGGCGCTGCTGCTGTTCTTGCTCCTGATGCTGATGATGCACCTCTTCCTGTTGTCCCAGCTGTCGCATCTGAAGGTGTTGCTCCTTTTTCGCCATTATATCAGCTCTGGCGCGCTGTATGTCCAACTTTGTGCGCTCAAATTCGGCCAACGCTTGTGTCAGTTTTGCCGTATGCGAATCATCATCATCCAAATCAACTGAAATATTGGCAGGAGTGTGAGTAGCTTCGTGGAACATGGATGCCGTTTCAGTGGCCGTTTCCGTGTCTTCGGACAGATTCGATACGGGCAATTGCAGTAGCTCTTGCCGTTGGTTAACGGCATCCACTGTAAGCAGGGATGCTGGACTGCGACTGCTATCCACTGCTGTCGACGGCATCTCATCGTTCTCCTCATCTTCAGTGTCTGTGCTGCTAAGCTCAGCGTCCACCGATTTTTGAAACTCTTTGGGCACACGCAGCATTATTTTCGGGACCACCAGCTTGGGCAGTTCCTCTTCCATTGGCGCATCTTCGCTGGGTGCTGGAACTACAAGAAAGCGATTAGAAATTTATATACAACAATACAAAGAACACATACTGTTGTTTTCGTGTGTTGCTGCGGGCGGCTGTGGCAACTCTTGTGACATCGCCGCTTCCGAACCCATCCAGTTAGGCATCTCCTCCGACTGTTTAGCATTTATATGCTCATCCAAGTGTGTTGTCTGCTGTTTGCTTCTCGCGGGTTTACGCTTGCGTCGCATAGCTGTCTTCTTTCTCGTATTTGTGGCGTTACGTCCATTCCGACAGCCATTAATGTGTCCACCCTTTTGGCCACACAATCCACATGGTTGCATGAGCTCAGTGCAATCATGATTATCAAACTCGCTGCCATTCTCAAAAGTAGCCTGACAATTGCAACACACAAGATACCGGACTCGATCCTGCTGAGTTTGCAAGGTTTGCCAAGCATCTACAGTGTTGAAATGACGCTGATCCATATCGTGTTTATTCTCTAGATGCAGCGATAGCTTCTCTACACTCGCAAACACATGTGAACAGTATAAGCAGATATAACGATTATGCACGACCCGCATATGCAGAAAAAAGTTCCAGGATTGATGTACCGTGCTACAGCGAACGCAGCGAAAGAATCGTTCCTTCGTTATTGTTGGCTGAGTAGCTGCTGACTCTGGAACGGGCTCGATTGCGCCTAATTGAGGGATACTTTCATGTGCTAATGATGTGGCAGAGTCCTCCACGCCAACTGTTGCCTCCTTAGGTTGGCCGCAGAGCGCATAGTGTGCATTAAGTTGCTGTAAGTTATCAAAATTACTTGCATTGCACTTGTAACAACTCAGCATCTTGTCCAATTCCAATTCCTGGCTGTTTTGAGTTGGCGCTTGCAAACGTTGCATCAAGAGCGATGATTCTCCCGCCTCGATGCGCTGCTGCTTGCTGCAACTTTCGTCGATGCTGCCGCTGCGCCTGCGCTTTGTTGCATGAAACGATTGCTGATCTTCCTGTTGGTATTCCACCTCGCGCACCTCAGTGTTATCAACTTGCTGTTGTGAATTCTCCATCTCTGATTGTTTTTGTTGATTTTTCAGCTGTTGCTTGGTATTGTGTTCACTTTCCGGATGATCTATGACCAGTTGCTGTGAAGTTGAGCTGACAGAGCTGCTGCGACTACTTCTCCCATAGTTATTTTGCTCTGTCCGCGACTCAATTTCCATCTCCTGCTCTGCCTGCTGCTCTTGAACTTGCTCAACTTCATTGGCAGCGTTGCTTGCTATCACAGCCTCACTTTCCTCTGTCTCCATCTCTTCTTTTATATGCTGCTGATCCATACAGTCCTTATCTTGTGTCTCTCTAGTATCTGGCGGTACCAGAAGTGGTGTGTGAGCACCGTTAATTTTGATTTTGGCAGATGTCTCCATTGGTAGCACTTCTAAGCTATTGCATTGCTCGCTCGATGCATCATCCTTGCAGGCAATGAGACCCTCTTCGTTTGCGAGTTCTTCATCTGAATCAGACTCAATTTTAATGATCTCCACAGATGGCTGATGTTCGACTCTTGCCGGTGTTAAATTACTGTTATCTACTTTCATTTCAGTATTAAAGTCCTCTATGGATTCATCGTCATCTGGTATACTAGCAGGTGAAAGATCATCGATCTTATAAACTGGCGATCTAGTTTCCTCCGCTGCGGGTAATAAGTCTGGTTGCTGTAGCATTGTTGCATCTGTAGATGAAGCTGCTTCACTTTCGTCGATTTTGGGCTCTGGGGCTGGAGAAGCAACTGCTCCAAGAGGTTCCTCGCCTTCTTCCGAATTGATGTGCTCTTCGGATTTAATTTCCGTCGATGTTTTTAAAGATAATGACGGGTTTCCATCTTCTTCTTTTGTACTCGAAGATAAATCAGATCTTGTGTCAATTGTTTTGATGGGTGGTAAGGAAGTTTCCTCATCTTGTGAATCGACAAGCACAGACGATATTTCCTCAATAGAACGAATCACAGATGGAGAAACATCATCATCGTCTGCTTTCTCCGCTAAAGAACTATTTTCTTCCATTTTGATATCATCAGAAGATTCCACTTTAATGACTTTTTCCTCATCCTGGGAAGAAGTCTCTTCACTGGATTTAATGGCAGGCGAACAAATCGGAATATTATCATTTCGTTCATCTTCACTTGATTCATAATCTTCCACAATTTTGACTTCTAGTGATGACGAGTTAACAACATTATTGCAGTTATTAGTATGTGGTGAGCTGCTTCCTTCCATTTTGATGCCAACTTCTGGTTTATTGCAATCGGAACTGATATCATTGTGTAAGGCTGTCTCAGGTGACGCGGACGCTTGGTCATCGACTTGATCGGCGAATACCTTCTTTTCATCACTCGTGCACTCGATTTTCACACAGTTAGTGGAAGGCGGATGCGATGTGTCGTCAAAACTGTTGGCAGGGTCTTTTTTAGACCCATGTGGCTTGGACACTGATTCTGTTGAAAGATGTGATGTAGAACCTCCATTTTCTACCGGCAATTCACCAGTGCGATCTTTCTGATTTTCATGATGCTCCACTGCAACCTTTTTTAATATCACCTGCGGATGATGGAACGCTTCGCTTTTTTCCTTCGCTTCCAGACCGAACGCATCGTTATTATCCTCGAAGTCATCCTCTTCGCTTGGTGTCGATGACGATTCCAAGTGGCCCGAATGGGACTCAATGTTAAGCGTACTGTTTGCGGTTTGTTGTTGATCCAAAGTTTCCATCATCTTTAAGCATTTATGAGCTGTCATGACAATAGACAACAAAAAGAACAATCATTACAAATAATCGATAAATGCACATCGATTAATTAACTTACCTTTGCATGCCGTTCTCCGACGTTGTGTTTACCGTTTCACAGTTCTTCGTCGGTGATTATTCGCTTGATATTTGATAGTTTGTTGCTTTCTGCAAACGAAAATAAAAACGAAGATAAAACGTCTAGAATTAAATTTGTCATGCTACTGCGATAAAAACAGAAAGTAGGAAATATGGCAACAGCAAAACAAAAGCAAAGAAAATATCATTCTTTCTATTTCCATTCATTTTGAGTGCGTGTTTTTGCCAGCCCTGGTACCGAACGAAGTGCGCATATAAGCAGAGTGGATAATTGAAAATACCAAAATAAATTGCGCAAAATGGGTGCGCGGAGGCGGAAAAGCAGACAAAAAGAAGCAAAATCAAAACTAATGGCTAAAAATAAATAAGTTTCTTCAAAATAAAATCCATTATTGTGAAATTACAGTGCTCATTTTTGTTTTGTTTTGCTTTGTTTTTTTTTTTGTTTCTTTCTTCTTCAATAATTATGCACTCGCTTAGGACTCTCTTCTTACCTGCTCGTTTCGGCAGCTGCCGGGGCGGACACGCAACAAAAATATTTACGCGCGCAAAACAACAACGGCAGACGGAGCAAGAGAGAGAGAAATCACCACAACCGACGGCACGGACGCTCGCTGCACAACTGAGCGAGACACGGCAATGGAGCGCCCAGCGGAGCGGCGGCCGCGCGTTTTTTTTTTTGAACAAGAACAACCAACACCCCTCTTGCCCTGTTCTGGTTCTTCCTCGACCAGCTCAAAGCATAGACGTCGGACGGACAGTCGTCGTAGCGCTTATACAATTTTTGTTTTATATTCGTATATTTTTGCGCATTAGTTTTGTTGCAGTATTTTTAAAAGGAAAAACAAAATAACCACGCGATACTATTTCACACAATTGCGTATTTGTTTAACGAAACACGAAATATTTCCTCTGCTTAAAATGTGAATATAAGAAATTTTTTTGCACGTCGCGTCGCGTTTCTTTTTTTTATGAACATACTATTTATACACGCATAGCTCACTTTTCCAATCACTTTTAGAATGCGTCGTTGCCAATATTTTGTAAACACTCTCGGAATTGTATAATATGGCTTTTGTATTTAGTATTATTGTTGCTTAAATAACGCGTGAAAACTAGATTTTTAGCAATTTTATAGTCGTTCGCAGCCATTGAACACGCGCAGAAGCCTAGAGATGGGCAACATGCCGATAACTAGCAATTGCACGCAGTGGTGACTGTCCAAAAGCAACACTTCCACACACAACTCGAATACAACACTGCGTGCGCGTTCAGAGTTCAGTGGTAAAGACAAGTTGACAGCTCTTTCCGTTTCCTTTTTCGCGTGAGCCGTCATCATGAGAGCCAAGGGATTGGTTAGTATTTAACAAAAATAAACGAAAATTGGTGAAAATTGTGTTCAAAATGTGTGAGGCATGCAGTCAAACAAGCCCTGATTCAAGTGCATATGAAAACCTATGTGAATTTGTTTCATAATTAAGCAAAAGCCCAAAAAATAGCAACAGTGCGTTCTACTGGTAAAGTAGCAAGTACAATGCGGCTGCTTCAATAGAGTTCAGCCATTGCAATTAGCAATTGTTAATTGCAAATTTAAGAGAATATGTTTCAAATGCTTTAGATATATCAAAGCGTGTGCTAAAATCACATTTGTTTAAAATGTACTTCAAAACATAACCTATAAGAACAACAACAAGAGCGACACGCTTTTGTCTATGTGTGTGTTTGTGACTGTGTGTGACTCGTTTGGCTGATTTTCACCAATTGTTTACAAAACCTAAATGTGTACTAATTGATCTCTTTAAATCAACAGTTGAAGGAGTACGAAGTCGTTGGCCGCAAGCTGCCAAGCGAGAAGGAGCCACAGACGCCTCTGTACAAGATGCGCATCTTCGCTCCTGACAACATTGTTGCCAAATCCCGTTTCTGGTACTTCTTGCGTCAACTGAAGAAGTTCAAGAAGACCACTGGCGAAATTGTCTCCCTAAAGCAAGTGTACGAGACATCTCCCATTAAAATCAAGAACTTCGGCATCTGGCTGCGTTACGATTCTCGCTCCGGCACACACAACATGTACCGCGAGTACCGTGACCTGACAGTTGGCGGTGCCGTTACACAGTGCTACCGTGACATGGGCGCCCGTCATCGTGCCCGTGCCCACTCCATTCAAATCATCAAGGTGGAGTCGATTGCTGCTGCCAAGACACGTCGCGTGCACGTTAAGCAGTTCCACGATTCCAAGATCAAGTTCCCATTGGTCCAACGTGTCCACCACAAGGGCAACAGGAAGCTGTTCTCGTACAGAAAGCCAAGGACTTACTTCCAGTAAAGAAGTAAAGGAGCGAGCGACACCCACTAACAAATCAGCTAGCGTAAAAGCGCACTACGTGTGTTTTGCTCTAATTGGTTTTCAAATTTTTAAGGAACGTCTTTCTAAGTGATTCTTTCAATAAAATGAGTACGTTGAAGAGTAAACCAAGTGTATGGTTCATTATTTTAGTCTTATATAAGTTTAAAATTTTAAAGAATTTAAATTAACCCGCTAAACTTTTTAAATCGTAAAAAAAAACGGTCAAGAGTTGCGGCAAATTATTATATTTGGAAACTTAACATCTGGCTCAAAGTGTAACAGAAACATATGGAAACACCAAAATACAGATCCTATGTAAATGTGATTTTGGTGAAACTTTATAGGGCATTTTAGTATATTTCCAAGTCACGTGTAAAAAGGCGTGACATTTGAAGCTGTGTGTTTCTATCAAAGTAACTATTATTATTCCTACAATTATTTATTGAAAATAAAACATTTTATCCCACATTGTGAATACCTTTCCTTAAAATTAGATGAATTCTAAAATGTAAATGGTCTTACTGTTCACTGATAACACCGCGGTTAGTTAACAGGCATGTAAAACGTGGAATATGCCTTAAACAACAGTTCGGTCACACTGATGAGCAATCAATAGTTTATTTTTCTGCAGATGCGTTTTCGTTTCCTAGTTCTTTTGTTAAACTACATCTGCGGAAATTACATCATTGCACATCAACATAAGAACCATAACAAAAAAGCCTCGCACATTGAGTAAGTCACAATCATGAGCGATCGTCACCTAGAATTGGAAATTGAACGATTTGTGACGTTTGCTGATTGGCCCACAAATGCCCCCGTCCAAGTCGAAGATTTGGTGAAAAATGGATTTTTTGCCACTGGCAGCTGGTTGGAGGCCGAATGCAACTGGTGTCACATACGCATCGATCATTGGGAATATGGTGACAATGTGGCTGAAAGGCATCGTCGTGGCTCACCCATTTGTTCCATGGTCCTGGCACCCAATCATTGTGGAAATGTCCCAATGCATGACTCGCAACAGATGGCGATGGCGGCTGCTGGGGAGACGAATGACAGTGAAGGCAACACTGTCGTCGATGGTGGTGCAAGACATTCAGATATGCTAATCGAAGAAAATCGTCTTGAAACTTTTAAGGATTGGCCTGTTTGTATATGTCAGATGCTTCACCTGATCACTTTGAACTGATTGTTCTCAATCTTACAGAATCCAAATATTTCGCCTGAGGAATTGGCCAAGGCAGGTTTCTACTATCTATACCAATCGGATCATGTGAAATGCGTGTGGTGCAAGGGCGTCATTGCCAAGTGGGAGAAAAACGACAACGCCTTCGATGAGCATCGTCGTTTCTTTCCCAACTGTCCACGCGTTCAAATGGGACCGTTAATTGCCATAACTGGCAAGAACCTAGATGAGCTGGGCATACAGCCCACAACATTGCCCCAACGTCCCAAATACTCTTGCATGGAGACGCGACTACGCACATTCAGTGATTGGCCCATTCCCAATATACAGGCAGCTGAACCGTTGGCTCAGGCCGGTCTCTATTACCAGAAGATTGATGATCAGGTGAGGTGCTTTCACTGCAACATTGGACTGCGCTCGTGGCAGAAGGATGACGAGCCCTGGCATGAGCATGCTAAGTGGTCGCCCAAATGCCAGTTTGTGTTGCTCGCCAAGGGACCAAACTTTGTGCGTGCAGTGCGAGAAGCGCCCACCACATCTACAACAGCCGCCACAGCGCCACCGTTGCCCACAAGCATTGACACCGCCATGTCAGCCACACCAGCTTGCCAGGCTCTGGCACTGGGTATCGATGTAGGTGCGGTGCGGCATACGATTGCACGCAAGCTGTCGAGTTCGGGTTGTGCCTTCAACACGTTGGACGAACTTCTGTATGCGATCTTTGACGATGCTGGCGCTGGTGCCGCCTTGGAGGTCACAGAGCCATTCTCATGCGCGTCAGCGCCAGAGGTACCAAATGAGCCTGTCGATTGCTCAGCTACCACAAGCAAAGCGGCGCAGGCAGAGACGCACAACACAACGGGAGCAGCAGTTGCAGCTACAACTGCAGCCAAAACGCCAGCAACTCCTTTGGTGCCTGCGCCTGCTATGGCGAACAGCAACTCAAATCCGAATGGAAATCTGTCGCTGGAGGAGGAGAATCGACTGCTGAAGGATGCGCGTCTCTGCAAGGTCTGTCTGGATGAAGAGGTCGGTGTTGTGTTCCTGCCATGTGGACATTTAGGTAGCTATATCATTTGATGATTGAAATTCTTAAATCACTCTAACTATTCTCCTTCGATTAGCCACCTGCAATCAATGCGCACCGAGCGTGGCCAATTGTCCAATGTGTCGGGCGGACATCAAGGGCTATGTGCGCACCTTTCTCTCGTGAATGGCAAGCAACACCTATCGAAAGACGATTAAGCGTAGCATATTGCTTATCTTAATCATACGAATTGTCTACTATGTACTTGTATCGCCTAAGCAACTGGTGGCGGTCGTTGGATGCTTTGGCTATTAGATCATCAGAGTTTTATTGTTATTTTTCTTAAACTCATGGCGAATGCGGCTTCAAATGTTACTAACTTACTTTCGACTCTTATCGAATGTGTCTAAGCATATTTAGTGTGTGTGCGTGTGTTTTTATCTAATGTATTAACTATTTACTATCTCTATCTCCCAGATATTATTAATATTCTTGCAGGCTCTTAGGAATACCTATTTAATCGCACGAACGAATCTGAGTTACCTATTTTTAACACTATTCTATTTAACTGCCAAAATTGTATATTTGTTTTGTTTTACACATATCACACACTTTTATATTATTATGTCATTCGACAAAGTCTTAAAATGCCTTATTTACAGCGCCTGCAAGGCTATTTTTGTATTCTTCGGCTGTGCCGAAGAGCCACAGCTGTCCACTTCTTGTTATTGATTGTGTTATTGGGCCGCTCATTTAATGGAGTACACTAAAGTTGATCTACAAATAAATATATATGTAAATGTTGAAAACATAATCGCATTATCAATGTTTAAACAGGCTGTGCAGTGCACGTGCTGATAACATCCAAAGAATAAGCGTACTTGTTCCATAACTATAGTATATTTAAATCGAATAGCTATATATGACACTTTCGAACATCTAATTCAAGTATGAGGCATGAACGCAATTAGACTGCAAGCCTTGAGTTACTTTCTTTCACAATTTTGACGCATGAAAATTAGTCCACTCATTAAATTCCCTTACGACTTTAAAATTTAATGATTGACCACTATTTAAGAGCCTGAATCATATGTCTACTTATATGTACAGCACGCAAAATGGGAACTCAGCATAATTGTATATATTATTTTTATGAGCATTTGGGTAAAAAGCTGTAAGAATAATCTTGCCTATGTGTTATTTTGTATATGTGCAACATTATTCTAAATGTTCTTAATAATCTTGCATAAATGTGTCGTCATCGCGCTCAACAATGAAAATATAATCTTAATACTTATAATAAATTTGCGACCTAGAGCTCAACAAGCAAGTTAGAAAGTTAAAGTTACGTCTTGACTATACTAGATCCTTCACTTTTTAGGCTCACTTTAAATCACGGCTGCAAGAATTTATCCCCAATATACATATATGAATAGTTTGCGGTTAGAACAATTTTTGGAGTACCATTGTTGTAGGAAATAGAATATTTCTTATAATAAAATATACAAATATCTATTTATTAGCTTAAAAAGAGTAGTCTTCAATTGCTTGGACGCTTTTTAAACACCACAGAGGTGACGACGTTGCCCACTTTGCCCCCGAACTTAAATGTGGGCGTGGGAATCGAGCAGTGTTTCACAAAGAACTCCTCAAAGCTAACCAGTAACTCTTCCTCCGTCCAGTTGCATGAGGTGATGATAAATAAGCTGTGTTCATCGCTGAGCAGTTGGGTCTACCGTTTTGAGGTAATTGGTGCGTTTCTCCTTGGGGTTGTCGGGACATAAGCTGACGGCATCGTAGGTTCCCTTATCGTGAACAATGTTGTAAGTCCCCAAATTCGGTGGTTCACTTTGCGTTAGATCTGCGACATCATAGTTGATGTTTAGGGATTGATCCTTGGCAATTCCTTTAGCCAATTCGATGGCCTTTGGCGAGTAGTCAACGCCAGTTAGCTGGGTGTATCCCTCATTGCCCAGCGCAATAAGAAACATTCCATTGCCACAACCTAAGTCGAGTACACGTGCTGTTTGTTTATCGACGTTTTCCTGCTTTAACAGCCAGTTGACGATTCGCTGTTGGGAGTCTTCATCAAACCATATTTCGCCCACGTCGCCGTGACTTTGATAATTTCGTATTTCGCGGGTGTAACTGTTTTCCCAGTATTCTTTGGTGCCCAGTTCAGAGCCTTCTAGTTCCATTATTCCAAGCAAATATTTTTATTAACTTAATTGTTGATTGTGTTTCTTAAGTTTTCTTGCCGGGGTGTGACCACATGTAACGTATCTAAAGTATATTAATATACCAAATAACCGAAATATGAAAATTTCACCTGGTTACACTTCCAAAGTTTTTTAAATGGCTCTTTATTCGTGTATCAAATTAAAAAAGAAATCTATAGGAAAAATAGAACACTGTTTGAGTTTTCTTCTTAAAATAATAAAAAACTTAAAATCCTTTTCCAAAAATCAAACAAGGTTTTTCAAACATAAAGCTGCAGTTACAAAGCTTGAAGTTAGAAAAATACTTTTATACTAGACAATTTTAAATTTCGTTGTTTTCAATCTTCCTACTATACTGTAATATAATACATTGTTAAATTTAGTAATAACCAAAACACATTGATGTCGGCATTCATCGCGCTTTTACTTCAGCTCCAGTAGGCGCTTGATCTAAGCAACGAACAGCTGTCTTTAACATTGTGTGGTATTAAGGAGTTAACAGTTTTTTCATCAATTTTGTTTAAGTCGATTACCGATCATTCGATAGAAAGCGGCCATCAAAAAACCAAATTGAAATCAATGTATAAATAATATAACTAATAACAAAAACTAACATTAGAATGAGTAAATAATTGAATTTTTTCAAAAGGGAATACTTAACTGTATAACGTGCATTAGTTTTAGTGTTTCTGTTTTCTTACAGTGCTACTGTTTGAGAGCCACTGCTGTCAGTTTAGTTATCTGTTATAATGCTGTTATACTTTTGTTTGATGAAAACGTCAGTCGTTTGTTTCTAGATGGAGCGAACGTGTCTCGCGCGTCTCGATCTTGCAATGATTTTGAAAAATATTTATTTTGTTTAGTTATACGTACCGAGCATAATTGTAACTAAAACGTAAGCAACAGCAAGAAATTATTTTGTGGCACAAATTGCTGATAAATTTAGAAGAAAAACAAGATACCAAATACGCGCGGTCGCCACCAGTCTTCGCGTGCGTGAGTGTTTGTGAGTTGTTAAAGTGAGTATTACATGCTTATGTGTGTATATGTGTACTATGCATGTGTGTGCATTATGCTAACTGCTGCTACTAAAAGTGTGCAAGCGAGATAGTGTGTGTGAGAGTTAGAGTGCAACATAGTGATTGTGTGGCATGTAGAAGACGACGACGTTGAAGAAGAAGAAGCAACGCCAACGCGCTCCCCTTTCTTTTCGATTTACATAGATGTGTTCATATTAGTGGTGCCTATTACTCTTGATACGTTTCGTAAGTTGACGACGCTATGAAAAAAAAAACAATCTTCAAATTGGCCGCGTTTTTCGTTTCGAAATAAGCACAAAAATCACTGTGCGAGCTACATATATGTATATGTATTAACACACAACACGTACAAATTCTGGTATGTCATATGTATGTGTGTGTGCACATATAACTCTTGCTCAATTGAAGATCCAATGAACGTCGTCTGGTTTCGTTTTAACTGCGTTTTTTTTTTGGTGTCAAACGCCAGGTGGCGCTAGCACCCCGAATGACCAATCCCCAAGGTATTCCCCAAAATAAAAAAACCGCAAAACTTCTGACCAAATATAAAAGTGCAAAAAAAAAAACAAAAAATCACCACTCAGCAGTTTTCTTTTTTTGTTTTGCCTTTCGCGTTGCCATAAGAACAGTTATTTCGTACAACTGGGACGCGTTCCATGTGTGAGAACATGTATAAGTGTGAGTGAATGTGCATTGTAAAATGTTTTTCAACAAAGCAGAAGCAGGGAAGCGAATGGTTGGTAAGGGGAGCACCCCTGCTTATCGTAAATAAATAATAAATACACATATTTGAAAATGCGATCTTGGTTTATTTAGCAATTGGCGCAGCGTGCAACCCGTTGCATTGCTTAAATATTGATCTTAATTGCCATTGCAATTCCAGTATTGCATTTTGTGTGTTGCCAGCGGCACATTAACTGGCATTACTCATGCATGCAGTTGACGTTGCCTGTCCCTCCCCCTTTTCGCTTCGCTTTGATTCACTCCCTTTTCGACTGCATTTGCTGTGGTTGCAAAAAAGAAAAAGATATAAGCAAGGAAATTGCTCACAAACGCATTTTTGTTATAATACAATAGTAGTAGTAATAATAAAAATAATATGCGTTTATTTTATAGTTAGTACCAGTTTAGCTCAACACATACACAGTTAAATGCTTTTAAACTCTCATTGATGCTGCAGCATCTCATGATCAAATTTCTGTTTTGCTCCTCTCTCACACTATCTCTCTCTCTCTCTAGATTTATGCGTACGTGTGTGAATGTGTTTTTCTACTCATGTGTGTGCGTGTGTGTATGTGAGCGTGCATTAATAGGTGCGTCGCAGTCTCAACTCGTCGTCGATTAACTAGTTTTATTTCATTTTACTGCTGAATGTCAATTTCATTGTAAATTGCAAGTTTTAGCCGCACTTTTGCAAACAAAATCAAAAAACAAGTTGCAGCTGGCTTGGTGGGGTGTTTACCATTTTCGCCATTGAAGGTCATGTCCATGTTATTATTATTTTTTTTTTTTTTCATTTTCGTGTGGCAGCACTAATTGCTTATTGCTTTGTTTACTTTTACTCGACATTTTGGTATTCGCTTTCGCATTCGCGCAATTCACATTTCGCGTAAGCGTTCGAAAAACGGGAGCGCAATTTAATGAACATTCATCTTCGGGGGGATGATGGGGAGCATTGGTTGCTGACTTGTTCGCTTGCTTGGCAGCATTGCAAGCCTGTGTGAATTTGCGATCAATGGCATTTATTCGCTAAATAATTTGACCTCTTGAGTCAACAATTAATACAGTTGTACAGTTGCTTGCCTGATTCTATTAGCTTAACTAGGGTAGTTCACACACACACACATACACACACGCATGCACACAAAAGGCGTTGTGTGATAGATAAAAGCTGAGATCTGTTTGCTTTGTGTTTTTAGTATGTTGAAGTTTTATGGCCACACTGGCCAGCGACAAAACCTCACAGAAGGTCACGGTTATATATGCAAAATGAAGCAAAAGCGACAAGACAACAAAACCAGACTCTTGTAGATTTCTTTGTTGTTGCTTTGCGGCAGCCACGAACTACGAGAAAAGACATTTGTTTTAATCGAGGTAACGTGCCAACGATCGCGATCTGTCTTCGCTTAAGTCTTGGCATATGTACAAATATACAAACATATTATATACAATTATGTTCGGAAGGTTTGCCACTCCCTTTTCAGCAACAAGCAACTTCATAGATACATTCAAGTGTCGGTTAAAAAATGATTATCGGAAGTACATTCACCTGATCAGTTGAATGAACACGCGCTACGGCTGCTTTATTTTTACTTCTACTTTTTATTTATTAATTTTTTCTCTCTCTCGCTTTGCTATTTACGTCTGTCACATAAAAAAAAAACACTGGACAGCTGTTTGTTATTGTTTTTTTTTTTTTTTTTTTTGTTTGCTGCCTTTTGAGTGTTCACTCACGTGCAAAGCAAAGCGCAAAGCAATCACAAAATGGGAAGCACGCGCTTGTTTGCATTTGATTGCATTTGGTGGCTATCATGTTAAATATGAACAAAACGGATAGCAGGCGTTCAGCTGTGTGTTATAAAGCTTGCGTTGTCAGCATTCATTTTGTTCAACCTGTTTCTTGTCGATGTCGAGCACCAAAAACAAAAACCCATTCAAGGCTTCCGGATTTGAATATATTAATTATAACACTGTGCGTCGAACCAAACTAGCCTATTTTCAAATATTAACAGTGGCGGTAACAGTCACTGTTATCGGTAACATAACATTGATGCGACCTGCCTCAATTTCTCTGTAACTAACACAGCTGGGTTTCTTTGTAATTGCAGGACTCGAATTGCCACTTTGCAACACTGGGCTGCAATGCAAACAAAATGAACGGCAAGGAACAATCAGCTGGTCGGGAATTCAAGCGCAATTCAAATGCCTACGCCAGTTTGCCAGCGACAACAAAAACAACGATAAAAGAGAAACGCAAAGAGTCACTAAGAGAACCAGAATGCTATGGACTCTCACACAGTTTGTCCAGTGAATCGATAAAGCAGGCCTGCGACTATTACGACGACGAACCAAGCGATGAAGACCTGATTGAGATACATCAAACGCCACAGGGCTTTCATCATCATCCTCGCCAGCAGCAGCAGCAGCTTCAGCCACAGCAGCACCAACATCCGCTTAGCTTTAGCATGCCGCTGGCTGATGACGGTGAGCGTAATGCTTTGTGTGACGTCAGCCAAGAGGCGCCATTGAGCACACCCATCAAACCATCGGCTACTGTGCCGGATGAAGCGCTCAGTGTGCTGAATGAGCTGGATGCCATATTGGATGTGCATGGCGCATCGCCGCTCAACGGCAGCAACCGCATCTCTTCCTGCGGCACCAGTAGCGCTTCCTCCTCTTCCTCCGACGATGATAAAGTTGAGGATTATTTAATGGACTTGGACAATTATCTCGAGGAACTAGACAAAGAGGATCCATTGGCCATTGTTGGTCATCCAAGTCTAAGCCGCGAGCCTCGCACACGCACGTTACCGTTAAGTCGGAAGCGAAAACAGCACAAACAGTCGGATGAGGAAGTGCATCCAGCCTTGGACAGCGAGTTCCAGCGTGGTCATCAGATGCGCAAAACTTTCAGTTGTGGTTTAACGCCAACGGGCACCAAAGGTAACAACTGCGCGTGATCTTGGATGTGACGCAATTGGGGAAATATGCAAAAATTCGAATTTCATCGCCAAAAAAAAAACCTAAAGCAAATGATTCATAGCGTGTTAAGAGATCGAATAGGTGGTTAACAGGTTTATGGGACTGGTGCTGATTCTAATGCTGCTAGTACAAACACTCGTCTTATTTAACAGATATGTGCTATTATCATTATTATATAAAACCATTAAAAAAGTTATAGTATCAGTACTATTAGAACAACGCACTACTCAAATATTGATTACTATTGCACTGCTTCTTGCTACTACTATTAATATTTCGACCTTTACTACTATTTACTGCTAAAATTATAAATAATACTTTTTCATGCTACTTTGATTCTAATGCTGCTATTTAACAGATATGTGCTATTATCATTATTATAGATAGTATTAGTACCATTATTTATTATTATGTAGAACATCGCACTACTAAAATATTGATTGCTATTGCACTGCTTCTTGCTACTACTATTAATATTCCCGACCTTTACTACTATTTACTGCTAAAATTATAAGTACTACTTTTTCATGGTACTTTGCAATATTAATATTACTACTTTATCATAATGTCGTTAATTGCCCGAATTAACAATACCACACAAGATAGGCAATTATCGATATTGTACTAAATATTATAAAAATATTTATTACTATTACTTCTACTTTTAGTTTTACAACCTACTAACTAGCAGATTTCGTTTTCATCTCTGTTTTTGTTAAGATTTTCCTTATTACTACTGTTTTATAACATTTTCTAATACTTCTGCAACTTTTACTGTTTCTAATTTAAACTAGTTCAAATAGGTTTAGAACAATTGGGTAAGTTGCTCATTTGCCCGATAGTAAGATGTTTTTTTAAAAGGCTAAAGGTGTATTTATTATATCTTAGTGCTAACATCATATGTATTTACGTGTACTTAGGATCTGTTTGTGAGATTATTTCAATATTAGTACAAATTTATAATTTTCGGGGAAATTTTGTATGTAATTACGATAATTTCGTCAGTACATTTTTAGAGCAGGGGTATTGTTAATCTATCCACTCAATTTCTAGAAAAATAATTATACTTTACGATGATTAAATATTGCAACGTTAAAGTGCACCTCTATATATAAGATATTTTTAGCTCTGTCTGATTTATCTAGTTATCTAAAACCTCGCGTATAAATAAGTTTAACTCTTATCGTTTTGGAATTGAAGTCATAAGTCATGGAAAGCCATAAATGTTGCGTTAGTGGTTTCGCAAGCTTTAGGAACTGCTTTTTAAAACAATTTAGTTTGAGAATTCGAGTGAAAGTTTTGTGGAAATCAACAATTAACAGAAAGCTAGGCGATGTTTTTGTCTGTGTGTGTGTGGTAATCATTCTTATACGTGTGGTTAATTGTTTAAAATTTCTCATTGTTTTCGCCTCTTAGCCACATCGAATACATCACTAGAGGCAGTCAACGCTGCAGTTGCCCAGGTTGATGTCTGGCGTCGTCAGTCAATGCGACGAGCCATTGAGAATGACGACGACAACGACGATGCCAAAGCCGGGAATGTGGATGCGAGCGCGAGTGTGGATGAGGATGATGATGATGAACAGCCGCCCACTCTGCTTGTGACTCTGCCAAGTCAGACGACAACGTCGTTGACATCGGAAATGCGGCGCAGTTTCTCGCAGCCCGAATCGTTGCCACAGCGCGAAGGAAGCGCTCTGCAGATGCTCACGGAGGCGCACATCTTTGACAATCTGCTGCAGAACGAGCAGCGGACGGCGCGTGCGGTCAGCGAGCAACTGGAGCAGCGACCACGCCAGTATGGGCGACGCTTTGAGGGTCATCCGTCCATGAGTCCCGCTCGTAACATTGGCCTCGTGTCGCCTTTGAGTCGTCCACAGAGTGCACCGGCGCAAACACAACGTCGAGAAGCGGCGGCGGCTGCGGCGGAGACGCCAACGCATGCCATGATGTCGCCGCTCTGCTCGGAGATGAGCTCGGCACGCTCCTCGCGCATCCCCAGCCCCGTTTCGCTGGTGAGCAGTGGCAGCGGCAGCAGTAGCGACAGCTCCACGGTCAGCACAGGGCCCGAGCAGGATCAGTTGGAGCTTGGTGGACAAACGCAGACGACAATTTGCAGTGCCAGCAGCGGCGGCAGCAGCACAACGCCTCTGGAGCCGCAGCTATTGCGGGAGAAGTGCGGATTCAATAGTCAATGGCCGCATGCCGCAAGTCGCACCTTGGCGCTGATGGGCTGCACTCTGGGCGTGTTTAACTTGTGCCGCTTTGCGGTGCTCACCATCAACTATGGTGGCAACTTTCTGCTGCAGTTCCTTCTGCTCTCGGTCATCTTTGGCATACCGCTCTTTTGGCTACAGATGTGCTTGGGAGCCAAGATCAAATCGGGCCCCGTCTCGATGTGGAAGATTAGTCCAATTTGCAGTGGCGTTGGCATTGCTCTGGTCATGGTGCAATGCTTCCTGGCCATCTACTCGACGGTGGCAGTTGGCTGGATTCTTGTCTATCTGCGCGATGTTTTCCCAACGCCATCACGCAGCGTCTATCGCTGGCAGGAGCTCGCCTTCCCCTATCGCTACGATGCCGTCAATGATACGGGGAATCTCACGCACACGGTTGCCGAATACTTTAATATTGTGGTACTGCAACGTCTGCATCTGGCCAAGCATCCGGACGCCACCGGCGTGCGCTTCCATGTTAATGATCGGGTAGGTAGTCCCTTTTGGTTTGCTTTTCACATTCAACTCGATCGACTAACGTCTATTCTATTCAGCAGTTGGCGTTCTACTTGGCCCTCATCTGGGCGGCAGTCTTCTTGATACTCTGCAAAGGCCTCAAGTCCCTCGGCAAATTGGCGTTTCTCATCAACACGTTGCCATTGCTGGCGCTTCTGGTTGTAACTGGCAAGTTTGTGAGCATCGTGGATCCAGCTATTTTACAGGTGCGTTTCTAATTAAATTTATAAATAAATAAAATTGTATTGCGCTCATGCTCCAAACGAAAACAAGTAACAATGCTATGGGCGAGTGTGCTCGACTTTAAGGGTTCCAAAATAACCCAAAAATTGTTAATATATACCAAAGACTATTTTTGGTACAGTATTACATTCAAAATATACCGCAGAGCGCAAAATATACCAGATAGTCAGCCAAAGCAACTTAGACTCGTAGTATGTAGGCGTTTTTGCCCATACAAAAGTTTTTTTTTCATATGCAATTTTTATCTGAATTTGAAACAAACTTAGTCTCTGAGATCTAGGACATGGCTGTATCGTCTCGTCAGTTGACCCTGATCAAGAATATATATACTTAATAGGGTCGGAGATGCCTCCTTCTACCTGATAGCCATGTCTGTCTGTCAGTATAAAACACTGGATCTCAGAGACTATAAGAGATAGAGCTATAATTTTTTATACCCGCTACCCATAGGGTAGAAGGGTATTATAACTTTGTGCCGGCAGGAAATGTATGTAACAGGTAGAAGGAGGCATCTCCGACCCTATAAAGTATATATATTCTTGATCAGCGTCAACAGCCGAGACGATATAGCCATGTCCGTCTGTCCGTCTGTCCGTCCGTCTGTATGAACACCTAGATCTCAGAGACTATAAGAGATAGAGCTATAATTTTTTTTCGACAGCATTTGTTATGATTGCACGCAGATCAAGTTTGTTTTAAATTTTTGCCACGCCCACTTCCGCCCCCGCAAATCAGAAAAAATCGAATAACAAGAGTAATAATAAAGCTGGAGTCCCGAATTTTGGGATATACATTAGAAACTATAGTCCTTGTGACTTCTGAAAATTTGGTTGCGATCGGATCAAAATTGTGGAAGTTATTAAAGAAATACTTTTGTATGGGCTAAAACGCCTACTTACTAGGGGTCTCATTTGCTTTGGCCGACAATCTGGTATATTATGCCGTCTATGGTATATTTTGTAAAGTTGTACTATACTTAATACCAAAAATATACCAAATATATCATTTGGTATATTTTTAGTATTTTGTAGTATTTTTTGGTATATTTAGGAAATAATACCGAAATATTTTGCTTTTATTCAAAATAGGTAGCGGGTATCTCACAGTCGAGCACACTCGACTGTAGCTTTCTTACTTGTTTTCGACAGCATTTGTTATGTTTGCAAATCAAAAAAATCGAATAACAAGCGTAATTTTAAAGCTAAATTTGGTTGCGACCAGATAAAAATTGTGGAAGTTATTAAAGAAATACTTTTTTATGGGCTAAAGCGCCTACTTACTAGGGGTCTCAGTTGCTTTGGCCGACAATCTGGTATATTGTGCCGTCTATGGTATATTTGGAATGTGGTACTATATCGTTATATCAAATATACCATTTGGTATATTTTTAGTATTTTGCAGTATTTTAGGTGTATTTTGAAAATAATACCGCAATATTCTGCTTTTATTCAAAGTGGGTAGCGGGTATCTCACAGTCGAGCACACTCGACTGTAGATTTCTTATTTGTTTCATTCAAAAAGTAAATGACGTAGAAATAAAATAATTTATTTCGTTTTCAGTATCTGATATTTTATATCTGTGTTAATTATTCATGCTTTAATATTTATCAGTAAAGAAAACAACTTTGACTTTGATTGATTTTGATTAATTAAACTACTTATTATTGCTGAAGAAAACTAAAATAATATTTTTATTTGATTTTTTCGTTTTAAGTTTGTGATTTTTTTGTATCATCATTCAGATAAATAACTCTGTAATGCAATAAAAAAGATTGTCTTAAAATACAAACTTGTTTAAATGAAACGATTGTGCTTTCAATTTGAATAAGATAATTTTAAATATGACTTATATTTTATACTTTAATATCTAATATAAAAATCAAAATAATCGCTTTCCGTTTTGTTTTGCAGGACGTATTTGGCTCGAGTGATTTTGATGACTTTCTGGTGAACTCAAACACATGGACAGCGGCCACACAGGAGACGTTCCTCACTTGGGGCCTGCTCGGCGCCTCGGTGATAGCTATAACCAGTCGAACGCATGACAATGCCAGCAAGACGACGCTGCGACGAGATGCCATCCTGATGGTGCTGTTGACGCTACTCGGTCTTGGTCTGGCTGCACTGCTGGCGCTTTGCTGTGCTCAGATCTTGCGACAACACGGCTACGTTTATGTGCCGGGATCGTTTGGTAAGAGGATGACACAACTATTCTTCAATTGCAACTCAATCAATCTCGTTTTCAGAACGTCCAGATTGTTATACGTCCGTGTACTCGCTGCAGGCTCAAACGAATCCACAACTTCTCTCTTATCCACGCTCACTTGTGCCGCACTATTCATCGTTCTTGGGCGAAACGTATCGCAGAAACAAGACCATATTGCATATCGAGAGTGGATTTCAGGCGCTGCGCTTCATCACGGAACTCTTTCCTGCCGTCCTCTCGCTCTCCAGCGATGCCATCTCATGGGTTTGGGCTGCCGTCGCCTTTGCCATGTTTGCTGGCTTTGGCCTTGCACAATTGTGTGTCATGTGGAAACCGATTTCGAGTGCGATGGGCAACTCGACCAGCTCCGTGTTGCTGAGCTGCGTCACTGGACTGCTGTTGAGCATTCCATTTGCCACGGATATGGGCATTTCTATACTATATTATGTGGACTTTTTGCTTGGCGGCTCCTGGTTTATACCCATCATTTGGGCAGCTCAAATCTTCGGTGTATTCCTCATTCGCGGACGACCTTATAATGGCGATGATTTGGTCAACGATCTGCGCATGTGCGGCTCAATGTCTGCGTTTTTGGCGCTCTCCTGGAACGTACTCCTGCCCATTGGATTGATCACTCTCTCTGTGATTGACTACAAGGCATCGCTCTCAAATCAATTCTATTATTGGCGCGGCAAGTCATACTTTAGCTATGCCAGCCGCAAAACTGGTAGCCTCATACAAATTGGCATTGTGCTCATTATTCCCGTCACGGCCATCATACAGATCTATCGCTATTTGACACAAGGTCCACCCGACATCTTAGAGGTAAGGAAGCGATATACGTGATATCTGGCATCTAACTTATTTAACACTATTGTCTGTTTTTCAGCGCATTCAGCTTTTGTATCGCCCTCAGGAAGAGGGAAGTGCACCGCGACGTCCTTCGGCACGTCAAAGATCAGCGCAGGAGCGACGCAATGCCACAAGCCAACAGCAGGAGAGTGGTCATCAACAAGCTCAGAATGACGCACCACCCAAGTACACGCCTCCGCCATCCTATACAACTGCAACTGGGGCACGTCTAGCAAAATTACTGCGCCAAAGCATTCGTCGCAGCGTGCGCAGGTCAGAAAAGATTCCATGCGAGCTTTGACTTGGCATTTCATCCAAATTTTGATATGCTACAAATGTACACAGTTTGAGCCTCCATCGTTAGTTTTTGAGTTGATAGTTTAATAAATTTATCAGTTAGTGAGAACAGAGTTGTACTTGATTACTAATGTTGGTGTTGTAGGCTGCAGGAATAAAAGTTTTAGGTATATAATTTCCATAATAGTATAATAGGGTTCTCAGTATATAATGTCAAAGGTTCTAAAGCGCTTTCATTTAGAAGGAAATCGACACTAGTTTCAGTGTCTCCAACACACTTGAAACACAAATTCATTTCACTTTATTGTCAATCTTATTTACTTCAGCCCCCTTTATAAAGCTTTCCATAGACTTAGCTTATCACTTTGTGGCATATATAAATGGATGGCTTAAAAAAGCTAACAAATTATGTTGTTTATTTGTTTGCTCATATAAAAATTAACAAACGAGACTAAAGGTCCTCTTACAACTATCCATTTTATGTTAAGAATCTTCATGATTACGCAGATATATAAATGAATACTCTAGTGATATAATATAAAATATAAAGTAGTGTTTCACGATCGTATTTATTAGAGTTGGATATTATTAACCTCCACAAACTTAGTTTTTTATATAAACTAATTAGTGTGTTTTAGCTTTTTGTAAGATTATAATAGTTATATAGTTATAGTATAATTTTATAGTTACTACTTTTATCATTATAATACATTAGTATATATCAATTGTAATTAATTATATATTCTGCTTGCACTTTTAGAGTTCTTGGCGATTCATCGAGTCGAACACGACCAATTCTATCGTTGGATGCCGAGTCACCTTCGCCAGTGGCACCACCCGATTATCTCACCATACTGACCAATCCATCTGGCTCTGGTTCTGGATCTGGAGTGAATGCAGTTTCATCCGGAGGCAGCAGTAGTCCAGAGTCAATTGAGATAGGTCAACGGCCAGCTGGCTATGCACAGCGTTCACAGTCACTAGGTCGCAAATTGCAGCGACCCTCGTCGGCATCTGGATCAGCCAACTCGGGTGCCTCAGCCACGTTGGAGCGGGCCAATAGTGGACCACAGCAGCAACGTCCATATACGGCCGAGGATGTGGTTACAATACTGCGTTCCTCGGTGCGTCATCGACCGCAACCGCGACAAGCCGTTGGCATGGCCACAACTCTACCACGTCCGCCAGCCATGTCCACACACTTGGAGGATGCCTCGTTCCGTTCGATTGAGAATCTGGTCTTGAATGCCGAACCGCCGGATCAGACGCCCGGTGTTGTGGGTAGTGCGAATGGAGGAGGAGGAGAACAAGAGCAGTGTGGTCAAAACAATAATAATAATACATCTGTGATTTAATGACTAAAATATCGTACACATAACGTAATTCTATTAATGATCACATATCTGCTTGCTTTCTTAGACTTGATTATCGCTAGTTATATACGAATATTACTTTGTAGCTCATATCTATTTACCGAATAATATGTAATAATAAACAACTATGTAATTAGTATTTGACAACAACAATACCTCTTGTTTAGTAATCGGTTTCTGATTAGACTCGTGATCTTTAGTAATGCATTTCTGATTAGATTTTTAAACAACCCTCAATAATATTTCATACTTAAAATCCTAATGCTGACAACTCATCGTTTCCCTTAAAGCTGTAGATCGAAAGACATGGGTACAACGGATGGTTAAGAACAATAGGCAGGAGCAGACTACGTGCCAGGGAGTTGAGTACGTCGCATTTGCGCAGTCTGACCAAAAATTTAAGCCGATTAATAAACGTGACCAGTCAACTTTAGAAATGGAAACGGAAACAGCCCTACAACAACAAGAAAGGAAGCGTCGCAGTACAAAACGAGATTGCTACAATAAGGTTCACATTTTTGCAGGCGTGCTGCGTACTTCTGAATTTACCTATATTTTGTTATTATTTTCGTCTTGAATACAGTGCATATTTTTTGGTGCAGACTGCTAATCTGCGACATTTTCAAATTGGCACGTACGCGCTGCTCTCAAACAATAAGAGTTGCCAGTCAGTGCGGAATAAAAAAAAACATTTCCAATCACAGGATTAAAATGCTTCAATAAAACCAGACTACAAGAAATTCGATATTTTATATTATAAAAAAAGAATATCAATAAATAAATACCTTATTTATTATTATTTATTTATAATTTTTATTCACCAATATACCCATGTTTCCTTTCGTTGTGAATGCCAACAATGTTTTGTGAGTTAGCAGACCATTTAAATTGTACATGGCCATATGAGCAGAACATGTTCAAAGCATGTTAGTTATCTGTTAATTTCATGTTTACTGAGCGTCGACAGCAGCCTAACATGTCTTGCGCGCGTTTATTAAGCGCGACACGCGTTTTGCTAGCGACTTTTCGTTACGTTAACAGAATCTGTTAAGCATAATATAAAATTACACAGCATCTGTTAATTTCTTGTTATTGTGGAATTTGTCTTCGAGGCTTACGGTTGGATTTGACGGTTGCGTGCGTTTTTGAACTACGGAGTTCAAGTACAGAAAATCGGAAAAGTAGTGATTGAAACCAAAAGAGAAAAAAATAAATGAAATCAAACTCTACTAAACAAACGGAATAATAGAGAATTATTTTTGGTATTGAAAATGCAATTGTGCGCAATTAACTCGTTCAAAGCATTCCACATTTAATTGAGGGGCGCGCGCGTTTTCCAAGCAATTAATCTAAGCATTCTAACTAAGTTTTGTAGCAGTGCAAAAGTTTTCTCGGCTTTTGCCGCAAAACAGCAGCGGCTAACAACAACAACAACGACACCAACGCCGCCGTCGCCATCAAAAAAGTGCTCAAACAAGATTTCCACTTGAAATTCCTGAATTTCGTTTGCGACGCGCAGCGCAACATAAAAAGAAGCAAAGGAAATAAATCGAAATATAAAAGCGCAATACAAATAATACAAAAAAGTTTGCCGAAATCATCCAATTGAAAGTGTTAATAATAATAGTGTATTACTGTATAAGTATTAGTGATAGCATTTTGTTCAGTTTAAAAGGAGTTTTGGATTAGCGGCGCCCTTATTTACATTGCTGAGCCTGACTGAGCGGTAAGTGTTGCCATTTTTTTCTGGTTTTTTTTTTTTAGCTTTTGGCAGACTTAATTTGTAGGTGTTAGTCAAAGAGGAGAATGAAACAACAACAATAAGAGCTAACTCATATCTCCTCTCCCCCACACGCACAATTTGTTGTAGTTTTTGTATTAGCATTTTTATGTCGCTGCTTGGCAAGTTGACAAACAAACACACGCACTTACACACACACACATACACATTTCTCTCTAGCACACATACACATACAGACACAATACACAAAGGATTTCATGACGTTTTGGGTGGGACGCTAAACTTACCCTATGCTGCCGCGATGTTGACACCGCTGCTGCTGCGCTTTGCTTATTGCCGACTCTCTCTATTCCTCGTGCTCATTCGTTCACTCTCATGCGAGTTTTGTTCAGCGCCGAATGCTGTGCTACTGAAACTCGTAGCTTTTGCGCCGCTTTGTCGTTGTAGACGTTGTGTGTGTGTTTTTATTTATTTTGATGGCGTATTTCGGCATTTCGCTTTGTCAGAGAGCGAGAGCCCGACTATGCTTGTGTATGTGTGTGTGTGTGTGTGTGTGTGCGTGTATAAGCTTGCCTGTGTTTAGTTTCTTCTACATTAAAATGAATTCGCAATAAATATTGCCTATGTCAAATAAAAGGGCGATGAGCCAGCCTTTTTCCCTCCTTATTCTCCTGCCCTTTAGCAAAGTTGCTATGTGTGCTTCTCTATTGCCGACGTCGACCGCTCTAATCTCGGGGGACACTAATGTTTTACGACAATTTGTATGCCTACCAATACAAAACTTAATGCACACATCAATGGCAAATTAGATGTACATACTCCAAAGCAATGCACTAATAACAATCATTGACTGCCTCGCTCTCTCTTGTGTATATACTTATGTATGTATGTGTGTGTGTGATGTCGTTGATTTGGCTGTTACTTCCAATACATTGACAATTGACAATTGGAAATAAGTGTGCGACAAGAGGCAGCCCACTTATGTTTGTCTACGTTATATGTATGTGTATGTGTGTTGAATGTCTCATTTGTCGGCGACCAAATGGAAATAGTTTTGTTTTGTTTAGTCAACTGACAAATTTTCATTGTCTTTATCGTGGTACTTATTATGCCTGCTCATTCTGCTTCGTCGCCACACTAATCGCTTACTTAAAAAATAAGTAAGTACATGTGTGTGTGTGTGTGTGCGTGTGTGTACATTCAAAAGCGAGGAGCAAGACTAAGACGAAAAGATAAAGAAGAAGAACAAGCAGACATTTACAAGTGTAAGTGTAAATAAATAAACAAACGCTTGTCATACGGATGTGCCACAAACCCTGTCTACTTGGGGGCACTTACTTGCCGCAAAAGAAGTGCTATCTATCGTTCAGACTACTTTACTTTAATTGATTACTGAATTTTATTTATTTACATTATTATGTTTTATAAAATATACAAACATAATGTTGATTAACTAGCTCTAACCTAAGACTTTTCTGATCATTAATTATTTAAATGCATTTATTTTTGTTATATTAATGTAAGAGCCTCTTTTAATAAAATTAATGTGTTATAAAATTGAACTTCAAGAAAGAAAAAAAAAAAACAAAAGCCCACTCCATATATTATTAACAATAATATTATTAAGTCATCAGAAATTGTTTATTTTTTTGTTAATTTCAATCAAAAGTCTTAAAATATAAATAAATGTAATTGTGGTTTGTTTTTAGCACTGAATGCAACAAATGCCAATTAAAACAGTTACTAAACTCATTAGGAATTTCTTCAACAATTGCCTAATTTCTTTTAAGATTATTGAAAGCAATTATTTGCCATCCAATTTGTAAGAAATTAGTTAAGAAGAAAATGTATAACTATTTTCATTGTTAATACACCATATTATATCATTTATTGGCAGCTTAGACAGCTTTAGAGACGTTGGAAAAACCTTTTTGGAGTACAAGCACTTCAGGGTGATTTGAAGTTTCATCTTAGCATTGATTTACGTCTCTATTTGGAATGTAGTACAATCGATTTAGTTTCAATTTTATTTGAGCAAAACGGCCATAAGAAAACAAAAGCGGAGAGTGCTATAAACCAATCGATAGAAAACTTTATACACGAGTCTTCTTGGTTTTTCGTTGTTTTCCCTCTAACATAAACAATCTAAAATGGCATCGCAATCGGTTCATTTGCTTCTTCAACGCGCGTTTAATGCCGTTGTTAATTGTTCGACGGTTCGAGGCAGCCATCGAGGCTTGTAATTAGTTGTGAATTGGATTTGGATCACATAAAAGTGTTGATTACACACACTGATGATGTCGATGAAGATGGCGATGGCAATGGTATTAGGCCGCCCATTGATGGACAGACTGGGTGCGAAGTGTTTTTATTTCTGAGTATTAAGGTTAGTTCCCCTATTCACTGTTCGTAGTTGTTTGTAGTGAAAGTCTTGCTTATGCCAGGTGGCAGGTGTCACAACATGGTCAACAGTGAATAGAGGTGCCAATGGTTAATGCAAAAAAACAAGGCAAGTTCTTATCGACTTAATGCTCAGTATTTTGTATTTTACTATAGTATATATTAAAAAGACAATCATATAAAGAAGCTAACTAAAATTATATAATTTAAAAAAAAAGATAAACAATATGATTAGATAAAAATCAATTTATACAATAACAAATATGAAAAAAGTCGACTGTGAGAATCACGCTACCCATTTTCAATAAAATTATAGTCTAAAAATCTACCTAATTAACATACAGCAAAAATATAAAAATATACCGAAGCTTATATTTGGTATATCAATACAGTACTACAGTCAAAATATACCATATTGTACGAAATATACCATATTGTCAGCCATAAGATAAAGTGTTGAATAAATAATGTTTAATTTGATATAAAATTATTCATGTCTTTAATTCTTGTTTATGTAATTTCTTATTTCCCAATTTTCAAAAACTGTTGCCAAATTGTTGCCTAATGAACTATTGAAAAACATCGATAATTCAAGCAAAACAACTGTAAAACCAGTTGATTAAAGAAAAACCTGAATTTGAGCCAAAAATTCAGCGGGGTAAAAAACATGATTGTATTGAAAGATATCTTGAACTTCTTGAATTGACATGATGCAAATCTTAAACGGGCTGAAACCGAAATGCCATATGATAAGTATGAAGAATCCTTAAATGGAATGACTTTGATTATTTGTGAAGAGTGAGCAAATTGTGCGTCATCGTCAAAGTATCTTTACCTGGTCTTGTGGCTCTTCGTTTTTTATTTGTTGGCCCAGAACTTTGTGGCAAAAGACCAAACTTAATTTTGGCGGAGCGGGACAATTATATAGTTATCTAAAATTCAATCGTTTTCGTGTCGTTTCACTCTGTTTACCTTTCGCCAAAGTCGCGTCGAGCAGTTTGTCAATTACAAATTGCTGAATTTTGTTTTGTAAAGTTAAAGTTGAGTTAAGTTAAGTTAAATGTTGCTTTTGCAAGTCATGAAGTGTCTGTGAAGAGGGATAGAGAGGGTCTTCCTCTATAGGGTAATACGCGATTCCCATTTCCCAGTCACAGCTAGTGCAGCAGCTCAAAACATCAAAGTCATTTCATGTCTTCATAAATTGTTGCGCTACAGCGACAGATACAGAGACAGAGACAGAGACTGGGACTGGGACAGAGACTGGGGCATGCCTCTTGGCTGCAGCCACGTACACAGAGCAACTGCCGCAAAACACTGGCCTTTCTTTCTGGCCTGGCCCTCACTTTTGACTAAGTGAAATGACCTGCCATTTTGTAGGAAGAAAATGCCAAAACGAAACGAAGCAACCAGCAAACCAAACCAGGCACAAACCAACCAACCAACAACGAGATTGAGCTTGAGCCGAGGGGAAGGTTAATGTCTTATCGACATGCCGCAATCTATGTATTTAATTGACTCAACTGCAATTATAGTGTACACTCTACACTACAATATATATATAAATATATATGTATTGCGCTGGCTGTATAGTGTCTTCTTCCTGTAGATAAAAGTCGCGTCGTAAATACTAAAAACTCACCTATAATGATTTCGCATAAATCGTGACTACTCGCCAAAATGAAAGGCGAGAATTTATACCAACATCGTACCGAGTCTGACTGCTCTTGGTGTCGGTGTCGCTGCTGTTGTTGTTGTTGTTGCTGTTGCTGTTACAACAAGTTACATTGTTGTTGTTGTTGCGCTTCATTCGCATCGTCGTCGTCGGGGTGTCGGTGTCAGAGGCTAGTCTCGACTCCCGTCGAATCCATCGCTTTGGTCAGTCGCAGCCTCAGCCACAGCCTCAGCTACAGCTACAGCTAAAGCCAAATCCACAAAAAAGAAGAAGAAGAAGAAAAAAAACTAAGCGAAGCGAAGCAAAGAGCGAAATATCAAGAAAACCTGTAGCCACAATTCGCAATTGCCAGCTGGAGATGGTCACGTGACAGGCTAATCCTTCTTCACTCCCGCGGGCAACAACTGGACCAAGCGAACCAAAAAAAAAAAAAAACAAAAAAAATCTTGTTTACAATAATTGTTATTTATGATAACATATGTTAGGTTATTTCTACTGTGTGTGGTTTAACTGAATTGTTATTTATAATGCATAGTTTCGCACATAAATAATCGTAGATTACATTTATCGCAATTTATAGGTGCTTGCGAATTCTTGACATTATTAAATTAGTATCGCTAAGGAATGAATATTAAATAAAGTATTAACTATTAAATTTGGAAAAGAAAACGAATTCTTGACATTATTAAATTTGGTTTATAAGGAATGCATATTAAATAAAGTATTAACTATTAAATTTTGAAAAGAAAACGAATTCTGGACATTATTAAATTACGATCGTAAGGAATGAATATTAACTAAAATGTTAAATATCGAATAAAAAACGAAGTTAAGTAATTTATGAAATTCATATGAGGCTTAAATTAGATTCGTAAAGAATATATAGAATATATTAGATTTTACAAAATAAGTTAATTCATTTTAAACTCATTTTCACATAATCCTTCTGCCATTTATTTTTTAAATACTAAAAGTATTTAGCTAAACTAGTTTTCTGAAGTTTCTGTATGCAACTATATTTATATCTCAGCCTAAAGGCCTCAGTTTCTCTGGCTACGTATATTGTACTGTAGAAATAATTCTAAGCTATAATTAAAAACAAATAATATTTATATCTATATACATTCTAACTTTTATATTATTACTTAAATTTCTCTCTGATCATCCTTTAATGTGGTTTATTTCGTCACTTTAGTCTCTTCCCTAATTTTTGTCACTCACGCTTTGCCTCGCGATCACGACGATCGCTCATCCCTAGTTTTCTGCAACTAAGGCAACTCTGGCCAGTTGCCTCGTTGCTTTGTTGCTAGGGACTTTTTAGCTTTTTAGTTGCGTTTTTTTCTCAACTTTTTATTTTCGCGCGACAGACATCTTTGTGTCCATTGCCAAATCGTTAGCACTTGGCACGGCCATAGACTCGAGACATGGTCGCCTCATTCTTATCATCATTATTATCATCGTCACCGTCACCGTCATCGTCATCATCATTATCATTGCCTGTTGAAAATCTCTTAACAATGGATGGAGTAAAGCTCTCGTCTCCCACGTCTTGAGCCGGTCTGACTGAAGTGAGTAATGAAATAAAAATATGTATTTAAACTTTATTTGATTGTCGTTGATTTGCTGGACTTGAAGTCGACGTCGACGTCACGCTCTTCCGCATCCGCTGCGCTTCACTCTTCTCTTCTCTTCTGATCCAGCTCGAGGTTCGTTTTCTCATGCTTTTGCTCGGTCTGCCTAATGAAAAAATGTAATAAACCAATTTACTTTATTTCTTATTGTTTGTTGTTGTTGTTCTTTTTGTTGTTGTCTTCCATTTGCATTCTTTCGTTGTTGTTCCCCTTCCCGCACAACAAAACTACTCTATAAATTTGGTAGCTAACCAAGCATTGAGACCCATTGAGGCGCTGCCCATCATTAGGCTGACAAAAGTTCCTCAACTCATTTGTACGTTCAAAATCTTCCCATAATTAACGTCGACGTTCACTGCGACTGAATGAATGGTGGATGGATGGATGGATGGATGGATGGATAGTTGTTAACTGAATGGGAGCGGGGTACGTAAATTTCTATGCCTCGCTGCACAATAATGACAGATACTCAGAGAGAGAGAGAGAGCGGGAGAGAGACGCTGTCCAGACTACAAAGTGTCCAGCAGATTGCAATTGCCTAAGGAAAGTAAAGGAAAGGGATAGATGCAGAGAGAGAGAGAGAGAGAGAGAGAGAGAGAAAGAGGGGGAACTAAAGCCAAAGCCCTATTGTTATTGTTGTCATTTGTTATGTGTGTGTAGGTGACTCTTGCTGTCCGCTTCTCTGCGCTGAGCATTGGCGGAATTATTAAAAGTAAGACAGACGAGCTGACAGACGACAGATCCAACCCAATTCCCCATACCTATGTTGTTGCATGTTGTTGTTCTATATAGCTCCAATTCCAATTCCAGACACCGACTTCGACTCAGCCTCTTAGTTGATATATTGCAGGCATCCGGTAGACGTGATGCTGCAATAAAACGCCTGACTATTTTCTCAGCTTATTGTTGTTGTTGTCGTTGATGTTGCCGTTGCCGTTGCCATTGTCATTGTTGTTGTTGTTTTCGCATTGTCGCTCTCAGTTCTTCTGTTGTTGTCCCCAGTTGCTCCATCAGTTGGTGAGTACATAAAAACTCCAATAAGAATGAAAGCAGTCAACAAAATGTCGAATTTCAAATACTCTAACTCGATGTGAAAAATCTACTTTACAACTTTAAAAGTTCTGAAAACATAAAGTGAAATGGAATGTTAATAATATGCAAAAAAAAAATCTTTTTATGGAATAGTTACCAATGACAAATGCAGAATTTCAAATACTCTAGCTCGATGTGGAAGAATCTAAAATATATTCTAAATAATCATCTTCATAACTTAATTAGTTCTGTAAACATAAACTTAATTTGGATTAAAAAAATAGAGACTTAATTACTTTTTGTATCTAATGTACAATGTTTAACAATACAAAATATGAAAAATGTAGGTATCCAAATACATTGATCGATGTGGAAAAATCTAAAATATATTCTAAATAATCATCTCCATATCTTCGTAAGTTCTGAAAACATAAAGTAAATTTCGATTTGAAAAATAGTGAATTTATTACTCCTATAATCAGAAAGAATAGTTAACAATAAAAAATATTCAAAAAATGTAAAAATTCAAATGCTCTGCTCGATGTATATTCTAAATTTATAGTATTGATAACTTAACTTAAAAAACTAGGAAATAAAATAATGATATGCAACAGTTAACAATAAAAAAATATGTTGTACAACAATTAAATTTAAATGAACTGAAGGCAACATTGATGTTCGATATTTGTGTCAACTGTGCTGGGAAATAATATTATATTTTCAAATATGTGTTTCGACAAATCGAATGTATCTCATTTGGTAGAGTGTGTGAGGAAGGGGCGCAGTCAGTCAGTTGTATTTGTTGAGGTGGAGAGACCAAATATTTTGGCTGTAAGCAGTTAGCTACAAAGAAAAAAAACCACAACAACGGCAATTTCAAGAAAAATCAACGGCCCACGGTCGCAGTTTGAGTGTCTCGACTCTGTGAAAGCGTGGAAAGTCCGGCGGGGTCCAAGCCAACAACAACAGCAACAACAACAACAGCATCGACAACGGCAACATTGAGAACTTGCGCCTCATTTTCAAATATGTCGCATCGTTTTAATTAAATATTTTCAATTTTACGGGCTTGTTTGATTTGCATTTTAATTCGTTGGCCCACAAATGTTTCTATTTATTTGTTGATTTTTGATGGTGTTCGGAAGACATCACGGCCAAAGAGGTGGAGGTGGCGACGGCGGAGAAAATGCTGTCGAGTTGCTAAAGCTGAAGAAGCTCTAGTCGAGGTTGAGTTTGAGGTTAAGGTTTAGGCTGTGGTTGTAGTTGAAGTTGTGGTGGAGAGAAGGAATTGTGAACCGTGAGATATCGACACCTGGTGGTCTCTCCGCCTTTGGCAGCTGCTTTGCATTTTCATTTTCTTGGTGCTTTGAATGAATATTTTTCGTTCATTTTCATTTTGTATGGCAAAGATTTTGTATTTTGTATTTTGTGTCGGTTCATTAGTTAGGATTACAGCACAATTATGTCGCATTTCGGTGCCGCTAATAGTTGTTTATTTATACAATTCGAAATTGAAAGCTCACATAAATTGTGCCTTCAAATGGAATCCCAAATTCCACATTGAATGAAAAGAGATGCCTTCTTTAGCCAGTGAAAGTTCTTTAGATGCCTCTTTAATCTGCTTAAAGAGTCGCACGATGTTAGAATCTTATGAATGCAATAACTTAATGAGCTTTAAGCTGATGTAAGAATTGCATCTAAATAGTATTTAATGTCTAGATTCGTGTCACTCGAATGTCGTAAATAAAAATTGGAATTTGATTTTATTTACGGTATTTTAATGCCATCATTTTATAGTATTTTATTGCAAACGTTTTTATAATTAAGCTTAATCTTGATTGAACACTCACTTAAATGGTTATAATCAAATAAATAATTATAAAAGTGTTGCTCTTATCTGAATTATTATTAATTATGTGATAGCAGACAGTTTTAAATGCAATAATTAGAAAAGCAACAATTAGAAACAGTATTGCTTTGCTTAAGAATCTGGTATATTTTCTATCTATGGTATATCGTTATGCCAAAAGTAGATTTGGTATGTTTTTGTGTTTCTTGTAATGTTTTCGCATTGTTTTGGTTATATTTATAAACATTTGCGAGACACTCAATAAGATATTATCTTCAATCCAGCATCAGATACGAACATCTCATAGTTTAATCAATTTCATATTTCAATTATTCTTATTGCAAAGATTTCAGGATCAGATAGATTAAAGATAATAGTTTTATGCCCATAAATATTATTACATTTTCGAGCTATCCATGGCCACATGATTTTTATTAGTCGCAGCCAACTATTTGCACAATGGTAAGCACATAATGTTTATGTATTTTTGATGTGAAGTTACACTTGGCATTAATCCAAGTGTATCGTGTGGATAACTGAACTGTTTGCCTAGCTCTACCCTTTGGAGCTATAAATACACAATTATATTTACTTGATGGGTATGTCTAATCATAGCTGCAAGCTTATCACGGCAACTTTTCCCAGGCAATTGTCGATCGAACTTTTATATAAATGCTTCTCCATCTCCTCTTTCACCTCCTTCTCCTGCTCCCCTCCAACAAATCATAAAAAAAGCAAACACCGGAAACGTGGGCAATAGTTCTAGAGGGTCTCATTTCAATGCACTTTATCGAAAACCCCCAATGAAATCAATAATAATAATTTATGTGCATACATGTGAGTAAACAGAAAGAGAGAGAGAGAGTGTAAGTAGAGCAAACAACGAAAGCTTACAGCTAGCTTATCTCTGACACGGTCTTTTAAGGTCTCCCTGTCTCTCTCTTTCTCCGATAAGGCCGTAAAACAAAAAGAAAGAAGCAAAAAAAAAACTATCAACTTGGACAAATCGACCTTATAACAATTTCGGAGGTGCAGCGACGACAACAACAACAATGGTTAAACGTTAAGCAGCCAAAGCTAAAGGGCGCAATGCCCTCAACACCAAAACACCGCATCTCTCTCGCAGTCGCATTCACACGGTGGTTGTTTATTTATTTTTGGGCCTACGTTCCATTCCACGTTCCATTCCACGTTCCATTCGATTGCCCTGCTTGTCCCTGCTTGCTGGCCAGCGCCCCGTTCGCATTCCCCGTTCCCGGTGCAATAAAAACCCAAAGGCAAATAGGTCGAGGAAAAGTCTAGTCGAGGTACATTCTATTCAGTTATTTATAATATGTATACGAGGTTGCCCCTGCTTGCTTGTTGTTGGTGTACTCGTATTGTGTGTGGAATGACCCTGCCTGATATTTCCGGTTCACTTTGCAATAGTTATTAAAAACGTCGGATGCGCTTCGCCAAACTGAAAGTCTCCGCAAATGCATCGTTAAATGTGTCTCATTAGTTCCTCGGCAGGGCAATTGTCACTCAATCAGTCGAGGAAACCAGAAGAGGAGGGGGAGGAGGGGGAGGGGAGGGGATTGCATACGGTAGTCGGGTAGGGGCGTGCCATAATGCAGGGTTGCTGCAAGCGTTTCGGTTTTTGAGTTCTTAACTCGAAATTGCAAGTGAAGTGTCGTTTAAATTAAATTACAGCCGCTTCGCTACGCCCTAACGAAATTCAGCACAATTATTGCGGCCGCACGCACTGCATCCAGTCTCGTTCTGGTCTGAGTCGCACTTTCAATCCCAGCCACCACCATTGCCATCGCCACCATCATCGTGAGGCGTAACATATATGTGTGATGATCAGATGCAACAACCCCAAACTGATTCACAGGGCAAACACAATCTGTTTGCTGCCTGTCAGAAGACAAATATTGCCACAGGAAAGGGACAAGGAATTCACGGCGGAGTAGTGATAAAGGTGGCCAACGCTGAGGGGTGGAGAGCTGAGGAAACTCATAAAAGTCCACAACGATTTGTTGTTGTTGTTGTTGCTTCTGCGTTGCGCCGTTGCGGGAGAAAACCGTTATGTGGCTCGATAACTGGGATAGTCTTTTGGTTTTCATTCATACCCTGCGTTTGAGCTAAGGGAAAAGGGTAAATCGTGCTATGAGTTCTCCCAAAGAGAATGAGCAATAGAGTGTGCTTCTGATCGAACAATATAACTCCAAAATGTAATTTTGTAGCAAAATTGATTAATCTCTTCGGTCTACTAGATCTTAGCTATTTTATATATTAAAGTGATCAATGTTGAAGGCTAAGGTAAAAGGGATAAATCGTTCTAATCGTTGAGTTGTCCCAAAGAGAATCGGCAATGGGATAAGTTTCTGATCGATAATAATATCGATTAGTCGATCTCCTAGATCTTAGCTACTTTATTTATTAAAGTACTTAATGTTGAAGCCAATTCAGATTCACATTTGCTCATAAAAAATCTATATATAGAATGTTAACATAGTAATTAAAATAAATTTTGAAATTTTGTACACTATCTGATAATAAACTTTGAGTTTACTTTTACTTCTATTGTTTTTTAACTCACTGTTAATAAATGAATTTGTTTTCTTTTTGTAAATTGGATGTATATCAAAGTTCTGATAGATAGCTCTTATCGCTCGGTATCATATAGTTAATCAACTTTGCAGATTTTTTCTTATTGTTTTGCCTTTTTTGGGCCAAGCTATTGCAGCAGCAACACCTCGGTCTCAGCTTCAGCTCCATCTCCAACTCGCATCTCCCCACCTTCAATGTCATCCCCTGCTCCTGCCATAAGCAATCAAACTTCCCGCTCCCGTCTTCCCGCAGCACCCCGCTTAGTCGAAACAGTCTTTTACCTTTTGTGCCTTGGGCATTTTTAATGCTTTTAATTTTTGCTGCGCCGTCGAACATAGACTGAGAGATACCTAGGAGGGGGTTGAGCGAAGATGCCCACGTTAGGGGTTGAAAAGTGACGTGTGTATATTCCTACACATATATATGTATGTGTGTGTGTGTGTTGTGTGTGTGTGACTCTGCTTCCCAATTGCGAGGGTGTGCATTGAGCCTTTGAATACATCAAGGCGAACCAAAAATGTGCAAAAAATGGGCGTTGTTCGACGCGATATATCTAATGGCATTGTTTCCGAGTTTGAGTTGCTGCTGTTTAATGCATGTTGGCAAATGTCGAAATGATGTACATGAGTTGTAGACACCCCCCTTCTCTCTCTCCCCTCGCTGTGTTGTGGCATATGTCAGCCCAGACGAAATATGCAGCTGTTAATGGCTCAAAATTAAAACATTAAGGATGACGCGACAGTCCCCATAAACAAGCACAGGCACTGTGATTGGGAATCTCCTGCACCACACACACTCTCTCTTGCCACTTGGCGGAAAAGCGCTGAGTAATATGAAAAGTGCTTGGGCCACATTACACCTTGCACTTAGCTGAAAATGTTGCGTGAAAATGTTTCAGCCAGAATGCATATTCGTAATTACACGGCTTCAAAACTTCACTCCTTACCTCTCTCCCCCTCGTTCTGCCTTTGAAGTGAGTCCCAAAGTTCAGCAGCAATTATAGTTATGAATAGTAGAGGTCATTAGCTTATTGGTGAAAGTTTTAGTTAGCTGGCCGATCAGATAATATGCACGAAAACAACGGACAATTATCAGAGTGCTAGACCACTTCAAATTACCTTTTGATTGATGTATTGAGATTAAACCCAAAATGTATTTAACCCTTTTTTTACCAGCTCCTCTTTTATGTACTCATTTCCCTATCCGAAAGGGAAGTAACTATGAAATGGTATGCAGGATACTTTAGGTAAGCTGCTCCTTTAGTGTTTCGCCAACCCTCTTAGAATTTTCTATTTGCCTAGCCCGGCATAGACTGAATTTGATAATTCTTTTCTTTTTTACAATTCCCTTGACTAACATTTTCCGAGAAGCAGCAAAAACTTCCTCCCACACTTCTGTGCAATTACCCCGGTGGACACAATAACAACATTAACATTAACAGCAGCAACATCAACAACAAAGGCATGCTACTTACAAGCCGCATGCCACCGCAGATTGGAGACACCCGAAAGCGGAGAGAGAATGCCGCTGACAACATGATGTGCCTGATGGGGCAGCGCCCTTGTGCCACACATCTTATCTTATCGCGCAGGTGCATGCAGCACGCCTCGACGATGAAAAATACAAAAATAAAGTCGACAGTTGACAGTTGAGCAGAGTTGAATAAAGCCGCCTCGGAAATACAGAATACAGTCTGCAACTGCGACTGCGCGACATGGTTGGCAAGTTGATTGGGAGCCACGTTAAGAATTTATGACAACGAGGCCAGCAGCTGGGCAACGTGGCCATAACGCGGACTCGCTCTGTCTGTGTGTGTAATAACAACACTAAAAAGTTGCTTTCGGGGCGGCATAGGTGAAGCAGGCGGTATGCAAATCACTTTTGAATTGAAAATGAAAATGAAATGAACGCTCGCTCGCATTTCTAATTTCCATCGAGGGTCCACACAAAAACAACAACAACAACTCGAAACATCAAAGCGCGTTCTGTCTAATGAGCAAAATGCATTTTGACCCCTGGTCGCTTTTAAATTAGTTCAACATATGTTAGAGTCCAGACCAGAAAGCAAATCCGAATCCCAATCCGAACCCGACCCCGACCCCAGTGGGAAATGGCTTTCAGCAACTTGAAAATAAGTCTACTCTATATATCAGCATACCATATTTCAACATCAAGGCAGCTAATTAAATGGCTTATAATTTCATGATTTACACTTGCAAGCAGCATCGTTTTTTCTTCTTTTTCTTGGTTTTTGAAGACCCCTCATAAAAAATGCTAGACCCAAACAGATTGCGTATACAACGCGTGGGCCACGAGCAAGTGATGATTTTTGAAATATGCCTAACGATGGCAGCGTGATGCGATTGATGGACGCCGTTTACAAACTAAACAAATGCAGCGAAATAGCGTAAAAGAATATTTGTTGAGTATTAATTGCAACCTAGAATTGAACTATTTTGGTACATTTTATGATGCAATTGAAACCAATTTATGACTCAACTACTTTAATTACTTTATCTTATCTTTCGGTCGAAAAACAAGCTTCAATTTACTTCGTAGTCGAAAATCCATTGTGTAATTAAAAAGAAAGTACTAAAGTTTGTTTTTATACCCGGCAGGAAATGTATGTAACAGGAAGAAAGAAATTTTGTAGGGAAAGCGTAATTTAACTAAGATCTTTTGAAGTCCTACAAAAATATGGCTTTGCTTAAAAATAATTTAATGTGGCAAAACCCGTTTGTAGCTGACGAGTCTTGACAATCTTATATAATATTATCATATGGCATATTTTGAATTAAGTAGTATATTTACATAATAACAGCTACTCTTGGTATATTTTGGTATTTATCGATATAATAATTTGGTCTATTATTATATCTACATGCCAAGTGTAGCTTTTGGTATATTGTTCTGTATATCAGTATAATAATTTGGTATATTTTTACTTTTTTGCTGGCATTGAACTTTGTTGGCGAGTATTTCTTAATTGATTACACTCCATTGCTGCATTCTTTCTTGATTTTGTTTGTTAGTTTGGCTGGAATTGTTTCTGTCACTCGTGCTGCACAACACAACTTTGCTAGCGTCATCTTCGTGATTAACGTGGCATGATTAATTTGTCACGTGCCCATCGCTGAACTATGAGCTTTTTGATTGTGCAAAGGCGACGGCAACAACCAGGATGGAGTCGAGTCAGTGAGCAACAGCAGGAAAGGGTGGAGAGCAGCACACATTTGATTTTTATGCTATCCGCTGCACAAAATATAATTCAATCAACGCCAAGTGCCACGCCCCCGCCTCCCTGCAACACCTAGAGAGTAGCGCAGGCGAAAAAAAAAGTTCCCTTAGTTTTTTTTTTCGTGTTGTTGTTTTTGTTTTTAGTTATTTTTGACTTTGCATGCCGCACGTCAACGTTCAGCGCATCGTTGCTCAAGTGCGAGTTGTGAGTAGTATATATCGTATATATATATATATATATATATGTGCATGTATATGAGAAATATGGCATATGAGCTCTGCCTTGGCACCGTGGCACCCTGGCACCCTGGCAGTCTGCCCTAGCCAGATGGATGTTCTTCTTCTGGAGGCCCTAGGCCCTGGAACTCTGTTGCTGCTGTTGTTGCTGTTGCTGCTGCTGCTTTGCTGGTTGCTGGTTGCTTGCTGTCAGCTCACGGCGCGCGCAGCAGCATAAATCAACTTATTTCATTGGAATTTATGTTTTGTTGTGGCGTCGCCCTGCACTGACGCCACATCCACTATGCTGCTGCCCTCTCTCCTTCCCTTCCCCTTCCCCTTCCCCTTCCCCTTCCCCTTCCCTTACTCATCAGTCGAGAGCGAAGAAGTAGTTTTTATTCTTCCTTCTTCTTTTTTTCTCTCTTACTTTTGCCGCGCATATTACTTCATTTTTATAGTTGTTGCTGTTGTTATTACTGCTGCTGCTGCCGCGCCTGGTTGCTGCGGTGCAATTGCTTCATTTGCAGCAATGTCTTGCAGCAGCAGCAACTGAGTGAGAGTTGAGTGCGAGGTGTGAGTCTGTGAGTCTTGTCATTGGCAACCAGCCGCGTGTTAAAATGTACACTTTGCATTTAAATCATTCCGGGAAGTTGCTGCTTCGTTCGTTGCTGCTTCGTTATTCGTTATATTTATCTGCGCTGCCATTTTTACCTGCAACACAGCGCGTTGCAGAAGCCATTTCAGCTTTTTGGGCAGAGCTGCCTTCGCCTCAATCAGTGGCGGGCGGATGTGCTAAGCAAATTGAAAACGCCAAGCACCTTGCTCATTTTTCCAGCTTTTCTTTTGCTGCGCGTTACCGAATGTTGAGATACTAAAACTGACACATTATGTGGCACCAAACCTACCGCATTTGCACCTTACTTTGGTTTCAGTCCACTTCAGTTGAAGTACTGAGGTTCACTCTCAACTAAATGATAATGCTTATGCAGCACTTGCCGATTTCCAGAATCCGATAGTTTGCTATGTTTATGATAAATGATCTCTAAAAAATCTCGACAATTGCACAGAGAATAAGAGAGAGCTGCACATAATTGTTTAGAAAAGCACTTAAAATCAGAGGAAATCTATTTAGAAAGTGTTGGACTCATAAAGAAGGTTTTACAACTCTTCTGCAAGCACATAAAGTCAAGTCTATAAAGTCATTTCTTGCAATCAGATTGGAGCAGTACACACATATATCAGTATAGCACTAAAAGTGACAAGTTTTCAGGTTTGTAAAATGTTTTTTACATGTTTTTGCAAGAGCTTGAGAGAACTCATATCGAGCAGCAGTTTAGTTAATGATGCTGCTTGTTACATTATAATGAGACTCGCATTGTTGTGAAAATGTTGACTTCTTATGCAAACGCCCACAGGGTCTTCAGCAATGGGAACACGTCGTCTACAGAGAAAAAAATTGCAAGTCAAAAATTCACAAAGCGAATTTATAGTACTTATGTACGTTTTAGATAATATAAAATTCAAATTAGTCATTTCACTTTTAAAAGATAAGTTGCGTTGAGTCACCTTGAATTACATTTTTATTCCTTTCATTTTGAAAAGTGGAGAGTCTATTAATTTGCAAATCAGCATTTTTGGATATCAGTTTCTTTTGATTTAATTCTGCTTTCTTTTTTCATTTGACACTCGTTGTCAATTAGAAGCCGTCAACAACTAAATCAAGGTGATTACCCTAAGCACTTGGAGCTAGGCTAGTGTTGCGAATTGCAGATGGAATTTGAGACGTTCGCGTGACACGATCGAATTTCTTTAGCTTTATATTAAATAGCTCTAACGAGTTCGATATTTTTATTACTTCGCGCTAAATTTAAAACGCATATAAATCAAAATACGACACGTCATTAAAAATGGAAATAATGCTTTGCAAAATATATATTGTCTTCCGCTCTGATCCAAATACATACTATAAAAATGCACTAAATAGAATTGTGAAAACGATTTATTGGTAATAAAACAAAATTAACAATAACGATTGCGCCGATAAAGTTGTGTTTACAAGATAGTATGTACATATGTAAAGATTTATGAGATAGATGTTTAAGATTATATCAGTAGAATAATATTGCAGCCCAATAACAACAACAACATTCTTGTAGTTAATTTTTCAATTTATCATCTAACTAAATCAATTTTAATACTAATGAAAATCTAATATTTTTAATTACAGTTCTTAATAACTTTGCGGGAACTTTGATGCAACTTGGCCCAAAATATTCATCTTTTGGTTGAGCCTATGTAAGTATTCATAGAAAGAAGTAACAGATTAATTTGTATGGATGTATGATTATAACACATTAAATGGTGAAAGTTTTTTAGTCCTTTTTCTAATATTCACAATTTATTTGTAAGCTTTTGCGTGAAGCGTATCTTAGAAAGATTTTATTTAATCGCGAGAATTACAGTAAATAGCCAAAACTAATAGGAAAATAAATATCAATTGAAAATCTTACACGACTTGCAATTAGTTGCGGTATGCGGCCATAATGCGTGACACACAATCTTGTCACGCGCCCATCTCTGAGTGAGGAGAAGCAGGCACGCACACACGCGAACACACGCACTCACACAAATAGTGAGACAGACATAGTATTTAGACATATAGCAGGCAGTCTCTGTCAGTCACTCAGTCAGTCAGAGACAGAGTTAAAGCAGAGACATGCGCTGGCAAACGAACGGTCAACAGCCGCAGCCGCAGCCTCAGTCGCAGTTGCAGAAGCTTCACTTGCCTTTGCTCTTCTCTCTGTCCTTCTTTCTCTTGCGGCTGGCGTCGCTGTCAGCGTCGTTATTTCGCAGTCGCGCCAATTAGCGCCGCGTTTGCTGAAGTCTGTTTATTTGCATGCAGCAACAATTGCAGCAGATTTTCCTTTGCTTTTTTACGCATTTGGCACATGATGTGATATAAAGCAGAGATGGAACCGATTCGGTAAGCCAACAAAAATCATTTTCTCAACTCTTTAATTGCGTTTGGCCTGCGTCATCTTGTTGTTGTTCCATTTTATGATTGCTGTTGTTGTTGTTGTTGTTGACTGCTTGGCTTTTGCGTTTAATTACTTTGTTTATGGCCAGTAGCAGCAGCAACAATAAAACTTCAATTTATGTGCTGCATGCAGCGGGCACTGAATGCTGTTAAATTCCAATGCACAAATTGACAGGCCACCCACCCACGACTGAAGACTCCCTGCCCCTCCCCCTCCTGCACCAGCATCGACATTGCTCTGTAGCTGCTTTTGTTATGTAAACAACGCGAAAACTTTTTATTTTGTCGACGCTGCAACGCCTTCGTTGCCTCCTCCTCCTTCTTCTTTCTTCTTCTTCTTCGGATCCAAAATCTGTATGCCCAACTCTCAGAGGGTAGAAAACTTTTCCTTTTTTTGCTCTACCCCAACCAACAACCTCCAAACCATCCCCTTCTACCCCTCCCCTCTGCACGCATTCGTACAAATAACTCAACTCAACTCGCTGAATGCTTTGCAATTTCCGCTCTTCTAAATTTGTTGAAAATTTGCGAGGCAAACGCACAACAGCAAAAAATAAAAAAAAAAACAGAAAGAACGGAAAAGGAGAAGGAAAAACGTAAGGAAGCAACAGAGCAAAGTGTAGACAAAGGGGTTTGCAGGGGGGTTGTCGGTGGTTTGACAGAGGGGAAAGCCAAGTTTTGTTTGAAAAAGTTTTATGCAAACACAACACAACGTCGAATCCTTGTGACCGCCCTCGCCCCCCGCTTTCTCTTATCCTTCTCCCCACCTGTCGCTGCCAACTGGTTGCCCAACCTGGCGTAATATTTTAATAAATTTTTGTCGCCAGTCGTCGTCGTCGTTATCGTAGTCGACATCAACAATGGGGCAAACGTTAGCCTTTGGTCTACGTTGTTGAGAACTCTTCCGCGCCTGCGTCACAATTAGAAATCGCTGGGCGAAAAGTGCGTCGAACCTGCGTGACGCAATTGAAGCTTAGTGCCCCCCTCCCGCCCACAAAAAAAAAGAACTACACACATGCATAAGTATGTCACACACACACACAAATAGAGACACGAACATTTTCAATAATTTTTCCACCTGATATTTGACGTTGCTGCTTGCTGCTTGCTTCTTGCCTGCCGCAATTTTCATGTCAAAGCAGATTTTCTAAATGATTTCATGTCCATGCACACGGATCGAAAGACAGAGAGAGAGAGAGAGAGAGCTAAGTTAAAGCTGTTGCTGCAAACACGAAACAAGCTAACAACAATTTTCTAGTTTTCCATCATGCGGCCCGCCACCTTCAATGGCCATAGCGTGTGTCCTGCTGACGTTGGCAGCGACGCGTTGTCGGCGGCGTCGGCGGCGCCACTGATGTGGTAATAAACACCCCTTGTGCAGTCTAATGGACCGTAATTAACTCGTGCGCCAACTTCAGCGTCACAGTCAGCGTCAACGCCAACGTCAGCGCCAACGTCAGCGTCAGCTTCAGCTTCATCGTGTGGTTGTCGTTGTACAAGCGATGAATAATAATTTCGCCAGCAAATCGGCCAGGCAAACCAGGACCAGACCAGACCAGACCACGCACAGTGGACAATAATGGCAGTTAAATGGCCAAAACAATTCGTTGCCCAATTCAATTTGCATATTATATGTGCTCACATACATATGGTTAATGGGTCTCTTATGTGGTTCATGCGCCTCGCTCGTATCGCTTTCAGATTGCGTCAAAGTAATCGCCACAAGTTCTGCTCAAAGAAGATGAATATCATTACCAAGCAGTCAATAAAAGAGCCATTTATGACAATTCGATTGCTTTCTTATCGGAAAGTCAAGCATGTCGTCAGATCAACACATACATAAAATGCAAAACTTCATAATAAATATAAGCGTTAAATATGCAGAAGATTCTTACACTCATGTTTGTTTAATAATCTGCAATTGAATTCAATACACATCAAATAAATACTGAATTGACACTCACATTTTAATGTGTAGAAGTGTCGTTATACAAATAGTCCAGGATTTGTTTTATGAAAATTTCATTTAAAACCCGAATTTCATAAATTTAAGACGGCATTTTGCTTACTAAGTATTTTGTGAATGTGGAACTTTCTGGTATGGTATTTATTTATACTAAAAATGCTGAAATAAGTTTTTTTTTTTTTTAATTTTAATGAATATGCTGTTAAGAAGCTAAGATTCTTTAAATATATTTAGCTAAACTTATTTGTATTATAAGTTCTACGCGAAATGATTGATTTGAGAATTTTGTAGTCAATATATATTTAGGTTTATTTTAATATAAACTTAAAATACTTTTTTTTAGTAATCTGTGTATTATGTAAGATGCTGATTTTAAGCAAATTTGAGTTTAACTGTAAATTTGATTTTTCAAATTCTGAAGGCTCCATCAGTTTTATTTTAATGCTTGTTAAAAATGCATTCTGCCTCCATAAATAAATTGCAATATGGCTAAGCCAATTTTCAGTATTCAATTCTCGTATTGATTTCTTACCATAGTGCTGAGTAGTCGCTGTTGGTTGGTGGCAGGGTGTTGCTGTTGTTGCTGCTGTTGTTTGCGTGACGGATATTGCCTTGTCACTTGCATGTACGAGAAATGTTAAAACGTGGAGAGAGTGGGGAGAGCGAAGCGGGTTGAGTTACCAACGGGCTGAATCTTTTTTCACTTAATGCAAGCAAAACCGCTGGCCAAGCCGAGGCAAACCATGAGACCAGAGCAACCAGAGCCAGAGCCAGAGCCAGCAAGCAGTGAGCAGCAATCAGTGACCGGCAACCACCAACCACAGCGCGCCAATCAACGCAGAGAGTTATCCAACATCCAACAAAAGCGACAGCAGCAATGGCAACAACAACAACAAAGAATCATTTGTACCGTTCGAAAGTTGTGCTAAAATTTAATTAATTTTGCAATTTGCCTAGTCAAGCAACAGCACCAACAACAGCAACAACAACAGCAATCGCGACGGCAACTACAATTTCTATCTGGTATCGAAAAATGATGATGATTACCATTATTGCCGCTAAGCACGGGCGTAGCCAAATGTAAGGCGATTTAGCTGGCGACTATTATAAATACAAATTTAATGAGCGCAACATATGCAACAACACCAACAGCAGCAGCAGCAACAACACCAACAGCAGAGGCTGCAACAACAACAGCCAACGGTGGCTGGACTTTAATGCGATTACATGGCAGCGGCACATTTGTCATTTAGTAGGGGTCCAAGGGGTGTGTGCATCAGTGTGTGTGTGTGTGTGTATGTGTGTGTGGCAGCTTAAACAAATCAAGTCAAATTACTGCAACGCTATAGAGAGCGAGAGAAGAATCTGTAGCAGTCAGCCAACTGGCAACTGGCAACTGGCAACTGGCAACTGGCAAGCACAGCGACTGTTGTGCCAGCCACAATGAAGGTCTGTGCGCATCCGTAAGATACATTTTGCTGCAGGCAGACATACGGACGGACAGACAGACAGATGCTTGGACAGACAGAGAGTCAGACTGGATGGCAGACAGCGGCGGCAATTGCATGGCCATCGTGCATAACTTCAACTTTATTGTTGCCCTCTCTCTTTTGCACTCTGTGGCATGCGGGCCACTGCAGCAACAGCAACAGCAGCAACAGCAGTAGTAGTAGCTGCCACAGCAGCCGTTGCTCATTAAGTGCCACTCTACGACAGTTGTCGCTAATGCCGCTGGCATGCCGCTTTGCCCCCTTCTTCCTCCTCTGCCTCTGCTTGTGTTGCAATTCTCAGTCTCAGTTACTCGCGGGGTCGTCGTCACGGGCCATGCTGGGGTTACACACAGTCAACGTAAATTTGCAAATATTTGCTGAAATCAGACGACGACAAATGCAGCAGCAGCAGCAGCAGCAGAGGCAGTGGCAGTTGCATGTGCAGGCATGCCTGGAATGGCAGTTGAGTTTGTTTTTCGGACTACGCTGTGCATAGCGCTGTTTTAGGCGCTGAGGATGCCCCGATCCCGACCCCATCCCAACCCCTAAATGAGCGTTTCACTTGAATGTAGTGTTGTAGTGTACTAAAGAGTGGCTGGAAGGAGGAGGAGAAGGAGGAGACATAGGGACACACTTGGAGGAGCAGCCACTGCAAATAGATTTAACACTTGAGCGAGGCAAAGTCAATGGAGAAGGCAGCTTGAACAAGCTAAGTCAAGGCAAAAGGTTTCCCCACACACGACGACAGAGTGAATTAAAGTACAGCTTTAGTTGTCCTAGGTGTCCGCTTAACGAACTTAGACCAAAGGACTAACAACAAATACGGGGCACACAGCACAAATATTCAGCTGTGCTCAACCCCACGAGCAGAGAGGAGAAGGGTTTCAGCTCAGCTGAGCATGAATATTAAAAGGGTTGCATTGCAGCTACATTTTCCACTTCCTTTTTGCCATCTCAAAAGCTAACGACTGAGCGACTTGAGAGAGCAACCGAACAAATTGCTATGGATTTCGGTTGCTACGATTAAAACATCGAAATTTAAACAGACTTTTAACGCACATTTAAAGTCCCGGTTGCTTCACTCTTGACATTATGCTTATGGCATAGACAACGCTTAATAAATAATTGATAAGCCATTTTGTGTCTAATTGAAAGGTTAGAAATTTATAAATAGTTAAAGGTAATTTTTTAGTTTGCTCCAAATGTGAGAAAGGTTAATTTATTTTTAGGTAATTATGGGTGCGAAGAAAGCTTTTTATAAATTTATTTTTTTATAAGACGGGAAATATCGAGTAAGAAATAAAATAAGAAGTACACTAGATTTAACTTAAATAACACAAAAAAATAAAACTTACAGTCGAGTGTACTTGAAAGCAGAACAATGCGGTATTATTCTCAAAATATACTAATCTAATATACTGAAGTCTATATTTGGTATGTTAATATGTCTGATATTATTTGATCGCAAAGAAATATTAAGACAGCAATTATGATTGTATGTGCCAAAAATTGAAATGTGTGATCAATTTTATTTTCTATAATATAAAATTAAATTGATTAAATTTTGTAGTTAAAAATTGAAATTGATTAAATAAAAGTAAATAGAGGAACAAATCTTTTTGATGAACAAATTTCTTGAAATAGTCATGTTGAATCTTTTATTCTTATTAGTGAGTAAGTTAGTTTCAATTTGTTTTTGTATGTCCCTTGTTGACTAGGAACCGTATTTAATAAAATGTAATTTTTGTGTCGAATTTCTAAATAAAATTACAATAAATGCCAAAGGTCTGGAGAGAACAAGTTAGAGTCATGCACAAGGTCTGCGGCATTCTTTAGTGTTTACTTCATTTCTACTTTTCCAAACTATAATTAACTGTATGAGAGATAGAAGAACTTTGCCACAAGTGTCTTGTCTAGGTTGCGTGTGGAGCTTGATTTTCTTGGGAACTCGAAAGTGCGCAAGTAATCGAACAATAAGGCAATGGGAACCGTTTAATAAGCACTCATCATTGTGTCTTACCTGTTTGACCCACTTGCTCTTCTTGCTATATGAGTCAGAATTGTGAATCGAACAAACTCAGTCCTAAGAAACACGTATGTACGTGTTTATAATTTGTATTTTAAACGCAACAAACCATGCTCGTAATTTAAAAAAATGCGATGGCAACTTAAGTTTCTGGATCGGAGAACTCTGCGTGCAGTTTATCAAAGGAACGACGTCTGCCGCTGACGACGACGAATGAGAATGGGAGGAGGGAATGGGAAAGAGAAGAGCGAGAGGGGAATGGAAATGAATTAAATGGCGGTGGCAGCAGCAACCTGCCGAGTTGCGGCAGTTGTTAAAAATTATTATTAAGTATTTGCCGTGGCTTTCGTCTGAAACAAAGGCCAAGCTCTTAAATATTTAATAAGTACACAAAAAGAGCCCAAAGGAAAAGAGCGAGAACGCGAGCGAGAACGAGAGTGGGAGTGGGAATCGGAAATAAGTGAGATAGAGAGCATGACTGCTGTTGAGTCATGTCAATTGGGCTTTGGGACTGACTGGCTGACAGAGTGACTGACTTGGTGTCCCGCTGCGGAGCTGGAAGTGGAATCAATACCCAGGCTCAGGCAGCCCGTCGTGCAGCACACATACATATACACTTATATTTATATGTATATACTTGTGTGTACTTGTAAGGATACACACACACACACACACACACATACTTGTGAGCGCCCACTAACGGTGACAATAAATGAGTAAAAATGACTTTCAACGGAATGAAAATGAAACGACAACGTAACGACAACGACAACGAAATCGACGCCGGAGCAGCACACAGAAAATCTGTCATCAACACGCACTCGACTGTGGGTCCATTGTGAAAGCCCATGAAATTTGATATCGATGCGTGGAGTACCATCAACAACAATAACAGCAACAGCCACAGACACTGACAACGATAGGACTACGAGTATTCTCCCTACCAAGTAATTTGAAAATTTCAATACCTTGAGCACTTATTATTGCCTCTCTTCTTTTTTAGTGACCATTATTTCGGTAGTATGGGTATGGGCATAAAAAGTATTTATACATTTTTCAACTTTCAACAACATTTTTGCCCGAAAATATTTATGAAAAACATTCAAGTTTCGTTGATGTAGATAATATTTTTCTTTTGGCAGCGAATTCACTCACTGTGCACATCCCCATCGATCGATTCTTTTGGACACTTGTAACGAGGGTGGCTTGATGGATTGGCGTTAAAGTGCCATAAAATTATTAGAGCAGGCGACGATTTTTTATTTGCTGTGTTGAACATGTTGAGAGTGTGTTTACCAAATGTGGCCAAATGTGGTTTTATTATCCATGTCACGCTCATTAATAGTCCCCCCAAAAATATTATGGGCACTTACTGCCGGGGCCAGAGAGTTCATTGGGTTAGAGCCACATAGAATAACAACATTATATTTAAATGCAAATTAAAGATACATGTTTAAAGACGAAAGTGTGTAAACAAGTAATATTTATAGATTAGGGACTGCTTAAGACTTTAATTTAATTTACACTTTTATATATGTTCTACATAGGGTAAAAGACTATTATAACTTTGTGCCTGCATTAAAGACACATAAAGTATATATAAAGTATATTCTTGATCATATCCAGAATATTCATCCAGCCATATCCGTATGTCTGTCGGTCTGTCCGTCGTCTTCAATCGGGTCTTAGCAGTTCTTTGTCTAACAATCTGGTATATTATGTTATTTTTTAATGTAGTATTATATCGATATACCAAATACTGCCTTCGGTATATTTTTATATTTTGCGGTACATTAATTCAGTATATTTTTAGAATATAATTTTATTGAAAATGGATAGCGAGTATTTCACAATCGAGCACACTCGACTATAGCTTTCTTAGATGTTTTGAATAACATTGAAATCAATTTGTTTTAATGCAATTTTGAATATTAACATTTCTAGATTTAGGAACGAGTTTTCTTTGCTAATTTGTTTTATGCATTTTAGATAGTGGCAACTCTCGCGATTTGAGAATTTACTACCTGCCACTAATCCCAGTGACGCATGCAACAGCACTGAGCGACTCCCCTGGCAAACCAAATGCTACGTAGTGCAGTTTGTATCTCTCTCGTAAAACGTACATAGCTCAATTCCCTTAGCCGGTGGATAAAACACAATGCTCGGGCATTCAGGCAAAACTACCTGACCCCGACAAAAAAAAAACCACCGACAACAAAGCTGCCTCTCAACTGCAATGCATTGCACCTGGTGCTTCACTTTTTCGATGGGATGGGATTGGGTTTACGTTTAGGTTTAGGTTTAGGTTCCAGTTGGAGTTGGAGTTTTTCGCTTGAGACTGGAGCGAGGCATGAGGCCTAGACTTAGTTGGACGCTGTGCGTTTGGTTATTTTTTTGGTTTGTTTTGTTTTTGTTTCTCGTTTTTTATGCATTTGTGAAATAGCACAAAACATTTTATAACCTTACATGGAAATTTGGGTTTATGTTGCTTTATTTTTTCAACCTCGAAACAGGTTGGGCACAGCTGCCATACGCCAAGAGCAACAATAACAATAACAATAGCAATAGCAATAGCGACAACAAACACGCGTTGAAGAAAACTTAAATAATGCTAAGCTTTTTGATGAACCCACACAAAAAAACCAAAGAAAAGAAAGAAAGAGAGATAAGCAGCAGGCCAGCAGTCAACATTTTGACTGTGTGGCACTTGAGGCGCCATTGTAATAATAAAGCCAAATCAAGTCTAAATCAAATAGAGCAGCATAATCTGCCATAATACCAGCTTCATCTCTCTCCCCGTCGCATTTATCACTAATTTAAGGTGCGAGAGCGGTACTTGATCGTCAGCAACAGTATCACTTGTGTTGATCAAGAAACGAAAACTGAATATCAAAATGAATATACTCGCACTCGCACTCGCACTCACACTCGTATTCGTATTCGTATTCGTACAAAAATGAAAATGAATGTGTGGCTGTTGGCATAAATTGAATTTGATTGTTCAAGTAGTCTGTCAGGCGACTTGTCTGCTGCTGTTGAGTAGTCTGCATCTGTATCTAATGTAAATCGTTATGTTGCACAGTGTGTTGCACTATGACAAAATATTACCGAATAGTTTGCAATTAGTCTGTAATATATGTAATGTGAGCTGTGGTGACTCTTTAAACGTATGCAGAAATCATAGCATCAATTTTTTATATTGTATGGTATTTTATCTATCTATGGTATATTTTTAATATAATATTATATATCTATACAAAATATTGCAGTATTAGTATTATTTTACTATAATGCGGTATATTTTACAAATGGTTAGCATTTGAAGTAAATGGTATATTAATATACCAAATATAGTATTTAGTATTATTATTATACTATAATGCGGTATATTTGATAAATGTGTAGCATTTCAAGTAAATGGTATATTAATATACCAAATATAGTATTTAGTATTATTATACTATAATGCGGCATATTTTATAAATGGGTAGCATTTCAAGTAAATGGTATATTAATATACCATTTTTAGTATTTAGTATTATTATACTATAATGCGGTATTTTTTACAAATTGTAGCATTTCAAGTAAATGGTATATTAAAATACGAAATATAGTTTTTAGTTTATTTTAGTATTTTTTGATATAAATTATTTGGCATATTTGAACTTGCTTTTATTGAAAGTGGTTAAACTGTTACTTACACACATATTGTTTATATGATTTTAGCCCGACTATAAATCTATCTTTCCACTTATCTCTGAAAACTTTTTCTTACTTATTTGAATGTAGCGTGTTAATAACTTTGGGGTTAATTGAATAGTTTTGAGAAAGGACCTCAGTTGGAGAGTCGATATTATCATACGCACGGTTTCAGTGTGCGATGCCTTCAAATATTCAAATTCAGATCTCAAAAACAGCTGCTACACTTCATTACCATAAGGTTTGCATCCGAAGGGCAGACCTTGAGGCATATTGTGCCTCACTTGATATCCCCCTCGATCCTCTGCCACTCTGGTTGTGCCCCTGCTTGTGCCTCAAGTCTCACCCTCATCCTACTCACATGCAATTTGATGTGTTATTATGCTTTTTGTTGCTTATCAAACTGAAAATTCAAATTCAACTAGCGGCAGCACATTGTTTACAACGCCCCCACCTAAGGCAACGACAACAAACAGAGACAGCCACAGCTAAAGCAACAGCAACAGCAACGAGAGCAATACAACACAACACAACACAACAGAGCACACAAACACTTGAAGAGCTGCAAAAGTGACACTTCTAAGAGATTAAAGTGACATGTAGTGCTGGACTCTGGCAACCAGAGTACAAGAGAGAGAAAGATTCCGCAGTGACTCTAGACTCTAGACATAGAAAGTTGAGCGGCATGAAATGGAATTATTTGTTATGCAGTTGTGCTCAGTGTGTGTGCTATGCATAGATTAATAAATTATAAGCTTCGTTGGCTTGTTGGGACCTTTGCGCTTTCTTTCTTTTCACTCCAACTCCTGGGGGACATTCACAATTCTCCAACTTCCAGTTCCCAACTCCAACTCTAACTCCAACTCGAATGCAGACTGTGTGAATGTGGAGCAATTAATGCTCGTGTTTTGTCATTTCATGCCCCGGTCTCTCTGTCAGGGGATTGTACAACACATACACAAATGTGTTGTTGTTGTTGTTGTTTTTGTGTATTATGCACATAATTAAGCCGGTGTATCCGTAAAAGTATGCGACACTTCCGGCTTGCTCAACTGAAGATGGGCCCCGGAGTCTCTCTCCTTTTCTCTCTCTCTCTCAGTCGCTCAGTATCGCAGTCAGTCATTCAGTCACCATCTCGATCTCCATCATTCAGCCTTAATACAATTCATTGAGCGTTGACCACGCTTACTTACTACGTACTATATACGTATATATATGGTATACAAAAAGGGGTTATTTTTTCCTTTCAATGCAATACTCGGTAGAGAGAAGATGACTGTCGGGGGAGGAAGGCGGCATTGTCACATTGTGCAGCTAAAAGACTCTGCGGAAATGCCAGAGCACGAGTAAAAAAATGCAGCTGGACAAGACGTGGGCCGAGATGGAAAGATATAACGTGACAGCAAAAGGAAAGGCTTCTAATTAGTTCAACAATTGGTCAACTTGGAAGCTGGCTTTGTTAAATACCAATCACATAAAAGCAATCCTCCGATTTACCCTCAAATGGGAAAGTATTTCGATTACACTCGTAGCAAGGCAATATTACTGGGAAACATACATATTTTCTTTTAGCATTTAGTTACAGCTACAGTGCTGATACGCAATTTGTATTTTATTAACAACAAGTAAGAAAGATATCGTCGAGTTGGCTCAACTGTAAGATACCTGCTACATATGTTCCATAAATCTAAAACAATGGTATAAAATACAGATATACTAAAATATACCAAAGACTATACTCGGTATATTGATAATGGTATATATACATTACAAACTCCAACTAATAAAATACCGAAATATACTTAAAGTATACCAAACACTATACTCGGTATATTGATAGTGGTATATCTATATACATAACAACCTCCAACTAATAAAAAATACCGAAATATTCTTAAAATATACCAAATATTATACTCGAAATATCGATAGTGGTATATCTATTACAACTACCATAAAAAACAGTTTAGCATTTACAATCATTTCTCAAATATCTTTTAACTGTAGTTAAAAGTTTTTTTTTTTAGGCTGTAGTTTTTATTGTTTGTAATAAAAATTCGCAATTCTATCTTTGAAATTTAGCTTGCTATTAGATGTTTTGATTTACGGCAGCGGAAGTGTTTTTTTTTTAACTTGAAGTAAGAAAATGTCTTTGATTTTGGATCACCTCTTTTGCTTTGCTGTTTCCTGCTCAAATTATTCAATGAATCAGCTTTCAATTCTGAAAAATAATTATTTGTTTGTCGCACTTGAAATACTCAATGCTACAGCTGTTTCGCATCACTAAGCAAACTCAAGTTTATCTTTATATACTTATGCTTATATTCGATTTTGGAGAGGATTCTTGAACAGTACTCTGCAGGTCTTTGGCTGAGGGCAGCACTTTTGAGATTAAGCCATAAGTTGTGCAGATTCTGCTTTCGCTGACTTCAGCTTAATCCCTTTTGAATGGTGTTTATAAAGAATCAACACTCCTTCCTCCGCTTATCTGGACAGCTGAGCAGACAAGTTGTGTGGATGGCAGCACAGATGATACAAATTTTGACATATGTCATAAGACAAAACAACAAAAAAAAACTGTCAGACATTGGTCGGGATGATAGGCACACAACATCTACTCATTTATAAGCCACAAAAAAACAAATCACTTGGGGCCAGCACGGGACACTACAGGCCAGACAGCCCTGCTTTACTCTCCGATTCCTCCCTCCCGCATAGGGGACAAAGCGCACAAGTTGGCATTATTTGAATTAAGTGCATACTTAAGAGTAATTTATTGGAAAATCCACAAGAAAACCAGCAGCAGTAGCTGAAGCTGTAGCCTGAGGGCCAAGCAGATTGTGGGCACAAAGTCAGTCAGAGTAAGCGCCAGCAGTGGGTTTTCCATGCTCATAAATCTATTGTTTCAAGGCAATACTTAGTGGTGATGGTGATGGGTGGAGGTGGAGGTGGTTGGGTTGGTGCCTCATTAATCTGCAGAGACTAGTGTGTACCCAACTCTTTGTGCCATTATATGTCTATGTCTATCTAGCGTCACTATTTGGATAGTGCTCTCTTTTTGTTTGTCCAAATGTCACTCTGTTTTTCACGCGTTATCTCAATAAACCCGGTCGACAACTGTTCCCCTGCGTCCCTCCCCAGGGCTGTGTTCATGTCGAGGCCTTCTTTTCATTAGCCTGTTACATAGTCCCCATCCCTATACCCTCCTTCCCTCTTCTTTGAAAGCAAGACACTGACTTCTCTCTCATCCTCTGTGGATTGTGGAACGAGTTATTGGCATGCATTGAATTTTGCTTTGGAATTTTTGTTTGTGTTTGTATGTTGAACACAAGCCAAAGAGTAGACAATCATTGGCATGTATAGAATTTCACTGATTTATGTTTCATATGAGTCGAAAGCGAATGACATAGTCGAAGAAACAGCCGCCAGGAGGAAGGACAGAAGGAGTTTCCCCCAACCGCCCTCCTCCCTTCTCCATCACTTTGTCAAGGCTCCAGCTCAATTCTGAGACTGAGACTGAGCCCCGTCTCCGGTTGGTGACAATGCAGTGATTACATCTTTTGAGCGTTTTACTCCCCCACATCCGCTCTTCTCTTCTTCTCTTCTCAACGCTAGCATCATCATCGTCATCGTGAGGAGAAAGACTCGCCATCGTTGTCGTCATGTAAAGAAAGGCATCCCTTTGCAGCAGAAATATTTTTGTGCGCCTTTCCTTTTGCTAGAGAAATGATAAATTTTTGATTAAAGGCCCCTTGGGTGGCTGCCTAGTTGTCTGCGTTTGGCATGTCTTTGATAGGATACTCACACACACACGTACACATACACACACATACATACGTCAACACACAGCCTTGGAAAGTGTTGCAGTTCTCTGAAGCTTTGCTGCAAAATACCCATGGCTTAAAACAATGTCAATATCTAAACAAACTGTGCACTTTATTAACGCCTTTTGAATATATTAACAAAAGAGAATAGAATATAGATTGCTAACAAACATAAAGCATGTATTTTAAATTGGTTAATATTCTTTAATTCTCGAATTATGCGTATTTTCATATTGTTTAAGGATTAAGACTAGCTTAAATTGATTTGTTTTTATCTTAGACTTTAATTTAGTTAAGCGCATTTTATTTGATATTTCATTAGCAATTTAAATTACAATGAAATGTGAATTCGGATAATAAGCCAAGATAACATAGATAAAAAGTAAAAAATAAATTTCAAATTATTTAACAATTGAATATGAAAATATGCAAACTCCAAGTTCATCTGGTAATACACCACAATTATTATTGAATCAAATATGAGTAGTAATATACGTCCGACTTTTAATTACACGTCAAATAAATCATTTCTCATTATATGTATATCAATCACAGGGTATATAAATACATTCCCAAGCTTTTTCAATTGCATTTAGCAGCCAATGTTCATTGAGTTTTCGTTGATTGCCAGTTAAGAATATTGGACAGACCCTCGTTCATCTCCTCCACCCATCTCGGCATCTCCGATTACTCGCAGCTAGTCGTTATCATTCATATTCCCAATCAAATTCCAAGTCAATCGCTGCTGTCAGCTATCCAAATGTTAATTTAAACAATTAATTTCAATCTATGGCATATAATAATGTGACTGCGAGTGTGAGTACGAATACGAATACAAATACCATGAGTTGTTGGGGTAAAAATGTGAATATGTCTTTAACATGTCAATTTGCAAATTAAATACCCAACTTGACAGACACAGACACAGAAGAAGGGACATCGGCAAGAAGTGTGCCACAAAGTGAGCGACACAAAAATAAACCATGAACGGCAGATGCAAGAAAGGAAGGAAGAAGCGAATGAGTAGGAGAAAGGAAAAGCAAAGACCACACAGTGTAGACAAGTGCACTAAATATAGATTTGATTTGATTTGAGTTGAGTAGTAGCAACGATAGTTGAGTGTAGAATTTGTGACTGATTTTCGAGTGTGGAATGGGAAGGGGAAAAGATTGTAAATTGAGGGTCAGTACTTAGAAGACAATTTGTAGAGACAATTTAATTGAGTCAAAGTGCTCACTTAAGTTCCTTAATCTAATTGTTAGCTTAAAATGCGGTAAAATAGATCAACCAGGAAATGCGTGAGACTAGACAATGCGTAGGAATGTTATGCAAATTACGCAAGAGTTAGATAATACTATATAGTAACATTTATTTTTTAATTTCTATTATAATAAATAACTATAATATCACGTATTGAAAAACCAAATATATCATTGGACATATTTAAGTATTTTTTCGGTATTTTTATTTGCGATAATACCTCTTTCGTCTTGTATTGAAATTTGTTACAGATTTGGCTGCATTTGAGAGCTTTCTCACTTATATTCCTATCAAATTTAAACTTGAAAGTTATTTATCAAATCATACTACATTTTTGGCGTATGCTTTAATAATAAAAAACAGTCGTATCTCAGATTTGGCAATGTTAAGAACTCCTCATTAATAGCTACTTAGTGTTCAGTCTTTTCAAGATATTAAATCACATTTTCTCGCATTAGCGTGCATAATAAAACACTACGTTGTATGCATTAATGTGAGAGCAATAACTTGAAATTGTGATTGCACTATAATTGGCTTCTTATGACTTGCATTCAGACCTCTACTACCCATTTATGAGCATTTTACATTTTTTTTTTGCCAAGGCTAATACAAACAATTGAAGAAACACATGTTCTTTCCCGTATACACGATATAAATAGTTAATAAGTTGAGTCATTAGCTCTTAAGACTGGCTTTCGTTATCTCCTTTTTCTTAGGGGAAACATATGGTTACCATTTAATAATGGTCCTGTGATTAGGGTGATTAGTCTTTCTTCGTTGTTGGAGTTGTTGACTACTGCTGCTACTGACAGGTGTTTCTACAAGACCAACCCCAACTCAGGAGAGAGGACCCTAAAGGTTTCCGGGAATTTAAAGTTGCCACTTGAACCCAGATATATTATAGATGCACTTTTTTTCAATTTTAGTAAAGTTAAAGTTTGGTTTATCTCTCTCACATTGTGCATAATATAAACTTTAGTTTCAACCATCAAATCGCAACTGTCACATTATTTTCACTTGTCTTTTTTTATTTAAGTGATATAAAGTGTGATGTGTAAGAGAGTTTCTTATGTGTGTGTATGAGTGTGTGTGTGTGTGGATCTACATATATATTTATATCGCAGTCAGTAACAATTTCCTGTCATTGCACTGACGTAGACACGCTTGCCGAATTTATAGATAATTTTTCATGATTTTTCTTAACATTCCCTCTCTTTTCCTCTCTTTCGTTGCAGATGTGCGCAGCAGGTCACAGGCTTACGTCGCTGCTGCTGATGATGTTCATGACGATGACGATGATGAAGTTGCTGGCGAGGCGAGTCTAACTGCTGACAGCAAAGTGCCAGTGCATTGAAGATACAAATAGAAGAATCCCATTTCCGTCTGGTGGTCGCCTACCTAACGAAAGTGGACTGGCTACCTACACACAACACAAAACACATACATCTCGGTCTCGTCGTTGCACTTCTCTCGCCACTCGTCACTTTTTACTCGCTGCTCTCTCTCTACTCTCTCTCTGTGTCGTGCTCTTTTACTGTCCAGCTGCTATCAGTTGTGCCGTGGCGCGCGGTCGCGACGGGCTGCAAGAAAAAAAGAACGTGCAAGAAAATAAAAAGTGAGTGCGGGACGCGCGCGGTGAACAAGAAGCCGAAAGAACATCGACGACAACAACAACAACGAATATCGAACAACGAAAATATAAATAAATAAAATACGAAGTGCGGGAAATATATACGAATACGGAATACGGAAAAGAGGAAACCGGGCGTCATCAATCCTTTTTCCTTGTGCAAATATTTGTGAAACCGTGATTGCTGTTGACAAAGTGGCGTCCGCACACGTACTCGATACTTTCAATTAGGCACGTTGCTTATAAATGTGCCACAATGGCGTCGCCGTCGAGGACGACGCAACCATCAACGCTGCAACCACCGACGCGTTGTAAAGCCCCAGCCACGGCTAAGGCTCTAATCCTGTTCCGTCTGCGGTTCCGCCAACTACCTCCCTCCCTACTCTCCCTCTCCCTGCCACTCTCATTGCTACTGCTCAGCGTTGCTGTCCATGGCGAACCCTACGGTGGCAGCTTTGGCAGCTCGGCCATCGCCAGCGGCGGCCTCGGCTCCGTTGGCATTCACATACCCGGCGGCGGAGTTGGCGTCATTGCGGAGGCGCGTTGTCCGCGGGTTTGCTCCTGCAGCGGATTAACCGTTGACTGCTCGCATCGAGGATTAACCCAGGTGCCACGCAAAATTTCTGCCGATGTTGAAAGACTGTAAGTACACAGAGCCACTACTCTCAATATTAATCTACTCTTAATCAAAATCAACATCCCCAACATACAAAATAAACCCTGAGACGGTTGAAAATCATTCGAAATCGCAATTTATTTAAATATCGTGAGAAGGATACTTAGCTGTGAGGTGGTAGAAAACACAAATAATATTAACACTACAATATACTAATAATATATAAACATTTATCAATATTGTAAAGTATAGTAAAGTTACAATGATTACAATAATTACCAACTTCAAAAAATCATGAAAATGCAGTTAAACCCACATTTCAATTGTGACAAATGTTAAAAATACTAAGATATGATGAGTTAACAAATTTCATCATTATTACTTCAATTGATTGTAAAATATATTGGAAAATAACAAAGAATTATGAATGATGATAACCACAAAAATTTTCATAATTACAAATTTCTAATAATAAAAGTTTTGTTTGTTTTATTTAAAGAAACTTTGAAACCTATAGTAACACATAGCTAAGTTCCATCATTTGTACTCCACAGAATAGTAAAATATTTCAAGAAATATTTATGTAAATAATGCCAAATTAGCATAGCTGAATCATAATAGAGAATTATTATTATTAATGACCCAAAGTCATAATAATCACTAATTCTGCAAAGTTAGAAAAATTCGTTTTCATAATAACTATAATAATTAATTTTAAAAAATCATGCAAATTTCGACAATAGCCCCTCTATTAAGAGAAATAGGTTAAACATCTTACTGAACTATACAATATATGTACAAATGCACAAAAAAATGCATTTGAGGAGTAATACCAAAGATAGCAAAGTATGTTGGAATGAATCCATCAGATCGGATTTTCTTGATATAGTCGACAACATATGTTTACATGCACTTCATGTATAAGTGGGAAGGAAGTATTCTTATCTCGAAGTTGTGAAGATTGCGAACTAGCCGAACAAGTTTCTTGGCCTTGACAATAAATGGTCTATATGATTTTACACGAATGTTGTTACGTAAACAGCAGTTGAGAGCAGATGTTCATATTTACATACAAATCATCATAGACAATCAGCAACTAGAACAGCAACAACAACAACAACTGCCACAACAACAACAGTAACTACTCTAACAGGGGTAGAGTTAAAAAACAAATAAAGCCGTGACCATGTCGTGTGTCGATAACAGCGAACAACAAATGGACGAAGCGTCGCTGGCAACCCGAAGCGTTGCAAGCTGGCGTCTTGTGTTGTCAGCTCAGTTCGTACATTAAATCTCCATTAAGTTTATTAATTGTCGCTGAAGAAGCCAGCATAAGCGTCCACTTTTGGCAATTGTTGCATGCAGCTCTGCAACTGCAACACAGCCACGAAATGCATTAAGCCGAACGTCTGCGCTCGTCGGACGCCACATAAATTAACGCGCCGGCAATTAGCAAGTGTATGCAAAATGCCACAGAGCCACACCTCCTTCCTCATGCCCCCCTTCTGCCCCTTGCTCCCAGATACGTGGCATAGCTCCGCGCTGCATTCAATCCTCAGTGGAGCCATTGCAGCGCCACTCGGCGACCTCAAAAGCTGCAGTTTTTGTTTTAAATTCTTTTTTTTTTCTACATAAATTAATAACAGATATCAACGTCGACTGCCGACTGCCAACAACAACAGCAACAAAAGAAGCAAATAGCCCAGTTATAAGCAGTCGGTGCACCCAGAGTCAGTCAAATAGCACTCAGGGACACATTTGTTTTATGCAAAAAAGCAACAAAATTAAAAAAAAAAATACAAAAATACAAAAATAAAACGGAAAAAAGACAGAGAAAAAATGAAAAGCTAAAGCAGAAAACAGAAACTGAAAACATATCAGCATACACGGCATATTTGCATTTTAAAATACCAAAGCGGCTGCCTCAATGCTCCATCCAGCACAGGGTGGTTCATGCCATTGCGGAAAACTATTGGGTGACACTTTTTCAGATTGAACGCATACCAGATTTAAGCCAGATCAAAATTAAATTACACAGAATGAATAAATAAGAAAATGAAAAATATAAGAAAAGAGAAACACAAAAAGGGTTTCAAGCAAGAGCTTAGAATAAAAGGTAACAACTCTTGAGGAAAAGTGGTTGAAATACGAGTAAATACACCAAGAAATTAATTGAAAGATGAAATGTGAGCTGCACAATACCAGTGGATACTTAAAAATGATTGACAGTTTTATTTACAATCCAAAAAAGTATGTTTACAGCCCTTAAGGGAAAACGGATTATAATGCAGTAATTCAAACCGATTCGAAAAATAAAAATAATACATACTTTTGAAATATACATTTTTCTTACACTTTCAATGAACAGTAAAAAGATAAGTTGAATTTGTAACTATAATAAAGTTCATATAACTAAGAGAGTTTGAATTTAAACCGATTTTAAAAAATTAATCAAACATTTTAAAATATTATTTTTTTTCTATCACTATCAATGAACGGTAGAAAAGTTCTAACTAAATTACTTATTCCTATTATGTTAAGATATAAAAATAATATACTAAATAATCCAGAATATTTAAATGGATTTTTTTGAGATCAGGTTTATTAATATTTCAAATTAAAACTTAATCGAATATAAAGCGTTGGCTTTAAAAGATGAACATGTTTTTCTTTTTTCTGAATCAAAAAAAATTATTACTTAAGGGAGTAATCCAAATTTTCTAATAATTTCAATACAATCTCATTTGGGAATAATATTTGAATCATATTTTACTATGATTATCGATCCCACTGCTTCTTTAAATAAACAATTTTTTAAGAGTGTTTATTTTTTAAATATTTAAAATCTGAACCTAAAACCTTCTTCTTTAAATCCAATTAATGTAAAGATGTTTTTACTAGTTACAAAAATTGCATCTGTTCGCAATGATAATGATCAGTGAAGTTAGAATTGAGTCACCCTAATGCACCATAGAATCCAGAACTAGCAGTTGACACACTCGCACATAGACAAACTATATACATATACTATATAAGTGAGATTGGATGTATTAGTCGTGTGTGCACATCAAATATTGAACATGCCCACAACTATCGGCTGGCAAAGCAGCAAATGGCAAAAACAATGCGACGGCAAAACTGTGGAGCCCAACCCAACAGAGTAGAGCACAGCAGCACAGACTCAGAGGCCCAGAGACTCACACCGAATAACCCAGAAGCAGAACGAGTGCCACAACCAGAACCAGACTTGCCATTTAATTACATAGCAGAGGCTCGGTGTGGCATGTTTCAAAGTGACAGGAGGAGGATTAGAATGGTCACATGGACAGTCTGTCCTTTAGTCCGTTGGCTCGTCAGTTGGTCAGCCACCCACACGGGTTATACGATTGACATGAGAACGGTTTTGCATATATATACAGTACATACGTATGTATATACAAAATTCTATGAATGTATTTTCTATTTCGGCGCAGGCAAACTTAACCCCAATTTGTGCCCCAAAGCCCTTTAACACCTCTCACAAAAAAAAAACAAAAATACAACAACAGCTAAAGGTGAACCTAATTTATAGCCCCAGTAAATTCTTCAAAGACATGCAAAACGAAAAATAAAAAAAAACACCAAACCGAAAATAAATAAAAGTTAAAGAGAAAAGGCAAAAGAATCGCAAGAAAAGAGCAACTTGAGCTGAAATCTAATTGGACCCTAAAAACTAACAAAAGCTTTGGTCTGGCCAATTTGTGAATGCCTCAAAGAATTAATGAACTTAAATGTTTAATTATAACAAAACGGCAACGCACACATACCATAACATAACATAGCTGATTTCCGACATTCGAGAGAGTATTATAATTATTTTTGTAAAATCTTTTGAAAAATGTCTGTCAATTAGAAGGCGACTTTTGTTTCAACTCTTTGGCTCCTCAGCCAGCGACTTGTGAATCCACAATACAAGTATGTAATCAGTTGGATCTAACCAAACGCGATGCCCACATCTTGCCAAGATATTAAGCTCATTAAAAACTCTCTGCGTATGTGTGTGTGAGAGTGTGTGTGAGTGTGTGTGTTGGGCTCATCGGTAACTTGATGCGAGTTTCATTAAGGCTTCGGCGCAAAAAAAAAAAGCAAAGCAAAGCATTTATCTTATGTTTGTAGGATTGTAAATACTCTAGGCGAATCTTTGTTTCGAATTCTGACGAATGCTGAGAGTTCGGCACGCCTTCTGAGCGTCACAAATTTTATAACAAAGGCACAATACCCCTTGGCAAGTGTATAGAAAAATATTTCTCGTTTTTGGCCCAGACCGAAGGTCTTACTACCTGTTGTTGCCGGTGCCGCTGCTGTTGCCTCTTTACAGCCAACCTTACTCAAAGAGCAGCTGAGACTCTCGCTTGACTCTGGGGCAGGGTTGCAACAACTTGTTGTTGTTGCTGTTATTGTTGTTATTATTGCTGTTGCTGTCTGCTGGCTGCGCATGCGCATTCGGTGTTCAGATCTGTGGGGTTTTTCTCCGTTTTGTATCTCTTAGGTTGCATTTCATTGTTATGACATCTGCAGGTAACAAATTTTGTGTATCTCTGAGAAAAACAAGTTTTATTCCTTCGACTGCGACTCCGACTGAGCCTGCGAATGCGACTCTGCATGTTAAATGATTAAATATCATATTTTCGTTATCAAACAAAAGACTGTGTGTTTGTTGCTGGCTGGCTGCTTCGATGTTGTTGCTGCCGATGTTGTTGCTTCGATGTTGTTCCTTGTCTTACAAGCAATTAAAAATTATTATCGCGCTTGGCACAGCTGATTTCGATTAGCGTGCTACTTGGGTTGCAACATAATTACCAGCAAGCAAGCAAACCATTTCCTTATCATGCTTTACAATCTATTTACGATACCCACTCCTTTCTTCTTCTCTTTTGCAGCGATTTGCAGGGCAACAATTTGACCGTGATATATGAGTCGGACTTGCAGCGTTTAACCAAGCTGCGAATGCTGTAAGTAAACTAACATTTATCATTGCGTAACTCGACTCCAAGTGGAGCAGCATATTGATACGAGTATACCAAAAAAAAAAGAAAAAAATGCAATGATAATACTATAACTATAAATTTGAACTGAGTAAAACTGGTTGGCCAATAGATGTTGAGCAACAACTTATACTATCTGTTTTCGACATCTGGTTTCTCCCCTTTCTGCAGCCAATTAACCGATAATCAAATCCATACGATTGAGAAGAATGCACTGCAAGACTTGGTATCTTTGGAGCGACTGTAAGTAGAGATCTTTTCTCATCTTGTCTCGTTTCATTTTGCTAGTGCATGAAAATTGTACAACTAATTCACTTTTGAACTAACCAAAGAAAATTTGCTGCTCTTTATAGAAATACAAGTATATTCGTAGAATTCACATGAAGCAATTTGATTATGTTGAGTTTTTAGTTTAACATTTTTGTATCTTTTTTCTCGTTTCGTTTTATGCGTATCTACTCTCTACTTTCGTTGCGTTTCGTTTTGCGTATCTAATATGCTCGTTCACCAAAAAAAAAAAAAAAAAACAAAAATATAAAATACAAAACACCAAAATCAAAAATCAAAAACCAAAAACCAAACACTTCACTCTATAAATCAGACGCCTAAACAACAATCGACTTAAGGCAATACCTGAAAACTTTGTGACAAGTTCAGCGAGTCTTTTGCGATTGTAAGTAATCCAATGTAGACATCTAGTGATTATATCTACCAAACGTAGTGTAGTCCATAGAACCTTCGATTCTTAGCACATAATGACACTCTTCTCCTCTTCCTCCTCCCCCGCCTGCCTGTGCATCTTCTTCCTTACTCACAGGGACATCTCGCACAATGCAATCACAACCGTTGGCCGAAGAGTCTTTAAAGGAGCGCAGTCGCTGAGGAGCTTGCAGCTGGACAACAATCAAATCACTTGTATGGACGAGCATGCCTTCAAGGGTTTGCTGGAGCTGGAGATACTGTAAGCACTCTACACTATGGAGAACTAGTTCGGACTAGGGATGGGCAAATTTCAGGGCTGACAACAGCCGCTTTACTTCTACGCTTTATGATTTACAATATGCGATATACGATATTTTAAAGTGCTCGTTTGCCCATCCTTGGTCTAAGGCCAAGAAAGATGCATTCACTTGATAATGCAACTTATTTTTTTTTTGTTGTTTTTTGCTCAATTCCAATTTTCTCTCGTGTACTTGCGATGCAGCACACTGAATAACAATAACTTGACCGCTTTGCCGCACAATGCCTTCGGGGGATTGGGAAAATTGCGGGCGCTGCGCCTATCGGATAACCCCTTCGCCTGCGATTGCCATTTGTCCTGGCTGTCGCGCTACCTACGCAGCGCCCCTCGCCTTGCTCCCTACACGCGCTGCCAGTCGCCGTCGCAGCTGAAGGGCCAAAACGTGGCGGACCTGCACGACCAGGAGTTCAAATGTTCAGGTATGGACACATCTATCTAACGTCGTTGCAACTAGTTGCTTTCTTGGTTAGAGGGGTAATCGGAAGGGGGGTAAACGACTCCCCAAAAATGGACAAATGTCGTGGGGCCCTGCGAAGCTATGCCAAATTAATTAGTTTTATATGCCAAGCAGCAAAACAAAGCATTGTAAATCATAAGCAGTCATATGGGCACGCCCCCGCTGTGCCGCCCACTCCAAAGCAATAGCATCGGCATCATCGGCAACATCGACAACAATGCTTGGCAAGGGGGCACAAATCGGCAGCGGAGAGAAGGGGGCTAAAGCTTCATCGTGTGTTTGCCAAAACGTTTAACGCCGTCATCGCTTGCTTGATTGGGATGCAGATGTTCAACCGCTGCGGGCCCAGCAAGCAGCATTTGGAAAGCCTCAGCCTCAGTCTCAGCCTCAGCCTCCATCGGAGTTCAACTCCAAGCTCTGCTGTGCTCAATGAAGCGGAAGATGTACGCCAAGCGATGGCATGAAACGAGTTTTTTATTCCAATCATTATTATACTCGTTATGCTCTGCCATTTGAAGAGTTTAACACATTGCTCAAACAATTCGTCAGCAAAGAGTTAAAGAAAACTGTTGGGGAAGATTTTAATACTACGATTTGTAATGCTTTGGCAGGCAATGATTAATAATATATTAGAGCTATATCACCAACAGATTAGTGTTAAAAGAGTGGTACAGCATTTAGTATAAATTAGATACTGGCGATTATATTGACTAGATTTACTACAAATTGAATTCTAAGTGTGCATTAACCAAAGCTTTTCAAACCCAAAAATATATTAATTTATTTTCTATATAATTAAAAAGATCATAAGCTACCCAAAAATAAAATCAACCAATAAAATATATACTAAACTCTATGTTTGGTATACCATATATATTCACAATATACCATAGAGCACAAAATATACCAGATTGTCAACCAAATGACCTTAGGTTCGATTGGAGGATGCGATTCTTATCATATTTCTTAAATCGCTTCTACAATATTTATACTTATTGCATCTATATTTTTATGAATTAACACAGCTAAAAATGCGAGTTCAAAAATTTCAAAGCATTGACATTTAAAAATTATTAAAAATACCATTATGAGCTATGTATCAATTAATTATACTCAGTTTTCTGCACAGTGCATATGTTAGTACTATATATTGTTAAAAAAAAACTGTTAAAACTATATTTTCCACTATTTTTCTGTAACTACTCGAATACAATTGGATGAAAAAGGAGTTAAGAATCCTCAACTTAAACCTAAATCTAATGCTAAGTTTCGTAGGGAAAATAAAATAAAATAGTCTCAATCTTTGAGTTCACTCAACTGCAGAGCATGTGAAATTCGTTGGCTTGATGACAGCTTTTGGTTTCGTAGCTTGTTTGACTTTCGTTTCGTAGTCGAAATGCTATGGAATTATGTGGGTAAACATTTATGACCAGCGGCTGTTTTGTGTTGTGTTGCGCTGTGTTTTGTTGTGTTGCCACAGCTTGGCGCGCTGTGCAGTAGCATTAATAATTATGTGGTTTGCCGCTGCTGCAGCTTCCACTGCTGCTGCTACTTCCACTGTTGCTGTGGTTGTGGATCTGTGGATCAAATCAAAGCCAAGTGAAGTGGCTGGCAGTAGCAAAGCAGCTAAGCTAAATATGCAGTTCGAACGTTTGCTTTACACTTGCCACTTTGCGTGCACTTGCTGCACACTTGCTGTACACTTGCAGGTCTCACCGAGCATGCGCCAATGGAATGTGGCATCGAGAACAGTTGCCCCCATCCCTGTCGCTGTGCCGATGGCATTGTCGATTGCCGTGAGAAGAGTCTGACGAGTGTGCCCGTTACACTGCCCGACGATACCACCGAACTGTAAGTAGTAATCACTATCCGAATATAATTGTCTTCCAAAACTGTGCTAAACGTTAACGCTTTTGTTTTGCAGACGCCTCGAGCAGAACTTCATCACGGAGCTGCCGGCAAAATCCTTTTCCAGCTTTCGACGACTCCGGCGCATCGATCTGTCAAACAACAACATCTCGAGGATTGCACACGATGCTCTAAGTGGCCTGAAGCAGCTAACAACGCTGTAAGTAGACGCAATTTAAGCAACAAGTAGCATGCCACAAAATGTGCACTCGCTTCGCTGAGTGTATGCGATGTGTGTCTGTGTGAGTGTCAGTGTGTGAGTGTGAGTGTGTGGTGTCAGTCAGTCACACTCCTTGACAGCCACTGGGCCTAGAACTGGGCTTGAGCTGGAGGAGCTAATCGGCCTATGTTAAGCGTTGCCAACACCGCAAGGCATCAGATTACCTGTGTTGGCCGCACTCTTTTCAGCCCCCATTCTATGTGTGTGTGTGTGTATAGGTGTAGGTGTGTGTTAAACCAGTTACCGCCCGCAATGACAACAACAAGAATCCACCACAACAAGAGCAGCCTTGCTGGCCTACCTTTGTATACCCTACATCCAGTGAAATTGACAAAGCGGGTATATACAACCTAGACAAGTGTTGAGTGAAGAGTGAAGAAACATTTTTCAATTATTATATGAATGAAATGAATGAATGAGTTTCAAGGAATTAGAGCCGAAAAAAGCGCTTAACTCTATTTTTATTTTGACAATAAATAAATAACAAAGTTTACTTTTGTTGATTATATAATAATAATGTTGATATAAAAATAAGAGTTGGTTATCAAATTACAAAAAAAAGAAAAAAATTAAAAACAAAAGGGTTTTTCAATCTTTATGATACAATATAAAAATGAAGATAACAATACTTGTAAAATATGGCTTAGAGGTATTTCTACTATATTAACTTTAACTAGAAATTAATAAAACTAAAAATAATAACAATCAATAAAATAAAAGAAATCCTTCAAATTTAAATTACTGCTATTCTTAAGTTGTGTATAAAAAAAACCTTAACTTAAAATTCTTTTTTCAAAAAAATGTTATTACGGTTTCTGGTTAACGAGAAAAGTTTTAGCGCTTAACTGATAATAGGATATCTCTTTATCTAATCTCTCTTGTACGCATTGCCAATCTGTTCAGCTTTTGTGACAGTTTGGAGTAATTGAATTACAGGATATCTTTTAGCTTGCAATGCGAATGTTTACTTTGTTATTTGTGCTTTATTCATGTTTTCTTCTCTTTTTACCTTTGTGTTTGTTTGTTTTTTTTGCGTTTCTTTTTTGCTTACAGCGTGTTGTATGGCAATAAAATAAAGGATTTACCCTCGGGCGTATTCAAAGGACTCAGCTCACTGCAGCTGCTGCTGCTGAATGCCAACGAGATCTCGTGCATACGAAAGGATGCCTTCCGCGACCTGCACAGCCTCAGCCTGCTCTCGCTCTACGACAACAACATCCAGTCGCTGGCTAATGGCACATTCGACGCCATGAAGAGCATCAAAACGGTGTAAGTACCCCACGCCCCATGGCCCCTCGAAAAGCACCAAACCCGAAACCCCAAACCCCCAAGCCCATCTCCGTCCCACACACTTGCTGTGTTTTGGAGTGCATAAAGTGCATGGCAAGGAGACGCCCAGCACCAGCCTCCAGCTTGAATGGAGCACTGCAGCAGAAGCAGCAGCAGCAGTCAGGCACTTTGGTGTTAAACCTCTGAAGTGCATTTAGTAGTTGCTTTGACTTGGCAGCGCCCCGCGTTGACATTTGTTTAGCAGCAAACAAGCAGCAACATTGCCTCCTTTATTTCCCCCTCCCCTATCCCCCCATTCCATTCAAAAACCCATCCAGCAATATCGGCTGTGAACCGTAAAGACGTTCTTAGTACAACTACGAACAAAAGATGAGGCGGTCTCGATGGGGAAGGAGGAGTAGGTGAAGCCCTCGCTTGAGCATCGATAAATGCGCTGACTTTAAGTGCTTTGCCGTTTCTTAAGATGATATGGTGACTATGCTTGAGTGGGTTAAGTATTTGTCAGGGTTGTCAACAAGCAGCCAAGTAACAAACAAGCATGAATCAAAACGATGCGAAAGCTAAAACCTAGAACACTTGGGGAATACAATGGTAATCAAAGAATTTGCAGCCTAGAGATGTATGAAGATAATTTAGGTAAAAAATCAAGATAAAAGCAGCAAAGTTCTCTAAAAATGTGTATAGAAATTTAATTCAACAGTTTGTAATATGGTAATTGAAGATTATATCTTTCGAGTTATGTTTGCTGCTAAACAAGCGAATCGGATAGATAAACATCCCAACTAATACTCAGATTATATGTTTATACTTTGGCTGTGACTTTAATTACGGAATGGCTTAAAATGTCTTCCGTTATAACAATTTTTATGGGCACTTTGTCACATAGCATTAACGGGGGAACAACTCTGGCTAGGATTGCATTTGAAAATAGTTTTTCAAAACACACACCGACAAAAGCTATGGCAACAATAAGCAGCGGAAACGTTGCTGCTAGCCGCAGGGCTCGTGCACTTTTAAGACGTCTCAAGCCTCCATCCAAGAGCCAACAGTTTTGCTTTCCCCCTGCCCCATCTCCCTCTCATACTCTACTGTCTATTCAGTACAAATGCTCAATGCTACTTTCGTGCTTTCTTTCCATTTCCATTTATATACTGGATGGCTGGCTGTGGGTGTTCACAACACTACACTATATACAGACATTTGGCCAAGAATCCTTTCATTTGTGACTGCAATCTGCGCTGGCTGGCCGACTATTTGCACAAAAATCCCATAGAGACAAGTGGAGCACGCTGTGAGTCACCCAAGCGGATGCATCGCCGGCGCATTGAATCGTTGCGCGAGGAGAAATTCAAATGTAAGTGTGCGCCCTCCGGCAACCGGGCATCTTGCTACGTCCAACGTCCAACGTCCGACGTTCTACGTGCAACTTGCAACACGACGACAAGAAAAGAATATGTCTTATACACCACCCACTTGCGACTCTATACTATCCTGTAGGTTCCTGGGATGAATTGCGCATGAAGCTATCCGGCGAGTGTCGAATGGACTCCGACTGCCCTGCGATGTGCCAATGCGAGGGCACAACCGTCGACTGTGCGGGACGAGGACTCAAGGAAATACCACGCGACATTCCGTTGCATACCACAGAGCTGTAAGTTATCCAGCAATTTCTATTCGCCACAAATTATTATGTTTAGCGCTAACAAGAGTCTCAATTTAAAGCTAACCAAATTGATGCTAAGCATACTCTTTTATGCAATTTCAAAGGGTGGCACTTATAACTAGACCTCTTTATTTTTATCAAATGATACTAAACTTTGTATATAAATTAATATATTTATGCACATTATTTGAAAATCGTTTCTTTCATTTAAGATGTATTAAGTCCTTCTAAAAGTCCTGCTAAAATATATCTATTACAAAATAGTCTTTATGATTCCTAATAATGAAATAATTTAATACGGCAAATACTGTGTGCTGTTGTCGGATTAATAATCTGGTATATTTTACTACATTTTAGTAGTATATCGACATACCAGATACATCTTTTGATATATATGAGTCTTTTTTGGTATATTCATTTGATATATATCGCTGACAATGCCGCATTTGCACTTTTAATAAAATACCGCAACGAATTTATTCGACTGTTGGTTTATTGCGTGTTAAAATAGCTTCGAAAAAAAAGTATTTCTCTAATCTTCGTAGTTGGAATCTCATTGAAACTTAACTCGCTATTAAACTATGAAATAAAGTGGGAAAATAAATTAAAGTGCAAGTTGAAATGAAACAATTTCATGTAGAGTTTCCATTTCGGATTTTTCCACCAATCAATGCCAACTAACTAGAATGTTTACATACTCACACATTATTACATTATTAACGCACATTTTTCTCTGTAGTTTGCTCAACGACAACGAATTGGGTCGCATTAATTCGGATGGTTTATTTGGTCGACTGCCGCATTTGGTGAAATTGGAGCTGAAGCGTAATCAACTCACCGGAATCGAGCCGAATGCCTTCGAGGGAGCGTCTCGCATACAGGATTTGCAATTGGGCGAGAACAAAATAAAGGAGATCTCGAATAAAATGTTCCTGGGTCTGCATCAGCTAAAGACGCTGTAAGTAGCTCATACTCGTAGAGAGAGAGCCAACTCTTAAAGACCCTTTAAAGATCATAATTAAGAATTTCCTTTTTTGGTTTCCCCATTATTATTATCATTATCGTTGCAGCAATCTTTACGACAATCAAATTTCATGCGTTATGCCCGGTTCATTTGAGCATCTGAACTCGCTGACGTCTTTGTAAGTATTTCCCCTTTATAATATTTGTAGTTGGTGTTTTTCAGGTTGCTGCTTCTAGATTCTATATTTTAGATTCTGGAAGTTGGCAGTTGATGCATCTGCTTGCCATGCAAAGCAATTAAAACTGTGCCAAGTGCCCAAGCATCGGCGTGCACTTCAATAGATAAATGATTTAGCTTTGGCATTAATTGCCCAGACTCTTCGTTTACATCTCTTATATGCCCCCTATCGCAGGGCAGGGCAGGGAAGGGCAGGGCAGAGGCACATAAAATGAGGTTAATGGTTTTGATTGTTCTCTAGTTGAACTTCAATCTGATTGCCAGAGTTTCACATCAAAACAGAAGCTGCTGCTCATGATGCTACTTGCTGCTGCTTTACCAAATCAATTCTTCTTCTACTCTCTGGCACTTTGTTGCTTGGCAGAGCAAAACTATTGTATATAATTCAATTGAACTTCAATTTATAGCAGAGCTGCCTACGATAAGAGCCGACCACTGGCACACCCGCTGTCTCTTACTCGAATGCGATGAGTTTGTAAGAGTAATGCTATGGTACAGCACTAATACACTGAAAAAAAGAAGTTTTTAAATCAAGATTAACTCGCAAACCGGAAAGGCTCAAAGCAAAAAACCTATCTAGATTGCAAGAACGTTCAATATGAGATAAAGTTTTTTTTAACAAAAGAACAAAGTCCTATATTTTCAAGACCACAAATATTATTATAATAAAATAAAATTACACATTTATTAAGAATAAATACTCTTATTCACAAAATGTATAAAACTTCTCTACATTTTAAGAGTAATAATTATATTCCATAGAAAACTTAAAATAAGAAAAAACTTCTTATCATATAGTGAAAAATTCTATTCCTATTTTAAGAACTTGGCATTTTAGTTTAGGAAGAAGTTTAATTTTATTTTAAAATTGTGCTATTTTATGAACACAATTCTGAAGAACTTGACATTTTAGTTTAGGAACTAGCTTAAGTAATTTTGTTTTAAAGTTGTGCTATTTTATGAACACAATTCTTAAGATGAATGTTCTTGGTTTTAGAAACTGGTCTGCTTTTTTCAGTGTATATAGACTATGTATGTATATGTGTATGCTATATCTCAGCGGCATGTGTGTGTGCGCAGTGTTGTAAATCAACCCTCAGAACCAGACACTTGCGACTGTATGCGTGTGTTAGTGTGTGTCTGTGTGTGTGTGTGCCTTCGATGATTTAATTAATTAAAATTGAGTTCAATAAAGAGCGCAAACCCATATACAGTAACACCTAACTAAGTGCTCCTTCGCTCACTTGAAAATGAAATAAAGTAATCAGTTCGGTAAATGAGCAGAGAAAAGTGATGCAAAATATCATTAGTTAAAATATTATAATATCAGTGATAATTAGGCCATGCAGTGAGAAATGAAAAGTGTTCCATATAATTGGGTTCCACTGTAATTGGGGGGATGGGATGGGGCTGCGTGGTGTTGTGGTTCGTTTGCGCCATCTAAAATTATTGTAAAATTCATTTAACTAGCTAATAAATAGCATCAATGGAAGCCATTAAGTGCTGTGCACCACACGACACCCACATGCTCAATCATCCTCCAGGTGTTTTAAGGGGGAGTGTGATGAAGAAAGTGTTAGTGAGCAGCCTGTGGCTAACACACACACACACACACATACACACGCACAACTTGAAGCCACAGCTGATAGCATGACAAAGCAGCATTGCTTATTAAATTAGTCTGGACTCGAAGTGTAACGCTTGGAATTGCCAATGTAATTTGCGATCCATTGTTTCACTTGCCTCTCCATAATTAAAGGGCTTTTGGGCCTGGCCAAGTGCGAAGTGAATAAGTGAAACATATGTTGCAGGCACATACACAAACTCAAACTCAAACTCAAACTCATTCGCATTTCCATAACCATTGTGCAATATTGTAAATAATTGATCAACTCATTCATCTTTAATTGGAACTGGTGTTCAATATTAGTGTTAAACCGCATTTTAAATTGCATTTCGACAACAAGTGATGACAATGAGCTTTCGCGACTGTTTATTTAATTATAACTTGAGGCTACAGAATTGACATAGTTATTGCAGAATAGATTTTCAATTCGATTTTACATATTTCATACGATTTCTGGCCCAATTGAACTTTATGTAGGTTAATATTCAATTTAACTTTAAAGCTTTCAGATGCTTTTTAAGCACATAGAGCTTTATGCACCAGTTTGCAGCTTAATATAGAATAGATAAGTGCTTTAATTGATTTTTTGCAGTTTGAATCCTTGGTATATTAAATTTGACTTTATGAACTCGTGATACAGTAGAATCCGGTTATAGCGACTTTCAAGGACGGACGCTATAAGCGGAGCCGTTATGACCGGATTCTACTGTAGTTGATTTTCAATTTCTCATATGCTTTATTTTTTTCGATTATACTCTTAAGGTCAACAATTAACAAATTGAACTTTATTTGAAGTCACATTCAATTTGACTTTAAAGTTTTCATGTACATTCAATTGAATTCATATTAAGTTAGTACTTGAAAGCTTTCATGCGCTTTGAAAGCGCCCAGAGCTTAATGCATCCTTGAGGGGGGTCAGCTTAGTGCATTAGACTGTTAGAGAAGCAAGTCGCGTACTCGGACAACTAATTGAAATAAGACCTTAGCAGTTACTACAACAAATGTATCTACAACAAACGTATCTATTTTGTAGGAATCTTGCATCGAATCCATTCAATTGTAATTGTCATTTGGCCTGGTTCGCCGAATGGTTGCGTAAAAAATCATTGAACGGCGGCGCAGCACGTTGTGCGGCCCCATCGAAGGTACGTGATGTGCAAATCAAGGATCTGCCCCACAATGAATTCAAATGCAGCAGCGAGAACAACGAGGGATGCCTCGGCGATGGCTATTGTCCCCCAGCCTGCACCTGCACCGGCACCGTGGTCCGATGTTCGCGCAATCAATTGAAGGAAATACCGCGCGGCATTCCAGCCGAAACATCCGAATTGTATCTCGAGTCCAATGAGATTGACCAGATACATTTCGAGCGCATCAGGCATTTGCGTGCACTCACCCGACTGTAAGTACTCCCCCCCTCTCTCACTCTCTCTGTCTAGTTTAATAACTTTATAACTCTTAAATTCGTTACTCGTTTTTTTTATGGCTCAAATTTCAGTGATCTCAGCAACAATCAAATCACCATACTCTCCAATTACACCTTTGCCAATCTGACCAAACTATCCACGCTGTAAGTATGGGCCGCATTTCTAATGACTTTTTAATTGCCACAGTGCTGCACGTAGCACAGCAAAAGCCTCAACGAGCAGCGGCAACAACACGAATCGAATTGAATCCAATCGCAACAGCTCAAGAGGGCTTGACACAATTTTTCTCCTTTTTTTTTTGCGGCAATTGCATTTGCGGTTGTGGCCACCCTTGGCCTGGGCTCGTCTTAACCGGGCACGAAATTCATTCGAGACGTTAAGTCGTGACTCGTGCTTAAGCATTAGTTGTCGTCCCTGCCCCCCATAATCTCCTCTCTCTCTCTCTCCGCTGCCTTCTAGCATCCGCTTGCCACCCGACAACTGTCGACTTCAGACTGTGTGCGCTATCCACAATCAAAGCTGTGCCATTTATGCTACGCTGAAAGCATTTAGTGACAGTAAGCGGGTATACACGACTGTCCCTAAGTAGAGAGATTAACAAGAGAGTTGCGTTGCAACTGCAATCAAATCCGATTTGGTTTAAAGTATTACGACTTCTTCGGCAAATGATTTCTGGGAAACAGAAATAGTCACACATCTTTTTGCTCAACATGTTATTAAATTGAAATTAGTATTCGTTAATAATATTTATTGCCGAAGTATATTTCCGTTAACATTAAAAAAAATAAATATAATTTTATTGTTTAACACAGAACTCTTATAAGTTTATAAGAAAAACACATTCTGTATATTGTACCATTATTTCAACCCTTCAATAATTTTTCAACATCATTTAGAATGATTTGATTTTTACTTTATAGTACATATATTATATATTCATAGTATATGTTGTATATTCTGTAGAGCCAAAAGATATTTAAACCACAATTCCGAATAATTATTATATGCGAATATAATAACTAATTTCTCTTAAGCTTTCTTTAGCTTCCCATCAACATTTTTGTCCGCTCTCTACAGGGTATCTAGTCAGTCAGTCAGCTGGAACACGCACTCAACCGGTGCATTTCTCTTCGACTCTCTTTTCATTCATAGTAGCATTTTGTCTGCTCGTTTTGGGCCTGGTTAAAGCAATTCGCAATTACTTTCATTTCTTCATCATGATGTGTGCAGAACGAGTGTGCTAGTGTGTGTGATGTGTGTATGAAGTGTGCAATTTGGTAAACGTTTTGGTAACATCTTGTTGGCGTTTTCTTGCAGCATCATCTCGTACAATAAGCTGCAATGTCTGCAACGTCATGCGTTGTCTGGCCTGAATAATCTGCGCGTGCTCTCGCTGCACGGCAATCGGATATCCATGCTGCCCGAGGGTTCCTTCGAGGATCTCAAGTCGTTGACACACATGTGAGTACACCCCGTTAGTGCATTATGATTAGTGTAACTTAAATCCAACTTTTCTATATTCCCTAACAGCGCACTTGGCAGCAATCCTTTGTACTGCGATTGTTCGTTGAAATGGTTCTCGGACTGGATCAAACTGGACTATGTGGAGCCGGGCATTGCGCGCTGTGCGGAGCCGGAGCACATGAAGGACAAGCTGATACTCTCGACGCCATCGTCGAACTTCGCCTGCCGCGGCAAGGTGCGCAACGACATCCTGGCCAAGTGCAACGCCTGCTACGAGCAGCCATGCCAGAACAAGGCTCAGTGTCTGGCCCTGCCCCAGAGGGAGTATCAGTGCCTGTGCCAGCCTGGCTACCATGGCAAGCACTGCGAGTACATGATCGACGCCTGCTACGGGAATCCGTGTCGCAACAACGCCACCTGCACGGTGCTCGAGGAGGGACGCTTCAGTTGCCAGTGCGCCGCTGGTTACACGGGCGCCCGCTGCGAGACGAACATCGATGACTGTTTGGGCGAGGAGATACGCTGCCAGAACAATGCCACCTGCATCGATGGCGTGCAATCGTATCGCTGCGAGTGCCAGCCCGGCTTCTCTGGCGAATGGTGCGATACGAAGATACAGTTCTGCAGTCAGGAGTTTAATCCTTGTGCGAATGGGGCCAAGTGTTTGGATCACTTTACGCACTACAGCTGCGATTGCATGGCCGGATTCCATGGCATGAACTGCACCGATAACATCGACGATTGCCAGAATCACATGTGCCAGAATGGCGGCACCTGCGTCGATGGCATCAACGACTATGTGTGCAAGTGTCCGGATGATTTCACGGGCAAATACTGCGAGGGACACAACATGATCTCCATGATGTATCCCCAGACATCGCCGTGCCAGAATCACGAGTGCAAGCATGGCGTCTGCTTCCAACCGAACGCAGCTGGCTCCGACTACCTCTGCAAGTGCCATCCGGGATACACGGGCAAGTGGTGCGAGTATCTCACCAGCATCAGTTTCGTGCACAACAATTCATTTGTGGAACTGGAACCGCTGCGCACGCGACCCGAGGCGAATGTGACGATCGTCTTTAGTAGCGCCGAGCAGAACGGCATTCTCATGTATGACGGACAGGATGCGCACTTGGCTGTGGAACTGTTCAATGGACGCATTCGTGTGAGCTACGATGTGGGCAATTATCCGGTGTCCACGATGTACAGCTTCGAAATGGTCGCCGATGGCAAATATCATGCCGTCGAGCTGTTGGCCATCAAGAAGAACTTTACGCTACGCGTCGATCGCGGCCTGGCCAGATCCATCATCAACGATGGCTCCAATGATTATCTGAAGCTGACTACGCCCATGTTCCTCGGCGGCTTGCCTGTAGAGCCTGCCCAGCAGGCCTATAAGAACTGGCAAATTCGCAACCTGACCAGCTTCAAGGGCTGCATGAAGGAGGTGTGGATCAACCACAAGCTCGTCGACTTTGGCAATGCACAGCGACAGCAAAAGATCACGCCAGGATGTGCGCTGCTCGAAGGCGAACCCAGCGAAGGCGAGGAGGATGATGAGCAGGACTTTATGGATGAAACTCCGCACGTAAAAGAGGTAAGACCGAATTGAATCGAATGGGTAAACTTTATTCTAATATTCATTTACTTCTACAGGAGCCAGTTGATCCCTGTGCGGAGAACAAATGCCGTCGCGGCAGTCGCTGTGTTCCCAATGCCAACTCAAGGGATGGCTATCAATGCAAGTGCAAACACGGACAGCGTGGACGCTACTGCGATCAAGGTGAGGGCAGCTCAGAGCCCCCAACAATCACTGGTACATATTGCTCTCTCTCTAACATTCATCCAAGCCAAGCAATCCAAGCGAACGCGCAGAAAGTCTAGAAAAGATTCCGAATTTGTCCTAAAATACTTATGCTCAAGAGCTAATTCACAGATTTGCGTTTTATAAATTGTGTCAAGGCACCAAAAGTACTTTCCGATCGCAATTTTGAATTTTTCGGAGTAGCAGAAGTAACAAGTCTGAAATTACCAAGATTGAATGATATACTAAATATAGATTTTGGTATATTTTAGTATTTCATTGGAACAGCTGAAGTAGCAAATCTAAAAATACCAAGATATTAATTTCCGATCGCAATTTTGAATGATATACCATGCATAGATTTTGGTATATTTTAGTATTTTTTTGAAATAGCTGAAATAGCAAATCTGAAAAGACCAAGATTTTAATTCCGATCGCATTGCATAATCTGCAAAATATAGATTTTTAGTATTACTTCGAAATAGCGGAAGTAACAAGCCTGAAATTACAGTTACAAAAAATATGTGTCATGTGACTTGTCATTATATCACATGCACTGAGCACTTCATCAAGGCTCTTCTCAACCTTCTGCAACCACCTCAAAAGGGTTGTAAGAGTTCAGTGGCTGAACTTTCCATGTAACTGGCAGCTGGTTAATTTTGAAGTTCTAGGGCTTACACGCTACACTTTGCATTCAGTACGTTACACTTTCCTTTGATTCCGAGTCCTTTCATCTGGGGAAATGTTGTTGCACCTCTTTCCCGGACACAAATTCAAGAGTTCTACGCACCCGTTTGGATATGCTGCATAACTTCATTTGCTTTATAACACACACATATGTACATTCGCACACTCACACATAACTCGCAACACTTTCGAATGTGGTGTAAGGAAGGGAAGGGAGGGAAGCAGGGATTGGTTGGCATGTAATCTCATTAGCTAGCCTCCCGCCTTGTCAAAGGTGGCTCACTAATTGCATTTTCCCCGTTTCGTCTCACATTTTATATTGCAGCCGCTGCGACATGTCGCAAGGAGCAGGTGCGTGAGTATTACACGGAGAACGATTGCCGCTCGAGGCAGCCTCTCAAGTACGCCAAGTGCGTTGGCGGATGCGGCAATCAGTGTTGTGCCGCAAAAATCGTGCGAAGGCGCAAGGTGAGTAATGCATTAAATACAAATAGTATATAAAAAGTTTCCCAAATGCAAATAGCCTTTATAAATACTATACACGTGCGATTTGTATGCAATCCTTTAATCATTACTACTTACTACTTATTTATAATATGCTGATAGGATTAAATCTGAAAAAATGAAAAATGGAAATTATATGTAGCCAACTAAAATATGAATAGCATAACTAACTAGTAGTATATTTGTTATTAAAATATACTATTTCTTAAGAGAGAATTTTTCTAAAAATATATTTATAATCTGCTAAATCTGTAACACTTTCTTGAGTGGTTGCAAGTTCCAAGTTTATTCGGTAGAAAACAATTTAGTCTCTAGTGTTATGTCTACCAAACATAAGCTTTAAAATTCAGCTTTATTTTCCTTTTATAAAATATCGGTATTTAAAATCAAACTTTATATTTAAACTTACAAACAAATTCGTCTTTAGTACGTATTGATCTTTAAAATATACTTTGCTAATGAACAATTTCATTCGTTTACAGGTGCGCATGGTATGCAGCAATAATCGCAAATACATCAAGAATTTGGATATTGTGCGCAAGTGTGGATGCACCAAAAAATGCTACTGACTGAAAGATGCGACTACCCAATTGCTTAAAGGAAGCAATAGCAGCTTAGATGTTAGCCTAGGAACACATTTAAACTTAACTTATAATACAAACAACTATAATAACAATAATAATAATAATAGTAGTAGTAGTAATAATAGCAATAACAATAGCAGTAGCTGTAGTAATAACTTTAGTCTTAAGCCGCAATGCAGTAGTCTTAATAGCACGGGGCAGCAGCAGCAGCTGGGCGTGGCTGCTGTCGTCGAGCATGTTGAAAAGGGGCAGGCGGAACGAGTGGATGCGGAGGTGGAGGCGGACGGGGATGACTATGCAATGGAGGACGTAGAGTCAGATACAGAACGCATGCAAGCGGATCTTTATGACGATGATATTAACGACGATGACGATGATGATGACGATGACGATGGTTTAGACGAGGAGACGAGCTTATTTGCAGATGACGACGATGACGATGATGAAGAGCCGGAGCAGCTGCCAGATCCCAAAGGTCTGGTATCGCCAGCAGCACAACCCAAAGAGGAGGAGGAGGAGGACATGGGCTACGACGAAGACGATGAGCGCTTGGCGCTGGAGCGACCACGCACCCAACGTCCGCGAGCCGACGAGGAGCATTTTGTGAATGAGGAAGGCAGCGGCGCTGGTGGCGGAGGGTTTAAGGGTCGCTTCAAGCCGAACAGCAACTATAGGCTGACACAGCTGGAGAACATCCGGAAGAAGTTGCTCACGGAGTCGCAGCATCAAGGTGGTGCTGGTGCTGGCGGTGGTGGTCAGCAGGTTGCTCTGGCTGTGCCGAGCACTTCGATTGATCTGCGCGAGAGCAGCGGCCATTTTGCTAACGATGATGAGGATGGCGAGGATAACGATGACGGTGTCGATGATGAATACCCTGACAAAGGTAACGGTGATGTCTACTTTGGCTCACAGCGATCCAAGGGCGCTGGAGCTGGCGGCTCCAATCATTATTTCCGCAAGAATAGCAACGATGCCATCAAAATCATTTCTACACCGTTGGGCAAGGTGGGCATTGTGTATCAGCAAACGCCCACGGATGGGGAGCAGGATGGACATCAGCAGCATCAGCATCAGCATAAACAGCAGCTGGAGCAGCAGGCACAGCAGAAGCCAGAGACACAGTTCACCGATTTCGATGCCTTGTCACCGGATCCGGAGAGCAGTCATCGTTTTCCATCGCCACATCCAAAAATAACGCCTGTACTAACACCCGATGGCAAGGTGGCGCTGCTTTATCGCGGTGATTCGGAGAGCTCCAAGTACGAGCCCATTCGCAATCTCACCCACAAGTTCACCACAACCACCACCAACAGCAAGTCCAAGAGCAGCAGTCCCGAGCACACAAAGTCGGGCCATGAGGACTCCTCGGACGATTCCTCTGACGACTCCGTCTACACGGATAGCGAGGATGAAAGCGCAGGCGACAAGCCTATTGCAGCATCCAATGCGGGTGCTGCCACGCCCAAGCCTCTCCAGCCAGAGATATTGGAACCACCGGCGCATGCGCCAAGCGGCGGCTCCTTTATCATACGGCCCACGTCGGACTCGCTGCTGCCGATGATCAATCGGCCGCTGTCCGAGGTGCTGGGCATCAAGAAGAATCAGTTCCAGGAGACACGTGTGCGTGATCAGCTGCCCAGCATGGGCGGCACAGAAGCTACGCCGCCGCGTTCGATGCTGACGCAGCCGGTTCAACAACAACCCGAGCAACAGAAGTCAAGCAATGTCGGCAGCAACCTGCACTTCCTTACCAAGGTCAACCTGGCCGAGTATCCCACACTGAAGCAGCAACAACAGCTGCCGACGGGTCGTGACTTTGACTTCAGTCAGGACAACACGATGCTGGACGAAAGATCGCGAGTGCGTGAGCTAGAGAAGCAGCGGGAACGTGAGCGGGAGCACAACGAGGCCACCAGCAAAGGCAACGGCGGTGGGACCGAGGCACATACCATTGCCAATGAGCAACTGCTGTCCAAGACGGAGGTCATCAATTTGGCCATAATACCGCAGTTTGATGAGGACATGGAGCGTTTGCAGCGGCTGCACGAGAGCAGCGGCATCGGCAGCCGGCGGCATCATCGAGCGCGACATCGGCACAAGCAAACGGAGGAGGAGCTGTCGGGCATCCATTGCGTCATGCAGGTCATGATGGGCATTGCGGCGGTCTCCACGGTCTTTGGCATGCTGGGCACCTTCTTCAAGCAGCGCATTCTCGATCAGCTGCGACTGATGCACTGGTAGTACAAGTACAACGATAGGAACACGATTGAAAGATTGAAGTATTTAGCTAACATCCTCCCACATCCCACACACAATCCGACGCACATCCTCAAGTCAAGAAGCCTCGTCATCATCATCATCATCGACATCTAACTTCAAGTATCAAATAGGGCTAGAAGACGAGGCAACTCTTCTCTATTTACGACTACATACTACTACTACTACATATACCATATGACATTACTACACACATACTATTATATACATGCATACATATATTCTACAAGTATACTATATATGTGGAGCTGGAATACCATCGTTGGCAACGCCATTCATTTTCTTAAGTTATTCGCACTTTTTGTTCTTGCCGAAATGAGCATAGTCGAAACTCTTAAGATTTGCCCACGCCCAGCTCTACTATCTATATCTCTATATATTTATATATATCTATCAACAGCTAATACTTATACTATATATTTTATGTATCACTGAGCAGAAGGCACTGCTTAAATTTCCCAACATTTCTAGTAACCTTCCGCTTCTTAATGTGTAAAAGAGCATACTCTATACATACATATATTATACATATATATATATATATTTATATATTTATATATTTATTATATATACTTACTAGCAAGCTACCCAGGCGATGTACATACATATAACAAGACCTTATAACTGAACCATACTTACGAGTATATGTGTATATGAACGCAACTGTAGCCCCTGCCAAAGACCGCAAAGAACAAAGAGAACCTACTTTCCTTAGTCTTTCTCCCCCCAATGTCGACTCGTTTCTAAATTTCTTAAATTTCATATTCTTTCCTTATATTCTTCACTTCACACACACACAAAGATTCATATACAAACACACTGAGACATCGTTAAGTGTAAAAGCTTTAAGCAAGTCATTGCATGTGCCACGCCCACAAATCGCACAAACTCCCAAAATCGAATGCAAAAAGAAAAGAAAAGAAAAGAAAAAGAACATTCCTTCCCCTGTCAGCCTGTTAGACTGTCTGCGCCCCGTCAATGAGAATTGAATGTAGTAAACTGTGACCCTTTGTAGATAGTAAACAGTTGTTTAAACATTGAAACGATAATGATAACAATACCGATTAACGATAACGATAACACTACAAACGCAGCCGCACACACAACTTGTAACGGTCGTTTTAAACGTGCCGTGCTCTCAAAGAAACGAGTATAAGATGATAATATAATAATAAGAGTTGCATAACGAAATTCAATTTAGTTTACAAACGTTGCTCAACAAAACAACAACAAACAACAACAACAACATACAACCGGAACAACAACAATTTAACGAATTTTCAACAATTGTTGCAATGTGTTTTCCTAGTATTAGTTTACAAATTAATATTTAATCTAATATAAACAAGAATAATACGAATAATAATATAATAGAAACGGTAACTAAACTAAATGTGTGCTAAACGTAACTAACATTTAAATGAAAACCAATTAAAATCCTAAACATATATCGGATAACAAACATCTAAGCTGGGTAGTCGCATGTAAATCTCTAACAATTAACAATTTAACAACCTAAGTTAGACCTAATTAAACAAACAAAACAAAAACAAAAAAAAAACAAATCGAAATGCATTTACCTTAACCTATAAATATATACATATAAAAATATTATTTATACTAAATGCTGTATGTATGTATAACTCTATATGTATATGTAAAATGTTTTTGACTATTTTTCACTATTTATATATATGCTACATATAGTATATACTATATACTATATGAGATACGATACGTCTTTTTTGTCTGCATTTTTAGTTGTGTTTTATGTGTATACATGCATATATATATATATATATATAAATAATATATATATATATGTATATTTTTATTAATGTATAACTATTCGCACTAATTATATGCATATTATTGTATATGTATAACCAATTGAAAATATAATATGTAATAGCTGTTGCTAAAAAGTTAACTATCAGTTTTTATTATTATCATTATTATTGAATTCCTCGCGAAAACCGGCAGCAAGACTTCAACTTTTCATCGACCAGCCGGTAAACGAGAAACTTAACTATTTTCGTCATTAACTTTAAAAGCAAAATCAATCGCTTTTATTTATCTGTGTGTAATATTTATTTGGTAATAAAATTGACAACATTGTTCAAGAACTCAAATGTTTTTACTGTAGATTTGTAGAAAGTTGCTTTGGGATTCATCTTAGAAAATTAAGGAATTGAGGCTAGGCTAGAATTTCAAAGTTTTAATTTTCAGGAGTATTGAAATTATATCAAGTCAACAATGTGTTCTATCAGTCTTCGAGCTATCACACATCGTTAGTTATGAACACGTTGAAGATTCATTTCATTTCACTTCTATCGGTCAAGTCCAGATATAAAATTCTTTTCCCAGATGTTAATAGACCGTGTAATTTACAAGGTAGTCAACCCTCTTATTACAGTGTTGAGATAAAAACAGCATCAAATCCTTCAAATTATATCTATTGTACCGAAAAAATTAATTTTCAATTGATGTCCGCATATATGAAAAATATTTATATTTATACACGCAAATTTATCATTTTTATTCTGCAACTGTTTTTAAACAAAATCTCTTAACGATTAAGAACTTTAAACAAATGATTAACGGTAGGTCATAAAAGAGGAGCTGAAAATTAAATAGAATTTATGAATTAGATACAAACAATAGGTAGATTTTATTACTTACCCGCCAAATGTAGACTTCTGGGTATTGGTATTGCCAGTTTGAGCCAGATTTCCAAAGGACAGACTCGTATCAGCGCCGCCCAGCGTTTCGAATATGTTACCCTCGGCCGACTTCGGTTGTCCTCCAAAGGCTGGTGGAGCGATCACATTGGGACTGTTGCCAAAAGTACCGAAGCCCTTAGGACTGCCGAATGTTGGAGCACCACCAAAAGTGGGACTCGCACCAAAGGCTGGGCTGCCGCCAAAAACAGGTTTTGCTCCAAAGCCGCCAGCGGGTGACTGTGGATTCTGCGCTTGCGGTGAACCAAAGCCAGACTGAGCCACTGAACCACCAGGGCTTTGGGCAAAGCCGCTGCCAAATCCACCCGCGGCAGGAGTAGTTTGAGCAAATGAGCCAAAACCTCCAGAACTATTGCCGCCACCAAATATGGAACCGCTATTGGCATTTGGTGAGGTTGCATTTGCTGGGCTACCACCAAAAACAGAGCCACCTCCGAATCCAGTTGTCGGCGCAGCGCTAGAAGTGCTGAATAAATTGCCTCCGCTTGCTGGAGCTGCTGAACCGAAAACACTCTGGCCAAAAATAGAGCCACCAGTGGGCGCTGCTGCAGGCGGAGTACTCTGTGCGGTGTTACCGCTTCCAAAAATAGAAGTGCCGCCGAAAGGTGAAGCGGCAGTGCTGCTTGTACCTCCAAAGATTGAACCACCAACTGAGGCTGCAGCTGGTGCAGGCGAACCAAAACCACTGGGCTTCACTGCAGCCGCTGCCTGGCCAAAAATATTGCCGCCTGAGCTGGCGGCTGATGCAGCTGGTGCGGCTGCTGGACTTGCACCAAATGTTGACGGACTCGTACTGGCAGCAGCTGCTGCGAAGAGGCCACTGGGTGGTGGTGCTGCAGCCGCGGTAGCGCCGCCAAACACACTAGCCTCCGGCTTCGGGACACTACCAAATAGATTCGTTGGAGGCGGAGCGGCTGCAGTTGATGTTGGCGCTGTCTGGAATGGACTGGCGCCTGCAGCAGCAGTGGGTGCAAACGCATTTCCACCGCCAAAGATCGAGCTGGATGCATTACTGGCTGTCGCCGCGCCAGTTGTCGGAGTAGCCAGCGTGGTAGCCGCTGTTGGCGCGCTTGGTGAGCCAAGATTGCTGAATGCGTTCGAAAAGGAGAAGCTGATTCCTGGAGCTGCACTGCTGACTGCACTTGTAGTTACAGCCGGCGCAACGGATGCTCCAAATGAAGGTTGAACTGTAGCTGCGACAGTCGAGACAATGGCTGTTGTTGTCGTAGGTACAGCTACTGAAGATGTTGTTGTTGTTGAAGAAACAACTGCTGGAGCTGTTGTTGCAACTGGCAATGCTGCGCTTGTAACTGCTGGAGATGCAATTGTTGCAGCAGTCTTACTGCCACCATCTGGTGCGCCTCCAAATATGCCTTTTGATGCTTCGCCCGATTGAAAGCTGCTAGCAGTGTTAGCAGCAAATCCGCTAAAGATGTTTGCTGGTGGAGCATCTGCAGATTTGTCATACATAAAACAACTGCAACCATACTGAATCAAACAAAAGTTGTCAGCTTACCTGCGGCTTTCTCCTTCACCTGGGGCTTGCAGATGTTTATTGAACGGAAGGCATTCTCAGTTGGATCGGCATTGCTGGTGGACACTGCGGGCGCTACAACTGTGTCAGTGTCTTGCTGACCCGAAGCAGGGGGAGCAGTTGTTGCAGCTGGCACAATAGGCTTGCTTTTCGAGATGTTTGTAGGGTTTACGATGCCGCTTGCGGCAGCTGTTGGAACGGCAACAGCTGCTGGAGCACTGGTTGCCTCCGCTGTGGTTATACCCGCAGCTTTGGGCGCCGCAGAGTTGCCCAACGAAGATCCGAAGCCTCCAAAGCTGAACGTACTTGAAGCATTACCGCCAATTGTGGTTCCCGCGTTGCTACCAAAGCCAGCAAAGCTAAAAGGCTTCGGGGCAGGGTCGGCTTTAGGAGTTGTCGGCTTAACAATTGGAGTGCTGAACGTGGCACCAATTGTGCCGGTAGATGGTTCAGTTGCGCTGCTCTTGACAGGCTCAACAACAGTAGGCTTAAATTCTACTGGAGGTGGAACTTCTTTTTTGAGCTCAAAAGGCTTTGTCTGCATATCCTTGGGTTGCTCCACAGCTGGCTTAGATTTACTTGCATCTAATGGTGTAGCGCCAAAGCCCGCAAACAAATTCGGCGCAGCTGCAACTGGAGCTGGAGCTGAAGCTGGTGGTTTGGTTGTCATTGATAGTCCGCCGAACGACAACGCGGGCTGAGCTGGGCTGGCGCCCATTTGGCCAAAGCTGAAAGAGAAAGCACTGCTAGTAGGCAATGTTGTAGGGGGCTTGGCAGCGTCAGCACCGCTTGCATTTGTTGCCGGAGCTACAACAGGAGCCACTGTAGTCTTTGAAAATGGGCTGCTGCCCGAGAAGAAGCTGAAGCTAGATGGTGGAGGTGCGGCAGCAGTTGCTGGTAGTGCAGTCGCCGGTGCAGAACTAATGGGTGCAGGAGCTGGTGCTGTAATTGCAGGTGCAGATGTGACTATTGTCTTGGAGGCTGTAGGTTTAGTCAGTTGGACAGTGTTCACTGCAGCAGCAGCTTGGGCTGCGGCCTGAGTGCTCTTGTGAGCCGTCGAAGGCTTGACAATGGCCGCAGCTGCCTTTTTGTTCTGTTCTGCTTTCAGTTTGGTCTCCAATATGACCTCTGATTTGATGCCAACACGATCAGGACGTTGTGGACTAATGATCTGTATTTTGTGGTGCTGCAGCAGATGACGTATACTTTGTAGTTTCTCTTGTGAAAGTTTGGCACGATTCGTTTCGACTACTTGATTCAGACTCAATGACAATATGGAGTCAGCAAGAGTGTCCACGCTGAAAGAAAAAAGAGTAGATGCTAACAGCTTGTATTAGTATATTAACTAGGCGACTCACGCTTCATTGTTGCGATTGCGATTGTTTTCTTGGTTGATCAACGATGTCTGCAGCAATCCACGTTCCTTCAGCTTGGCTTTAATATTCGTCTGTTTAATACGCTGATCGGATGTCATATTTTGGAGTCGTGTGAGACGCTGATAGATGCCCTCGAGGCAGGGCATATGCATTTTCGACTTGGAATTGCGACGCAATACGTCCTGATACTGCTCCCACTGTGTGTCAATATGCTGCTGTGCCAGACGAAGCTGCGCTTGATTGGCGGCCAGATAGCTCTGCAGACGGGACAAAATACGACGTCCAGCTGCGTCAAAACTGGTGGAGCTCATCAAGCGTGTAATGCTGTCGATATACAGATACAATATCAAATGCTGTTTCTTAGATCATGTGACGAGTACTAACTCTGGATTTCTGTAGCCCTCCAGCTTGGCGCGACACTCAGCCATAATAGCGTAGGCTTCGCTCAACGCATGACGCAATCCCTGCACATCCAATTCAAAGTCCACGTCATTGGCTTGGTCATTCAGCTCCTGCAGATCATCCAAACGCTTTGCATAGAATTTAATAGAGGCAGGCGCTTCAATCTGCAACATATTTGTAAGAATGTAATATGCTTTACAATAAATATGGGCAAGTTTTTGTCACCTGTGAGAGCAAAGCTTTTGTCTGTTGTTTTTGCTGCTCGATTTGCTCGTTGAATGCGCTGATCTGGACACCCATAATATCGGCAATCACATCATCCACCTCGCGAGTGCTAATATCACCGAGCTTACCAGAGGGTTTCATGACAGCGGCAGCTGCAGTTGGAGCGGCCGCAACCGGCGTAAATGTGGGCGGCACAGTATAGAGTGGTTTGCTATTGTTGGGCTTCCCGGGTGTAGTAATGACAGCTGTTGCTATTGCTGCAGTTGGCTGAGAAGGAGGAACAGCAGCAATGCTTGCAGTAGGGGCTGCCAAATTGCCAAAGTTTGGTACGGTTCCAGTGACTGGCATACCAAAAACCGGAGCAACTGCTGGAAGTGCAGTTGTGGCTGCTCCAAATCCACCAAACCCAGTTGCTGGAAGACCTTTAGTTGCGGCTGCAGAAGGAGTTGCAGATGCAAAATTGAGCGGAGCACTTTGAATCCCAAAAGTCGGCGGTGGCGCAGCGATCTTATTGGCAGCATTACCAAATCCGGCAAACATAGGCGCAGGCTTTTCCTTGGCTGGTGCTGGAGTCGAGGTGACAGTGTTGGGCGTAAAGGCAAATGAAATATCAGACTGCGTAGGCGTACTAGATTCCGCAACGGCTGCAGTTGGTTTTGCAACGGCGGCTACTGGAGCTGCAGCAATTGGCTGCTCATCGTTTCCTAGCAGAGTATTTAGTGCGTAAAATTGTCCAGATGTATCCATGAGTGGAGGCGGCGGTGAGCAGACGGAGGCAGCGCCAGGCTGCAGATTAAGGAAATTAAAAGTAAGCAAAGTGCCTTCGGTGCTCAAAACATGCACCATAGGCATGCTGGGCAGTTGCTTCTCATTGATAGTCAACTGATGTGTGGCCGATGTGTCAAAGACAAAGCCCAGTGGAAAGGTTTCATCTTGAGTTGCTTCGCTAAGCGGCAGTTCAATACGAGCTTCATCAAGCAAAGTTAACTGCTCCCACGAGGGAGTGTCACCGGTCTCCGTGGTGCCCAGCACTCCCACTTCCACGCCGTTTGCGGAGCTAACCAGCAGCAGATTCCACTGCTGCACGTGGGTGAAATGAAACTGATGATTGCGCGGTCCATTCAGACTATAACATATGTCGAAGTAGTTGATATACGTAGGTGTGCCTGTCTTAGGTGCATTTATGATGTACAACGCCGGACTACAATCCTCGCCATGTTGCAGAAAGATGACCGCAAACTGGAAAGTGGACAGCCAATGCACAGCAATCGTGTCAAAGGGCCCTTCATGCACATTAGGTGGACAGACTAATGTCTTGGCCGGCGTCAGGTCTGGCTTAAACTGTTGTAATCGTCCGTCCGGGAATCCCAGCACCAGCTGCTTGCCTTTGGGTGACCAACAACCACATTTAACACGTTGACTCTTATCTAGCGAATGCAACTCGAAATTGCCGGCCTCCTTCAGTGTATACATGCCAAGTCCGCCATTACTCAGCACCACAGCCAAGCTATTGGGCAGTACTGGATTCCACAGCAATTGCACGGCATGCACAAAGTCCTCAGGTGCCAATCTAATGTTATACATGGCGCGTATATCTGGAGTCATAAAGGATTGCACTGCATAGATTAGCAATAGACTGGTGCCGTTCGACTGTGTGTAATTGATGGCTAACATATTGCCATCCGCGCTGCAGGACATGTAGTTTGGGATGTGAGGCAAGGCCACGCGGCGCGCCATCGGCTGTTTGCCGGTCGACTTGGCAGCAACTACATCCTTGATAATTATAACTGTCGGGAAATGAAAATATATGTTTTAAAAAATGTTAAAACAAAAAGAAAACACATCATAACAAACCTTTTAATTCCGGCGCCGCTGGATTGCCGGCAAAAAGCAGATCGCGGCTACTTGAGACCGCTAGAAGTTTCACATTGCTGCGTAAGTCGCCACACTTTCGGAATGCGACAAATTTGTCATGCAGCTTGAACTGTACATCCTTTAAACATAAAACATAAACATTGAAAGCAATTCACATACTATTGCATACATTATTTAATTTGCACTGCATTTACCTGCGTGTCTTTGCAGTTTGGAGCATTTAGCGCCATTTTTTGCAATCGCAATTCTTTGGGGTCTGATTTCAGTAGTTAACACGTGCACGTTTCAGCAATTACTATAAATAATGCAATGTTACATTTACCACAAATTCATTAAAGCTGACAACAATAAAATAACGATACCACTAGATGCGTGCAAAAATTTAATAAAACAAACGAACCAAAGACTTGCAAATAAGCGTTGTGCCCAATCGGGGAAACAGTTGAACAATCGACAATATCGATATTGCAGCTGTAGGTTAACTTCGATAGACTCGTCAGAAAAATTTGTGTTGGCAATGTTGTAGCACAGCTGTTGTATTGCCGATATATCGAGCTAGAATTATATACCAAAATATGTATTTTAAAATTTTATTTAAAAATCGTTGGCCATTTTATTAACTAGCGCTAATAGTCCACATTTGAAAAAGTCAATCATTTGTTAGTTAAAGAAGGTGCTTCAATTTATAACTGACAAAAATAAGTCTACCAATTGTAAATTTTCCAATAAAGTGTGACCGACCAAATAGTAATCAATAAAGAGGTATGTTTTGGTATATTTATTGATGAAAAAATGTATATTTTGCAATAAGACTGGTGGTCACGTTGATATACATATCACCCAGCTGTGTTGTTGTTTGACTGTCTATCTCTGTCTTCGTTTTTGTTTAACAAAAGCATTGTTCGCGCGCGCAATGCTGCTGAAAAGTGCATTATAAAGGTTTAAGAGAATTCAAACAAAAAATGTAGTGGAAGTGATTTCTCCATTAATTCTAGGTGTGCTGCGCAACACGGTGCTACAGCAAGCATTGTAGTTGTTGTTGTTGTTGTTGTTGCTATCGTTGTAATTAGCAAACGGAAAATCAAAAGGAATCAAAAAAACACAAAAATAACTAAAGAAATTTGTTGTTCTTTTTAATGAGCGCATCAGAAAACGTGAAATTCGAGTCGGTGGTTTCAGAGTTTCGCAAATAACAAGTTAAGAACTCTTTCGCAAGGAAATTGTAGCAACAAGGTAAGTTACATTCACAGTTATGCACAGAACGCTGTTCGTTTCATTTGTTGTAATTGAATTTTCATTTGCGCAATTAACAGCGTTACAAATAGCAACAGCGGCCGAAGCAGCAGCGAAGCGTCACAGAAAAAAGGACGCTCAAAGCTTTCAAAATGATCAGCAGTCTCTTTTCGCGACTTATAATGTGAGTATGATGAAACCAATTAGAAATATACTACGATATGAAAAGGTGAACTTGTCTTTGGCTTGCCGAAGTGTGAATACGCTTGCTTGAATATTGGTCGCTTAAACTATCTGTATTTTATGAAAGGCGTAATAAACTGCCAATATTTAAGTTACATGCCTCATGACTAATTTGAGCACACACACTCAGCAAGCGTATTATAATAAAAGTAGCAACAACAACAACTCATACGCTCACACGCTCCACTGACTGAGCACTTGTTGTTGTTGTTGTTGCTGCTGTTGCTGACCCCCAAAAAATATAGTGAGCGAGCAACTCTTTTTTTGTTTGTTTTTTTTTTGTGGTTAACGTTTTCAAGTTCTTGGCCTTGCCGCGCAAGCTCGTTGGATTTGCCGATTCTGCTTCCTAATTGTGTGGGCGTAACGCAGTGATTTCTCAAGCGTTGCGTTGCGTTGCTATCTCGCCAGCCAATTGTTTGTTTATTAATCAGCGCCACCAAGTTACAGTTACCGTTATGCCCGCTGCCGCTGTTTGCTCGTTACCCGTTGTGCATCGTCAAAGTCAATTGACAAAGGCTCCTTATTTGGCAACGCGTGAGCGTGAATTCGAATTCGAGGTTGTCGCACTCGACTTGCGTTGCCTTGCCTTGCTCTGACTCTGACTCTCCTTGCCATATGTGGCAACAACACTTGCCGCAACGCAACTCCATGCAAATTGTTTACGCTCATATTTATAGCGACTCTCCGGCTGATAATCAAACACCAATAGATACTCTCTCTCTCAAAATTCGGGAGCGAAGCCGTCGACGACGCGCTGTCTCTGGCTCTAGGCTATTAATAGATGAGAATCTATGCTAAGCATTAGACGCTCTCGGGCAGCTGGGCGCATCGCTGTCGGAACAGTCTTTGCGCGTCGTTTTAGTTGCGAGCAACGGCAGCAACGTAACGCTGGCAATGCGTCGCCATGAGCCGGCCTAGCTATTTGCAGGAGCAGCTGCTCTACCAGCAGCACCACCCAGCCGCTAATATTAAACGCCTACGTCAGCAGGCATTGCCCATCTACGGACGCAGTTATTCGCTCGAGGAGCAAAATGATGGCCAATTTGTGCCCGTCTACTCCAAATTCATATATCCGCAGCAGCAACAACTGCATCCACAGCAATTGCTGCATCGTCCACTGGGAATAGGACTGCAGGATTCACTCAACTCTTTGAACAGCGACTTTACGGACTATGACTATGGGGGAGGTGCCTACATTTTGGAGGAGCAACCTCCACCAGCGGCTGCATCCACCGAGCATGTTGTGCGCAATCTGAATGCCTTGGGTCGCCTGCTGGAACTACTTCAGCGTTGGCCCCTGCCCCGTCTGTCCTTCAACACGGCCTGCATTTGCTCGCTCATCGTTATATTTATAGCGCCTCGCAGTTGTGCCCAGAGTTTACTGTTTCCCGCTTTCAGACTATTCTTCGGTACCCTATATCCGGCCTATGCCTCGTACAAGGCGGTGCGAACAAAGAATGTCAAGGAATACGTAAGTAAAAATACGTAAAAATTGAGAACATCACGTATATTGGTTTCATGTGTGTATTCTACATTTTAGGTGAAATGGATGATGTACTGGATCGTGTTTGCGTTCTTCACGTGCATTGAAACCTTTACGGACATCTTCCTGTCGTGGTTCCCATTCTACTATGAGGTCAAAGTGGTAATTGTCTTGTGGCTGCTATCGCCAGCCACAAAGGGCAGTTCCACTTTGTATCGCAAGTTCGTGCATCCCATGTTGACACGACGTGAACAGGTGTGATCACGTTTAGTATGCTTCTTTATATACACGCACAGTATTCTTATATTTCTCTTTGTCTGTTTCTTTGTTATCGTCGCCGCAGGAAATCGACGAGTATTTAAATCAGGCAAGGGAGAGGGGCTATTCGGCGGTGCTGCAACTGGGCTCCAAGGGCGTCAACTATGCCACTAATGTAATCATGCAGACGGCCATAAAGGTAACTCAGACACATGCAACACCTTCATCACACGCATGACACACACACACACATACATCATACACACGCACACACACACACACCCACAGAATAGTTCATGTGGCACATTTTTTCAATTGCTTCTACAACGATTTGCCACCAGCGCCGTTGCATAAAATGAAAAACAAAAAACTGGGCAGAAACAACAACTAAAAACAACAAGCAGCAACAGCAGCAGCAGACGACGCCGCATCGTAATGCCTTAATTTCAATATAGAAAAAGTTTTGCGCAATGTTTTCGCTCACTGCCCCCGATTCTGCATCATCATCATTAACAAGAGAGCTTCTTCCTCATCAGCCAGCATCAGTATCTTCATCATCATCACCAGCAGCAGCGGCAGCATCTTGAGCAACTGCCGCGTGCCAAACGCGCGACGTCGAGACGTCGACATCATCCCCATCGTTTTCATTAACTTTGCAATGATCATTTCACCACAGACAACAACAATAACGAATGGAATGATGTTGCTCTCTATGTGCCATATTTGTTTCGTTTTAGTTTATAGATTTGTTTTGTATTCTCTCACTCTCTCTCATTCTGTGTGTGAGTGTATCTAGAAGATGGACGATTAAGAGCCATGTAGCTATACGAATTGTAATAAAATTGAATAATTCTAACACACAACTCTGGGCAGATAGACGGCGAATCCAGAATATTCATGCCTTCACACTATATATATATACACATAAGCAATGTTATGATAGTCCCAATTTCAAGTATGTAAACAGCTGCGTTTGTTTAGATATTGCCTCGAAATCAGATGGGGTCAATAATGGAGTAAGATTCCCAGTGACTATTCGAGTTCTGTATACGTATTAGTCACAATAGTTTGTAAGTTTCTTTGTGGCTGCCCACAAAGAACTCGATGAACAGACTTTACGTCTATATTTAATTGAATGAGTGTTCCCTTTGTGGCTTTGTTGATTGGCCAAGGAGTCATTCAGCAGCTTGCTGGAACTCTAATGCTACTATATTCAAATACCATTTATATCAACACCGTGCAATTGTTGTGCACAATCAATTTCCCCTTCATACAAATTGTATCAAATTCTTTTTATGGCAAGCCACATGCCTAAGATTTTCTCTTGATTAGTTTCTATGAATCTTATAGCGAAACTCGATTAGTTATAAGCCATGTTCTTTGTGTTTTTGCAAAGTATAAATGTGTATGTAATTTGAAATGAATTTGTAAATCGAGAACTGGCTGCACTGCATCGCAATTTCAACAGCATCACATTCTATGTACATATATTATTTCTGTTTCTGGGGTAGGGCATAAAAATAGACCCGAGGCATTGTGTGTATGTGTGTGTGAATCTGTATGTGGCAAATTCGTTCAATTGTACTTACATTTTCCATTTTTAATTCTTTTCAATTTCCATTGACAATTACAAATAACTTTTAAGTTGCCTTGTTTTATTAACACCTCTTTTTTTTCTTTCTTAATTTTCTCACTTGCGTTTCGTTGCATTTAACTTACATTCAAAAACGAAACGAAAACGAATCCTACACCACAATGCACCGCCTGCAACTGCCAATGCCAATGCCAATGACACTACTAACACCTGCTCCATGCGTGATGTCAGACCATTAACCTGACCACGGCCTCGGTGGCGGACTCGCGTGGTCTGCAAAATTCGCGATCGGCCAATGAATTGTCCCGGGATCAAGATATGCTCGATGCCAGCGATCTGTTGTTGCCACGCTCCAGTTCGCTGAGCGGCATTGAGAGCTACAGTTCCCAGCGGATGGTCATCAGCGAGTTCAATGAAGACTTGATGATAGCTGAGCTCAGCGGCGAGGATGCCGGTGCTGCCCGACTGCGAGATATGCCAATCCGGAAAACCAGATCGACCCGAGGAGTTGCCGTCGATGGAGCTCCAACCACGGCTGTTGCTGCCAAGCGAGCAACTCGAGGTGCATCCAAGACTAATGTGCCAAAGGTTGATGGCATTAAAGGACGTCGTAGGCTGCGCGAGGCCACGCCCGATGTGGATGTCGAGGGGGATTAGCATTGAAGGCTGCGATAATGATATCATCAAGCAAGATACTCAGCACAATTGAAGCGAATTTTTTGTCATAGGCTCAACACTGAAACAACACTCTTAACGCAACCATCACCATCAGCCACAATACACAATACTACTATATTAGTTATATAACTCGAATACATATTTTTATAGTTGTTTTTAACATCGCATAGTTTGTAGTTTTATACCTAAATTATACTGTAAACGATGCCAAGTCACAAGTCTCTCATTATGAATCCTCAAAAGGGCGGCGGCAACTTGGTGCAGACCATCAAGCGGAGCTACAGCCTCAGCGATCTCAGCGAACCCGATATGCATCGCACTCAGGACGAACTAGACGAGGTTATGATGTCCTCATCGGTAATGATGCGACCAACCCAACCAGCTCGACTGATGCGCCAGCGACACCAGACTCCAGTTGGCCGTTCCGCGAGCGGCACTCGACACTCAACTGGCATGTACTTCACCGAGGTGGATGTCACTTCACCATCCCCCTCCTCGGGATCGGCCAAGCATGCCGGCGATTTCAAGTGAGTTTTGTTGATTCTCGATCTCGTTCTGGTCGATCAATTGCTAACATTGTTTCATGCTATCCCACACACAGCTACAATATACGCAGCACGGATGACATCAGTTCGGGTTACTCCAGCGCTGAGCCGGTTAGTGTGCCAATGGGCAGCGGCCTAAGTCGCACATCATCCATGACAAACGCATCCAAGGCGCGCGTGAAGTCCAAACGCAATGAGGTAGGTTAACACTTTCTTATTTCACATTACAGTTGGAACTTCCACATATGCATTTTTATACCCGCTACCGATAATGGTAGAAGGCTATTATAACTTTGTGCCTGCAGGAAAATAGTTCAAGTCATCTCCGATCTCATAAAGTATTTATATTCTTCATCAGAGTCAACAGTAATAAATGATATGGCCATGTCCTTCTGTCTGTCTGCCCGTCCGGATACACACACAGTTCTCAAAAACTATAAGAGATAGAGATCAAGTGGCAATATAATAATAACATATAGACAGTATTAATTATTCCTAAAAATTTGGTTGCGACATTGTCCAATGGGGTCTTACTTGCCTTGATTACCAATCTGTTATATTTTGTTCTTTATGGTATATTTAGAATGTGGTCTTAAATCAATATACCAAATATATATAGAGGCATGTTTTAGTATTTTTCGGTATATTAATTTGGTCTATTTTATGGGTAGCGAGTATCCCACATTCGAGCACACTCGACCGTATCTTTCTTACTTGTCAAATATTTCCTAAAGTATAGAATTCAGTTTAGATTATTTTTATAATTGATTAAGGACATTTTCAAATTGAAAACCATATCAGTTATCAATAATTCCTATTCATATTCGGATTCAAACCTTTTGAGCTCCAAAATGTTTGATTATGTTTTAATAAAACTTTTAGGGATCATTCTAGACGTAGAGAAAAATATTTAAATTAGTTTCTTAAAGTACGTCTGTAATTTTCGATCTACATATAGCTTTTGTGACACAAAGTTTTCCACCGTATTTGTTTGGGTATCTTTGGAGATCTCAAATATTTGTTTTGTTTCTTAGTAGTTTGTAGACAAATAAGAGTTATATTTTAAATATTTGATAATGATCCGATTAGCAACTGCTGGAAGATGTACGTGCTGAGGTATATCTGGATAATGAGCGATATTTTCAAGAGGGTAAAACACATGACGACATTCAGCAGCAATTGCAACTGCAGATTTTGGAAAGTGAAGAGGATAATGAGAACAATGCGGACAATGGTGATATATCCGAGGATGAGGATAGCTTTCATGAGGCACTGCCATTGGTAGATGATGCAGAAAGCCTATTACCAAGTCATACGCTCGATACAGATCAAGAAAAAGTGGAAGCAAGGGAATTCAGTGACAACGAAGAATCATTTAAGGAAGCTCTTGACAGCAATTCGAACAATATTAGCCAAGCGAATCCAGAGGAAGTTGAACAAGCTGCACGAGAATCAGAATCAGTCAAGTGTAGATCCGTTTCTGTTGGTCGTTACCGATTCAAGTTTGGCAGCAGACCTTGTGACCCCTCCAGTTACAAATGACAGAAATCGTCCAGTGTCACCGCGTGAACTTCTGGCCACGCTGGAGGAAATCAAGCACAGTTTTCGGGCACAACTCGAAACGGAATCGCCTCAAATATCTCCCTTGCGACCGAAGGCGCTGCATGCCAAGGGTCGGGCACCAGCGCCTCCGCTGCCACCTCGAAAGGATTCACGTGACACTGTGAGCATCGCATCGAACACATCCCAGCAATCGGAGCGCAGCAAGTCAGGTATCGGCCAACTATTCAAGAATATCAAAGATAATGTGCTACGCAGCAACAGCAGCAGCAGCGGCAGCAACAACAACAAAGCTAATCAACCGCATAAAGATGGCGCTGTGGGGCTAAGTGTGGCTAAAGAAACGCGGATTTGATGTAAGCCTCGAGAGAAGACATTGACGCTAAAAGTTCAGTTGCGTTTAGATCAGCTCATGCTCATCCAAATGTTTTGTTGCATCGCCGCCTCGTCTGCTCTTAACTACACTCCCCCTTCAATCAAATCCCTACTGTACAGAGTCTTGCGTTGCCTACTACTAACAAAGTGTTCTGCATTTCCAGCATGCCTTGTGTCTTACTATTACTGCGTATCCATTCCCATCTAATGTGCATCTTTTGTGTCTCATTTCAGGACAAGTCAATGTCGGCTAGCTGCACCACATTGCCTCGCATCAGCAGCCGCAAGGCGGACAAATCTCAGGCAACGACTGCATCGGGACAGGCCAAAACACGCAGCAAGTCCGACAAGTCGGACAAGTGAAGCGTGCACCTAAAACTACCAAATTTTACATACACATTTAAAGAATATACTCATCATCTACTTGTATCTATTTGTATTTGTTCTTGTCGAGAGAAATCAATCTTTGAACTCAATTTTGCTAGGTGCTCAAATTGGCCAAGATATAGCAACAAAGATTACACACACTCACATTATAAACCTCATGTTTTAGTTTAAATTGCAATTAAAGTAATAAATAAATATATATATATACATTGATATTATAGGGATGCGATCCTCTAATGGATCTGCATATTGATGATGCATATAGTTTGTTTGTGATTCTGTTCATAGTGTTCCACTGGAATTAGCCTAGATGATAATGAATGATATTGGATGTGAATCGGATATTCGTCTCGTAGATCTTTTAGTGTTAAGTGATTGATTGTCCTATGTATGCTACATCCAGATTATCCAGGTCCTATTCTACTAACTAAATAAACTATCAATATCTAGTTTAAATCCAATGCATTATAAATAATAAATCTATGTAAATTATACAATAGTTTGTTGTTTCTTAGTGTTTGGGGGAGACACCAATTGCAATTGTTGTTCTCATAAAATTGAAAAATTCGCAGTGTATTGGAATATAAATACTGATTGCTTAATCAAATGTCATAAATGTACATTGTGTTCAGCCTCTTAGCTCTTTGCAGTTATTTTAGTCAATCAGTCTCACAGGACTCCATCCACTCTGTAAAATCCTATATAACAAATTGGATGATTCTCAAAATTAATCATTTTAATAAGATCATTCTTTGTCCATAAAGTAGCCATTAAACATTATATCCCTTGCTAATGGGAAAGCGCATGAACAGCATGAAACTTGGAGACCTGAAGCGAAGAAAGAAAATTTCCAGTTTCAGGCAGCCCAATTCGTGACTTCTATACATACAACATTTGTATGCATTTGTATATGAATGTGTTTATATGTGTACAGACCTACTTGCATACAGATGGTTTGTCCCTTTCTCATTCGCACAAGCTTGCATAGTTAAAGTGAGCGTAAGAGTGTGCATTCATATGCATGCCAGTGGTGTGCATGAAAAGGACGGACTGCAAGTTAAGAGTACCAGGCAGCGGCAGAAAGCAGAGTAGCTTCGTATTGACGTTCGACATGAAGAAACTTGGCGTCTGAGTCGCACATGCGCAGCAGCTGATGCGAATGCTTGCTGACCTTGACCCTCAATCAGAGCGCACGATGAGCAGCAGTGCAGTGCAGCGCAGCCACAGCACAGCAGAGCACAATGCAGCGTGAGGCAGACAGACGTTTAAACGCGATGCGCCAGACAGGCAAAACTTGTTGCCAAGTGCAGCAAAGCAGACGACGCAGTCAAGTTGAAGTTTTACCCCCAAACCGCAAGCGTCGCCAGTCCAAGCGAACATATGTGTGTGTGTATACTTGTGTATGTACATGTGTTTGTGTCGCTTGCACCACCATTAGCAGCGCACGGCGACGACTGTACTTTTCTTAAAGAATCAGCACATCCACACACATATATTGGCAAATGTGTGTACACTTTAATCGCACATCTATAGTTGTGTGTGTGTTCACTCGTAGGTATCGTTGCACAAGGAAGCAAAGGAAAAGAAAGCGTCGCAGAAATACACGCACACACACACACATGTATGCCAACGTTAACAGCAGTATGCTAGAAACAATGGCAATATTTTTGTTTTGCGAGAGTATGCGATGGCACCTCCATCAAGCTGACTCAGAACAGCACAAGAGAGTGAGTGAGAGAAGCAAAGAAAGAGAGACCATACCTGGCCATCAGCTGCCGCGCCATGTGTTCGCAAAAAAAATCAGAAGAGGGCAGCTGCTGATACATATGCATTTTGCCGGCTCAAAGAGGAACAAGAACTGAAAAGACTAAACTGGTTAGCCAGGCTGAATGTGGGGAAGGGGACAAATTACGGGAATGGTAATGGAAGATCTTTTTACAACAAATAAAAAGAACATTAAGAAGTAAAAGACAATGTTTTTATGGGGTTATTATTATTATTTCTTTTGTCTCAAATCAGCAGCTCCAGCATTTTAATTTACAATTAAAAAACAATCACAGTGATATTTGAATTTTCTCATCATCTTCGTAGTTCGCCTTGTTTTTTCTGTCCTCGCACAAGTGAAAAAGTTTTTACAACTGAGTCTGTATTTCGTTTCATTAGCGTGTCGTCATTCATTCTTCTTCAATTTCCATCCTCATTATGCAGCTTTTTGCTTTTCGTCTACTATATGTATATATCTGCCATTGTTCGAGTCTGCTGTTCTTTCTTTTAGCTGCGCTGCTTAGCTTAGTTAGTTAGTTAGCCGTAGTAGCATAGCTAACTGAACCAGCTAGAGATCTTGCTTGTTGATGATTGGTGTGAAGTGCAAAAGCTCGCCGGCCGCAGCTTTTATTGGAGTAACGTCTCTCTCTTGTATGTCTATCGCCTCTCCTCTCACTTTTGCTCTATCCGCTTGCTTCTGCATCAATTTGTTGTTGTTGTTTATCTTCTGCGTGTTGGAACTCCTAATAGGATACTTTGTAGTACATATTTATATATATATATGTATATATTACGTGTTTTTTTTTATATAATTTTTATCTTTTTGTTTAAGGTAAATTATATATTCTTATATAGTTGTTTGTTTTTGCTTTCGTTATAATTGTAATTAGTAAATTCAAACACGTTTGCAGCATAATCGTAATATAGTTCTGATGTTCGTTCTCTCTGCTATCTTGTATTGTGGAAGTAGCTACTAAATACAACGACGACGACGTCCGTCTGTCTGTCCCTCTCTGTCTTCAGCTCACAACTGCACCGAGGCAGTTCTCCATCGTCGTGTGCTTCTTCTTAGTCTTCATTATGTTTCATCTTCGACTGCAGGCTCAGAGCTTTGGAATTAGAGATGTACTGCTTAGATGATGGTTAAATATATGTAGTTGTGTGGGTGTAGGTGTTTGTATGAATGTTTGTATGTGTATATGGTGTGTTCGAGTATGTATGTGCGTGGTGTTTTTAGGGATGTTTTCGTATGTGTCTGTTGATCTTGACTTGGTTTTTTTTACTGATTGGTCGCTTCTTGTTGCTTTGCTGTTCTTTTAAGATGTTCTTGTTCTTCTTGTTGTTGTTTGGCTGGCAATTGATTTTTTTTCATTATATTTTTTCTTTTCATTTTTTTTTATTTGACAAAACATTTTCGTTGATTCTTTGAGAGAGAGAATAAGCGCTAGCGCCGATCTCTCCTAGTTCCGTCCGCCCTTCTCGTCGCATTCACGTCTCAGATGTCCGCTCTTGCCGCAGCCATAGCAAGTCTTTGATGTCTCCGGGCAGTTCTTGGAGATGTGTCCGGTGCGGTTGCACTTATAGCATGAGACATTTGCCGGTCCCGATCCGCGCTCGTTGAAAGCCTCTGGGCAATTGCGCACCCAATGTCCGGGCTTGTTGCACCTGTAGCATGACGGATTGTCGGCCTGAGTGCAGTCCTTGGAGATATGGCCAACGCCGTTGCAGCGATAGCATCGCTCGGCCTCCTCTGGGCACGCGCGTGCGAAGTGCCCAAATTGATTGCATTTGTAGCACTTTTCACGATTGCGACGCATGCCACCGCCACCGCCGCCATCACGCATACCGCCGCCACCTCCGGGTCCACCACCTCCTGGTCCACCACCGAGACTGCAGTCCCGGGCAAAGTGGCCCGGCCGGTTGCACTTGTAGCACGTGGCAGACATCGACATTGTACTGTACTTGACTCGAAGAGTTAATTAGACAACTGTGTACAACTGAACTGCTAACCCACACGTTCGAATCTCTCGGGACACACACACGAGCTAAACTTCAGCTGCCTGCACGACCAAACTGACTTGCGTTAAATGCAAAATAAAAAACTACAGGATATGCGAATTTTGCTCTCCGTAGTTTTTTCGACGCCAAAAGTTAAAATGGCTACCCCACAAAACTAGTACAACGGTATCGACAGAAATGTGGTATCGAGTATGGAAAAACGCCGCTGGACAGTCACACTACACCGCAAACACAGGGATGCTTAGATTACAAAAATGCAACACTGCAACTACACGAGGCTTACATTGGTCTGAGACAAGGCAAAACGTGGCGAAAATTATCCAATTGCTCCACAATGCTGTAAATATGAATTGAATCGGTTTAGTAAGAGTTAAAATACTGTATTTCTAGGATTTAAAGTTTTTAAGCATTATACATACATGCAATCTCACCATATTGTATGATTTTCTCGGTTTAGCGATGCGCAACGGTGTCATTTTCATGTACGTATGACACAATACTGAGCTTAAATAGACTTTATAATGATTTCACGATGGTGTCTTCGCCCAGTAATCGAGTCGTTTCGAGTTGATAAGCATTATATGAATAACGATATTGGCAGAGTTAATTGATTTTTTATGCTTTCCTTTTCTTGCTATATTCATACCACTGTTCCTTGTGTTGAGCTACCAGACCTGTTTCACATCAGCCTTGCCACATAATGATGAGACTTCAAGTTAGCAGCACGTATGGTGATTTTCCATAATGCGTGAAATATTGGAAACAATCGAATTTTCGATGTTCTTATCGATTAAAAAAAATTTACAATTTTAAACATCTAAACATTATCATTTCTGTATATTTTTCCAGTTAATTTTAATACTTAATCAGATGCGTTATATATATGAAAATAAATGCCATCATTCTTCGATTTTTTTAACCATGCGATAATTTATCGAGGTGAATACAAAATAGAGTTCACCATACAACATACTCACGAAAAGCCCGCGAATTAATTATTAAAATTGTAAAATATTTTCTAACCTAACTTTATTAAGTTGTTGTTTACAATTAAGTTTCAAAAGTTTATTTAGGTTTTTTACGTGAAAGTGGCCACACTCGAAAGTTAATAAGCTTGGTGAAATGTTAAAGTTTTGAGTCTGAACTTAGTAGAAAGAGAAATATAATTTTTCTATTTTTTCCAATAATAAATGTTTGCTATCTGCTGTAAATATCGATGTTAGCCGTAAAACATCGATCAAACAAACCTCGAGACCAATTTCAAAGAATGTATCGATAGTGTTATTCCCATCTTTAGTGACAATTCTAAAAATGATAATATAATACAATCTTATCATATTGTTGGAAAAACATTAGATATGTTGTGATATGCTAATTACTAGCGTGTAAAAAGTGTAAGTATTGCAAGAAAATAAGTGATGCTTAAAAGCAATTAATTTATGTACACCGATCAAACAAGCATCCACTTAGACGTGTGCTTGTGTATGCGTGCGATATATGTACGGAAAATATACGTATATGAATTCCCATCTATTAATGTTTTAAACTCATCAGGAGCAAGCAAATATAGAAAATAAGTACATACCGCTTGTGAAGTAAATACAAACGTGAATATTGCAAATGTTGATGTGATAAAAGCATTTATAAAAGCATATTTCATGTTTTACGCACACAAGCGCACATGAATCCAAATATACATAAGTATGTGTGAATGCTACATATAGTAGTGTGCTTTAACTGGCTTCGTTTTGTGTTTCGAAATACATAAAAAATATTTGTGTCAATACAAAGTCAACAAATGTACAATACTTTTATAATTTGCATCTTTTGGAGCTTTGTGTGAGTTGTTAGTGAAAATAAATAACTTGTACAACATTTACTGGCAATAACAAAAATAATGATGACAAATTCCTTATTTATCGTAATCGAGGTCGCCGGGTGGGTAATCGGTACGTAATGACGACCGGCGACACATCCTTGAATAATGACACCGTGTGACCGCTACTTTTATTGTAATTAAGTTCTATTTTAAATTAAAGAATCTTTGGGTATTAAAAAACGTTTAATCGGTTCTAAATTAAACAATTAATATAAAGACAAGACACAGCCTATCTTGCGTTCGCAACGTGTTTGTTTATGCGATTGTGGTTGGCAAAGTGATTGTGTGAGTGCGAATACTTGTGAGGTTATACAAATACCGTGTGTTGTAGGGTACAATTAAGTCGGTCATACATTAATGTAAATAATATGATTCGCTTTACTTGTCATTAATCCAATAGTTATTGTTGACTGCTTTCCTTTTTCAGATAAACAAAAGTCAAAATGTCGGTTCACTACAAGTTTAAAAGTACCCTTCATTTCGACACAATTACCTTTGATGGTCTGCATATATCGGTTGCGGATTTAAAAAGAGAGATCATACAGCAGAAACGGTTGGGAAAAATAATCGATTTCGATCTTCAAATTACAAATGCTCAAAATAAAGAAGGTAAGTCCGACATATTTATTTTAAGATTTTTACAAGTTACAAGTTACTAACATTTTTTTCTTATAGAATATAAAGATGATAACTTCCTAATACCAAAAAACACCACGTTGATTATTTCTCGGATTCCGATTGCACATCCCGTTAAAAAAGGATGGGATCCAGCCGCAGAAAATACAGTTGCAGCGGCGCCCACAAATAAGTCTGAGAATTTGAATATGGATCTATTTAAAATGCAAGGAAGCGAAGAGGAAAAAATTCAAGCTATGATGATGCAGAGCACAGCGGATTATGATCCTAAAACGTGAGTTTTAACAAGTATGCAAAGTACAAAAGTTTATAGATTTTAAGGCTGTATAGCAAACTAATTGCAAGTAATTAGTGCTAGTTTGAATACCTTCTTTAAACTCATGTTTATCTAATCTCTATTATTATGACAATACATTTTTGTCAGTTCGATAGACAGTGTGGTAGGATTTTATACATCTCAGTATTTCTACCAAAGTTTTTTTTTTCAATATCAATACAATATCAGAAAAGCAGTAGTGGTTATGGCCTAGGGTATAAAAATAATATTGATGCCTATGATGAATAATAATAATAATGTTATATGCTTAATACGAATACTATTAAGCTATGATATACACTTAATACGAATTCTTTTTAGCTAATAATACTGATTAATTTATAATATTATTCCAGGTACCATCGCATTAAGGGACAGTCGCAAGTTGGTGAGGTGCCGGCTTCTTATCGCTGTAACAAATGTAAGCGAGGTGGCCACTGGATTAAGAATTGTACGTTTGCTGGAGGAAAGGAACAATATGAAGTAAAGAGAACTACGGGGATTCCCCGCTCATTTAGGGGCAAGCCGGAAATGTAAGAATTGAGCATTAATTATTTTGTATCTTCAAATTTCTAATGTCTTTTTTTCTCGATGTCAGATCAATTGAACCAGAGGCATCAAAATATTTAATGTCCACTGAAAAGGAGCAAGAAATTCCAGAAGATTTGATATGTGGAATTTGTCGAAACATTTTCGTTGATGCCGTTATGATTCCCTGTTGCGGAAGTTCTTTTTGCGATGACTGTAAGGAAGATGCATTATTTAATTGTTTGCAATTATTATTGATAACATTTTGTATTAGGCGTACGCACTTCGTTGCTGGAGTCCGAAGATAGCGAGTGCCCAGATTGTAAAGAGAAAAACTGCTCGCCAGGTTCTTTGATTCCAAATCGATTTTTAAGGAACTCTGTAAACGTTTTCAAAAATGAATCTGGCTACAAGTTAGCCGCCTATAAGCCTGGTAAGCATTTTCAAATAATAATAACGATGTAGACCATTTATAATTCTTGATATTTATAATATTGCAGTTAGCAAAGCAACACCACCAGCTGAAAAAAAGGAGGACGATGTGGCAGCTGAGCTTCCGGAGGAATCAATTCAAACACAGGATGAGGAACCTCAGAATGAGCCGGAGGAAAATAGGCCAGAAGCAGAGGAAAAAGAGGAAGAAGAAGAGGATGGAGGAGAAGATGATGCCCCAGAATCCTCAAACATAAATAGTATTGACCCAATCAAAAAAGATAATGATTCAGACTTCGAGGATAACATAACGATCAAAATGCCTCAAAAATTGATTGAAACTACCACAAATATGGCCGATGCCGTGAAAGAGGAGGTATGCTTTATTATTAGCAAAATGTTGAAAACGTATATTATAATTGAGCATTCGAATTCTTTCAGGCTATCCCTTCATATTCACAAAAGACGCATGGCAATAACGTAATGCAACGTCGTGAACACAACTATGAATATAAATCGGATTTGGATATGAAACCGCAAAGCAACTATCCTAAAAGTGAAGTGAAGCAAGAACGAAGCCTTTTGCCCACGCCAGTTGGCACTCATCATAAGCCGCAATATCCAAATCATAATATGAATGATCAGCGCGATAAGCCGCTAATGAATCCTGACCAAGATCATCGCATGGGTATATATAAACCTCCATATATGCAAATGCCTCGATTACCGGCAATGCATCAACATATGGCGCCTTACAATAATGGATATAATAATATTCAACACAGGCCACCGATGAGGTAAGTACAAATTAAATTGAATTATATATTCGACAGTCATAAAAATAAACGTTTAGATTGCATAGGATTATATAATTATATGTTCGCTTGATTTTAATTTAGCGAAACAGATTATGCAATATATATAAAATTAAAATAATTTTCTAACTGATCTAAAATTGCTTGGAAATACAAGAGAATAAATTACAAAAAAGATGCCTATTTTGAACAGTAGTAAATAATAGTTATATAGATGCAATATCGTAAGAAATTAATAAACATTATTCGAAACTCATAGTTTAATTATTCTAATCATATTTTTCAATTTTTTCTAGTTTCGGTCATTATCAAAATCAGCCTGTGCATCAAATAAATGCACCATATATTCCGCCTGGAAACATGAATATAAATCCTTCGCAAACATTTCAATCATCGAATTTGGCTTCCATCTATCAAGGAGTTGCAGCAAAAGTTGGCACTGGGTAAGTTCCAAGAAGAATGTTGTTGAACTATTGACGACAGACATTGGCAAATTAAAATAAAATTATCTTTTTAAATGTCTGATAATTAACTGTATAATTGTATTTGCAGACTCATAGACGATCCACTTGAAGCGTTCAATAGAATCATGAAGGAGAAAGAAAAGCAAAAAGTGGAACGTCGGCGTAGCCCAGGCCATCACAGATCACGATCGCCTGGGCGACCGAGACATCGATTCAAGTCCCCAATATATGACCGAGGTTCGTCCAGGGAAATGAGCAATAAGGATAAGCGACCACGATCTCGGGAACGGAAGCGTGAATACAGTTATGAACGGGGACGACCAAGTCGTGTTATACGCCATTCAAGTCCCGGATCCAATTCACCAAGTGACAAGAAGAAGAGGTTATTCTATACACTAAGATATATTCTTATATACTAGAGATCTAAAATAATTTACATTACATTATAATGTCTTCCACCCAAGACAACAAGACACCAAACACCTGGGATAATATTCTGTGATAAACCACACTACCAAAGAAACTCTAATTTAGCAGATTTTATACTTACATAAGAAGGGTATTTATGAAAATATCTTTATTCCGTTTTCATCCATACGACAGATGAGAAACGACATTATTTTAATGTGGATAGTAAATTGATCAAAAAAACGTAAAAAATAAAATAATTTTTGTGAATTATCTACTTCCCTGAGTTACCTGAATTTTAAATATTTAGGTAGAGAAGGATAAGTAATTTTTCGTTATTTCAGTAAGACATCGTAATTTGGATAACATCGTTCACAAATAATGTATGAATATTTTACCATTTTATAAGTATATACATTGATCTAGCTAATTCTTTTATCAGCATTTTGTTGACTTGTCTGTCGTCTGTCCGCGTGTGTTATAACCTTTAACCTTTACAAAAGTGAAGATTTTAATATTTTTTTTATTAGGAATGCCTCATTGAGCATTATCCAAAGAATATACTTTTCCTTGACCTTCATTGCATTGTATATTATAATTACTTTTAGTTATCAATGAGCTTACAACTAAAATCTGGACACAGGAGTATAGAATATGGGTATTAAAGACAAAAAAGAATAATATGATTTAATGATTTTTCTGCAGAGTAATTGGAGCCGTTCTTAAAGGCATCAATTCTTTTCTTAGACAGTTCATGGAATTTATCTGGAAAGGAGCCCACCGTTTAATTTCTTTTTTTGTTTGCACGTACCATTGTCAAATCGTTTAAAGGAAGGATTTTATTTTAAGGATTCGATGCCTTCACCTCTTCTATATTTCCAGATAAAAGACTTTCAAATTATGTTTATTTATGACAGATTTTTATCTTTTCTTCTCCGAAATTCTTATCGAATTAAATAGTATTAAACGAATAACGTTCATTATGGATAATATGTTCATCGCCTGACAGCTTTTTAATGGTTTTGATATCGAATCACATATTGACTGAAGCGTTCACACTTTTTTTTGTTGCAGTAAATTAAATGGAATGAGTTTTGAATAAAGGCGTCCTTCCGTTGTGATAAACAAAATTCGTTTATCTAAAAAAAATTTGCTTGCTAATTCATTACACATCTTTTTAGAATTCCTTTATTAAATGGATCGTCAAAAAAACAAACCACACTTATCCAAAAAATCTAGTCTGCCCCAAAGTGTAACAATTATAATGGAAAATTTGCCTTAGCCCATTATTCATTATTTTCCATTGAATGTTTACATAAAATTTGATTTACTACTAATCTCTAATTGCAGATATGTGCATCGACGTTCTCCATCGCCAAAACAAGGTCATAAACAGAGATTAAGAGAAAAGTCGTTGCCCAAACCTACGAGTATATATGGATCGAAGCCAGATACTGTGGAACCACCGCCGCCTGGTTTTGAATCGTTGCCGATTGAAAATATTGCTGATAATGATAGAGACAGAAATCATAAGCCTGTCGATCGTGATATCGTCAGGAATCCCGAGGACGATCATCATTCGCGAAAAAGACAAAGACCCTCCAGTAAGACTCTGGACACCAAAACCGATGAACATAGTTCCAAAAGCCTTACGCCCCCCTCAAAGTCAAAGACTGCGAAAATTGCAAAGATCGATGGTCCTGATTTGTTTGATAGATCTCCAAAGACACCAGAGAGAAATGAAAAGGATTCCCATTCGATGTCTGTCGACAAGCATCAGAGCAAACTGTCATTAAACCCGGAAAATAACACAAATATTGAAGAGCCACAAGATCGTCTGGAGACGGGCAGCAACACAGGAAAAGAAAATAATTTGCAGTCGAAAGATCGGAAAAAGAAGAAAAAGGAAAAATCGGAACGTAAGAAAAACAAGAAAGATAAGAAGGAAAAGGATAAGGAAAAGGAAAAGGAGAAAAAGGATAAAGTGAAAAAGGTCTACTCAGAAAGCGTTGAGTCAGCATCCGCGTCTGAAAAAGGTTTGAACCTCGATGCCCCAATGGATCCATGTAATGAAAGCGCTGAATTGAATTCAAATGAGTTGAATTCAAATGATTTACTGCAAAATATATCGGATTGCATTGAGCTTGATACATTAAAACGAAATGATTCAATGCTTAGCATCGAGATGTCAGATCACGATTTAAATAGAGAACATAATTCCTCAGTTCATGAAATGAATGACGTTAAAATTTCAAAGTGGGAGTTAGATGATAGTAATTTAAACAGTAATTTCTTAGATCCCAGTAGAAAAGTGGCCTGTAATAAAATGCAAGATCATTCGGAAATAACATCTGATGTTATTCGTAAAGCGGAACATGCAATTTTTGCAAAAGCTATTAACGCTATACGACCGGTCGAGTTTAAAGTTGTCATTGATGCGAAGCGCAGTAGCAAAGATCGTTCCATTACAGTAAAAACCGATCATAAGGATCGTGATCGTGACCGTGATCGCGAACGTGAGCGTGATCGTGATCGTTCTCATTCCCCCAAGGCTAGCATTAATAAATCCGTCAAAGAAAGGCTAGGCAATAAAGTTGTTAACGAACGCAATTACTCATCAGATCGCTCCAAGAATGATCGCGATCGTCGGGAGAACTCGGAGAGAAAGTCAAGTCGCGACCGATACAAATACAGTTCTTCAAGTTACAGTTCCAGAAAACGTGAGAAGGATTCCAAAGAACGTGTTGTGGCAATTGAAAGGAGATTTGATGATCAAAGGAATCGTAAGTCAACTGAAAGAGAAGTGATAAGTATATCACGAAGAGATTCAAACTATTCGGATTCCAACAAATATAAATCCCAAAACAAGGACAAGTCAACAACATCTGGCACTAAAAGTGATAAGCGAAATTATGAATCAGATCGAAGCCCTTATAGAAGCGCCAAGTCAGGAGAATCCCGCCTGATTGCGTCAATTGCTTCGAGGCCATCAAAGCCCGTTCGTCCAGATAATCCTTTCCGAAAGTTTGACGAAAACAATTCTTCGAGTAATAAGGTATCGAAATTCGATAATTCTTTGAAGCGGGATGGTACTTCTCAGTCTTCAGATCAAGGCGATAATAAGAGAAGAAAAGATAAGAAACTCAAAAAAGAAAAGACCTTAAAAAAGGCTTCGTCAACAGAATCGGTGAAAAGTGATAAGCGGAAAGATGTAAAAAGTAAAAAAAAAAATAAAATACTAAAAAAAAAGAAAAAATCCAGAAAGTAAGTTTTTGAATATCACAGCAGAGAAGTCAACACAAAAAAAAATTACTTAAAATATATGATATACGATATTAATAAAAGAAAAAATACAACCAATAATGTAAATGAAAAATCGTGTTTATTTTTTTCATTATTTTATAGGAAAATAAATAGTGCGAATTCCATTTCATTTTTTATTCATTTAAGTTGTTACAATTTGTTGATAATTATTTGCGAAGCAAAAAGAAGTTAGAAATAAAATATTAAAATGCTTTAGGGCGTTTTAAAAATTTTGCTTGCATACTTTGTGGAGTCATTTTTTCAAACAAACTTGCAAAAGTATGCAACAATATTAATATTTTGTGGATTGTCATGAATATTCAGGTTTTTGTATGTATTTAGGGGCGGCTTACATAATTATGTAAGTTCGTTAACTATTGCATAATATTTAAATATTTACACTTTCTATGCGCCGCCTAATAATCCAAACATTAATTCGATAGAAACAGGAATTGAAAAGAAATGAATAAAACACGTTTTCGTTTGACTGCAAATTAAAAAGCTCAAATCACAATGAAAATAAATATTTTGAGAAAGATGACAACAATCGTGTGCAGTTGACGCCGCTGTTGTGGGGGGAGGAGTCTTAATATATTCGTTAGTCTTATACTGTTTTATGATACACATGTAAGTATAGTATGTATGTATTTAAATGCATACTGAATGTTTTTGTTTTGTTGACTGGCTACTGGCTACTTACATAAATACACCGACGACAACGAGCAATGCGAGTGCATACATACTTGTATTACTGCTGCAAAAACCACTCTCACTTTCGTTAAGCACAGTAAACGAGTTCCACTTTTGCTCTCGTGTGTGGTGAGTTTCTGCGGTGTGTTGTAAAGCTACGATTTGCTGTTCCGTTAATTAGGGCCGAACTTTCAACAAGCTGCATTGTAGCTCAGACAAATCGAGATCTAAGCACGTCTCGTATACAGAAAAGTTTCACCTACGGTTATGCTCGGTTGTGATTTATTTAATATCACCAGTGGGCAAAAAAAAAGGAAACAAACAGAAAAACATTACAATTCCTCATGTGCAATTAAGTGTGTGTGCCACCACCAAATGACAAAACGACACCCCACAATAATAATAATAAATAAAAACTAAAATAAAAAGTCTTTTTGTGACATCGAACATCGGATGGACCAACCGAGCTTGCAGAAATTTGAATAAGAGAATGTGCATGTGAAGGCATGTTGTGTACATATTATAACCCACATATACACATACATACATACATAAAACAATTCAAAACATTAAACACTCCATAAAGGTCACAAACTGGAAAGAAAAATATGTTGTAATCAAAACATTGAAATATAATTGTTGTGCTCTTATATCAATTGTATGTATGTTTTTTGTTGGTACTAGTGATCATCAAAGCAGCGTCAAAGAGGCATTCGATTTAAAAATTTGAAACGCATATTGTGTATGGTATAATTTGATTAAAACCTATTAACCAATTAACAATGCAATCCGTGTTGATTAACATACTACATACATATATTTCGTATTAAAGTGTCTTCTCGCAAATTCATGAAATATTTGATTTAATTGCATACATACACAATACACTTAGATATCCATCTATCTTTCTTTCTCTTTGTTTATTTGTTTTGTGTTTTAATTTTTTTTTTGGTATTTCTAATTTGAAAGTCAGTTGAATCATTGTTTTATGACAAAGGGGCCGAAGAAAGGAGAGTACATGCATGTGACTGTGTATAAGTGTGTGTGTGTGTGTACCATATACATATAATATAAACAACAACACAGCGTGACTGCAAATTATCTATAACTTAACTTAACTTAACTTAATAACTCAACGAAACAAAATACGGCCAGAGTCCGAGTTGGCCTGGCTACAACGTGGACCGTCCGTCGTTGTTGTCGTCGTCGTCGTCGTCGTCGCCGTCGTCGTGGTAAAATGGCAATGGTAGCCTTCCAGACGCGGTTCAGTGGCCGGCTGTCTGCTACAACGGCCATTCTGTTGATCGCAAATATCGTCTACTCGACAACCAGCAGCAGCACACATTATTCGGGCGTTGCGGCGGCAACCAGCAACTCCAACTCCAATTCCAACTCCAACTATGCTGCTGGTGGTGGTGGCGGCGCTCTGCGCTCCATTGCAGGCAATGGAAATTCAAATCTACGCTTGGCGTTGCCACGAACGAGCGCCAGCCAAATAAATAGTGGCGGAGGCGGTGGCGGTGGCGGTGGTGGAGGGGGCGTCGGAGGGGGTGGCGCTGCTGCAAGCTTTAAGCTTGCTGCAAAAACTCTAAATTCAACGCGCAATGGAAACTTGCGAACAAGGTAAGGTTTTTTTTTCTCTTAGTTTTAGTTTTATTTTATATACATATGTATTTCTTTAAATTTTCGATTATGCTGCATAAGTATGTAAATCGATGTACGTTTTACACACACGTTTGCAAATCTTTTTTATTATTTCTTATTTCGTTTTTTGTTTTGTTTTACGTCTTTTTATTTTTACACAATTTTATAGCATTGATAGTGAAGCTGCATTAGTTGCCCCACAGGGGAGACACAGTAGTTAAGAGTGGCCCCAAGCTTGGCCTGACATCGTAGATACAGTGAACGCTCGAATAGTTAAACTTTGTAGTGTGTAAAACTTTTCAGGACTGAACCGACTTAAAGTTAGCTTTATTTAATGACAAATATTTTACAAAAATATCTAATCTAGGAATCTTTTACTATTTAAATATAGAATTATTTTAAATTTTAGTAACATGATTTTTTTGTACAAATTATAAAAATTCGTTAACAATAAAAAAACTCGATGTTTATTCTGTTATAGCTTGAAATAGCTGACGTTTGATAATACTAGACATTATTTACTGCTTTAATTATTATATGATAGTTTAAAAACAATTTATTATATTAAGTTTTTAAACATAGTAAATCAATACTAAGTTATTGAACTATCTTATAACAATATGAAATCATTTAAAAGTTTCTTCGATGTCAATTGGTTGATGCCGTTTTAGTCTCCTTCTTAAAGGACCTTCCCATACTTTTTTTTATTGAGTGCAGTATTGGGTTTTAATTAATTCACCACAGCGAGTGTGCACTGTTTGTGAGCTTTTGTGTGAAATCAAATGGTCAAAACAAAAGATTGCGGCAACAAACTGGTTTTTGCACACTGGTTAACTGTAGTTTCCATAAACACACACACAAACTATTCGTATAGCTGTGGCTGTGGCGGTGGCTATGAATGAATGAAAAAGAAAATAAGCAACAACTACTATTCATTACATCTCTGCAGATACATTTACTTGTAAGATACTCGTATTCGTACTTACACTCGTACCTCAAGTCGTGTTGTACTCGTAATTCAATGCGTTTTATTCCATGCAACTCGTTTTGTTAATCACCATCACAATACCCGTATCGTACTCAACTCGCATATAACTTATCTGTCAAGTTATTGTTATAGATAATGTTTAAACAAATACAGCAACAAAATAAAAAAAATAATAACAAAAGCTGCAGAGTAAGCTTCTAGAGATTAACGCAGACAACAGAGACCTCAGATATATATTGCCATATACTCGTGTTCAATTTCGAGTAGATTCCAGATCAAACTTGGGAGGGAGACCTTCTACTACTACTACTAGTTACTACTATTGCAAACCCTTGTGGACAACTTTTGCTAAATGAATGATGCTCATTATTTGTATAAATAAAATACGCAAAATTACGTTACAGATTTCAATAACGCTGGGTCAGAAAACTTTAATAAGTCAGGGTCATTCATTGTTGTTGTTGGTTCTGAGTTACATTTTTCGCACGCGCTACGCTCTAATCTTGGTAAAGAAATGAAAAAGAGTATGCCTAGTTGAATGATAAACTCAAAAATTAAGCGATTGACGAAATGTTTAATGGTCCTGTTGTAATCGCTTTACGATTGATTATAGTGTTGGATTATCCATCCACACGTTTATAATTGTCGCTCATAGATGATGCTGATTACAGGGTATGCAGCATTTGTGCATGCACCGTTTTAGGCACTAGCAATGGCATGGCTTGGCTTGGCTTGGCTTGTTGATTGGCTAGCACACAGCAGCAGCACTAACTGGTGGAAAACCGGTCTGTTGTGCCCCGAGAGTGTGGGAAATGGGCAAATAAAGCCAAACTGCTGTTTACGACCAAAGTTGCTTGCTTGCTTGCGACCAAAGTGAATGTGATGCAAATTATTAAATTTTTGTAACTCCAAAGCCAAAGCGCATAAATCGCAGCTAATCTAAACAATACCTTTCTTTCAAATGCCCTTGCACCAATTCATTTCCGAACAACATTTGCGCGGTTGCCACATAAAAAAACTACTTTTTTTATTGGTTGTCTCATTTTGTAGCATATAAAACAATTTGATTTGACGCAATTCTTCATTCAGTACTAGATTAATTTAACGAGTGACAAAGGCGACTAAAATAGTAGCTCCGGGATTAATCACAAATCTTTTTAAAATCGTTCTCATGTTATGTTATGTAGCTAAAGATTCCACCATATATAGCAAAAGAATTATTGTCTCTTTAGTATTCAATATTAATATGTTAATATGTTCTTAAACAGTTAGAACTTGTTTTGGCTATAAATTCTTTTTATATCATTCAATTATTTGGCTAACGGAACATGTGCGAGACTGCTTTGGTTTTTTTTTTTCGTTTCTTTCTTTCTTTTTTTTGTGGTCAAGTTACGCAAGCATTCAGGCCGGAAAGAATTACTGACGTTCAAACGAGGATACATGCAAATAATTGATAAATGCATAAAATTTACATTGATTACTTAATTAACATGATAAGATCATTTTTTATCAGACTGCCAGAAAAACAGGGTACAATGTAGTCAAGAAGTCTTTGCACAATGCTGCAACCCAAATACAAAAAATACAAAACTTTTATTTGTAGTTAGATGCGAACAATTGTTGGTGATTGTTCTAATCGAAGATCTTGTTTTAGGAATTTAGTTGGGGTTTGTCTTATTCAAAAAATATGTTATTGAATAATTTAAGCACCTACATATACATATAATGGACGTTAAATTGCATTTCTGAATAATTTTGACAGCACACTCATTTTTATTTTTTATAGTAAAATTTTATTGAACAATAAGGGGTTTGGCTTAACCTGTTTTTTTTGTGCTTTTTTGTGGTTTATTAAGTCAAGTAAAATGAATTTCTTATGAAACATGCAACTTGAATAACAACACGAGCCTGATAAATCATTTGGCGTGAAAATAGCCAAATTGACAACACTGTCACATGCCTCATAACTTATTCAATCGACCTTGCATTGCGTTTAATCTATTCTAGAGAGCAACAATTGCTAAGCATATTTGAAATAATTATCACAACGCTCGAGGGTAAATTGAAGCGGATCGATAATCTGGGTCGATCCGTTGAAGATTTGATGGGACACATCGAGACCTTGGAGCATCGAGTTACCAACAATGTTGAAAAAACGGAAGAGGCACTGTCGAAATTAAGCAGTTTGGATTCCAAACTTTCGAATGTCGTTTACATATTGCCCGAAATGGGAGCTCAATCGGTTGATGGGTTTCACGTGCCAAACACCAAGCCAAACACCGCATCGACTGCCTCCTCCTCCTCTTCCTTCTCCTCCACCTCACCCACATTTCAACTCGATAGCCGACTGGTGAAGTTGGACCAGAAAGTTAGCGACATTGATAGCAAACTGGAGGTGCTCAAGACCCAAATCGACAACAATTTCTTGCAAGTGGATGACTTCAATGCCGAGGCAAGCGAGAAGAAGCCAATCACCATGAACGTCGTCGAGATTACAAAGGCAATGACAGCCGAGGTGATGTCCCATGTCTCAACGGAAGTCAATCAATTGCGTGACTCCACCGACAACATTGACAAGAAGTTGCAATTCCATATAAATATCGAATCCGAAAACATTGGCCGCATGTTGCGCATGATGAACGACATCCACGATGCGGTCGTGGATCATCATGAACAAAACAGCGGCTTCAATGTGACCACCACTGCTTTCCCCGCAATCAAGTCCAGCAAAATTGATGCGCTGGTGAAGCAGATGCGTCCCATGGTCTCCGTATCGGAGAAAATGGATGAAGTCTGGGACGTTGTTGTGGGCACCAAATCCTCTGTCGACCATCTGCTGCCCAAATCGGATGCGCTGCTCACGCAAACGCAGCGTCAAGAGCGCGCCATTGGCGAAATCCATCAGGATCTGAAAGCCAAGACCAATTTGATCATCAACAACTTGGACATGGTGGAGAAGCGCCTGAAGAAACAGGAGGATGATGTGCAAGTGCTTGCCCAGCGGCCAAGCAATGCAGATCTCTTAGGGGATCCCACCATTGATCGCCTGGTCGAGTATGATCCCAGCAGGTTAGCTATCTGATAAATCCAAACGTTTTCCTTTTACCTCTATCTTCAATTTGCTGTTGAATTCTACTCGTTTACCAGATATTCTGTTCTTGACGAGACTCTGACCGACTTGAATGAGCCTCCCACGACGCCCTCAACGACAGCACGCACCACAGTTACAACGGCGAGCAACAGCTCGACTACAGCATACCCGACCCAGGGCACTCCCACACCCGCCATGTCAGCGAGCAGCCAGTCGAATTCTTTTAGTTCCAATATTAACAATATTCTGGGTTTCTCCTCTAACGCAACACTGACGACGGCGGCAACGTCTGGCTCTTGGAATGCCACGCCTACAAAATCAGCCTTCCGAAAGGGCGGCATTATCTTTCCAAGTGTCAAAAATAAACCGGCCGTAGTCAACAACACGTTTACTAGCGACATTTTTACATTAAAGGATGTGAAGGTAAGTCGAATTTAAGTTCCAGATTTGTATTATACTATTAACAATTCTTAAAAGTTGAATATAAAAAGTATACATTTCTTAATTAATAAATTATTTAAGACGAAGAGAAAGAAGACCAAGTATTTGTTGCCTTATTATGCTCTAGGTTGAAACCTGTTTCGCCAAATGAATATGCGATAAATAGCAATAAATATGCAGTATATTCCAGACATTTATAATGATACTATATTACCGGTAAAGAGTTTAGTTAGCAACAAATACAAACTTCCAATGATACAATGAATCCTCGCTTTCATTGCCACGTTTTCGAAATTGGTTTTACCAAAATTGATGATATGATCTTAAAGTGAACATTGTCTTTATTTACTTTAGAAATATTTGTACCGCAATGTGCTCTATATGCTATATAGATATCCTATTAAGTTTCATTTATTTGTAGAAAAGTACATAAAATACGAATACGAAACCGAAATGTGTCAAATGTTTCTTCACTTACATTTCTCTAATACATCTTGTAAAAGTATATCAATATGGTAGATGTGTATAAACTATGATAGATTCAGATTCTGCTGAATGAGTGATGAAGGGACACTAAAGCTACAATCAATGTAGTCAATGGACATACATAAATACTTCGATAAACATAGATTTAAAAATCTACATGTTAAGATGATTTCAAAGAGCTTTAGAGTTCGTCTCTAAGCTGCTTCTCCTTGCAGGTGCAAGTGTGGCTAAAGTTAAGTTTCTCCATGTCGGGAAAGACATCGACTGGTGCTATAAGACGCGTGCTCCACTCTTTAAACAATACCATGTGGTAACAATAGATATGTTGTGGCATGAGATTCTCCTCAACGAATGCGCGTGCAGTCGACACGATTTCCTTAACGCGCGACTCGTTTTCTTTGGCCCATGTTATTTTTTCGATTACATCGCTCAAATCACGCTTGATGGGTACAAAATGCTTGTAGGCAACCAGCTTGCTGTAGAAATGCTCGTAATAATGCGAATCTTGTTTAAAGACCAGGGAACCACCGGCCAGTAAATAGGGTAGACGATACGCTGCAACAGCTCCATCGATGTTTAGCTGATATTTGTACTGCAAATAATACAAATTATTACATAATTGTTGTATTGTTAATTGTAACAATCGCAATTAACTCGTTATTCGTGTGTTACGTACTCTGAAAAAATCCATGAACGAAATGTGCGGCACCTTTGGACCGTATTTATCCTCCTCATTGCGAAAGAAAAAGAAATTGGTTATTGACGCATTGATCAGGTCTGGATACTTTCTAGCCAGGTCAATCAATTGCAAGCGCTCTCGTCGCGAGTCCCTTCCCCGGAAGAACGCCTTCTCCTCTTTACTCTCCCAGGGATATTCATTCTTCTGCACCGACAACATGTCCAGCATTACCCGTCCCATATTCTCAATGGTTGACTCGGTAATGTCATATGTTGGCAATGTTATGTCGTAGGTGTCGTCGCTACCGCACCAAGAGAAGATCGGATACGGACCCGAGGTGCGCTGCTGTCCGCCCTTCTTCGACAGTGGCCAATCGCCGAGATTCAAGTAGAACTCCATGTCTGGCAGGTAGACAACGCGGGCCAAGGCCGACAGCGTGGCATCCATGAACATCTTGAAGCCAGTGTACTTGCCATAGCATTTGCGCCAAACCTCCTGGTTCTTCACCACGTAATGGCACAATGAGATACTCTCTGGGGCATTGTAACGCTTCAATAGATTATCACGTATGGCGCTGAAATTGACGCGCTTGAATGAATGCAAGTCCCATGAGATCTGTTTGTCCGCCGAGAAATCGGAGCAATCATTGTTCAGCAGCCACAGATTGAGTTCCTGTGGACAGTAGCAACGCTCCGAGTAGACCTTGTTGCGTATAAAATAGGGGGATTGTGCCACATGCGAATTATTGTATTGCACATCAATCTCGACATTTTCACACCAATCCCCAATTGTATAGCGGACAATATTTGAACCATCGCCTCGATCAATAATATTGATGTTGGAGCGGCATTTTCCATGCGGCGAATTGCCTTTTATTTGCACTTTGAACTTAGCATTCGTGGGGGATGAAAACCTACAAAGAAAAGGCGGTCATAACAATGTTTTGCATTAATTATGCATTCGATGATTGTTTACTTTTTTCCACTCTCGTCGACTGCATGGATGAAAAAGTATCGTGCCGGCAGCACAATGTGATCGGGCTTAAGTCCAGGCCCCCAAACTAAACTTTTCTTCACATCGACAACTTGTTCCTTGCAGAGTGTTAATCGCAAGTTAAATATAAATGTAATATATAATATTTGCAACAACATTGAGATTCGTTTTATTTACACTAAAATGTTTGTAAGTGAGACCAGCTTTACAAATATCAATTACCTCAATTGAAAAAATACTGCCATCAATGTTCTTGGGCGACATCTCTTAACCCTTATGCTGCTCACATGAAATGTATCTTGTCACACTTTTGAATTCATAAAATATATATTTAAACTTGAACGTATGTATATCCGTTTAGCAAATATTGTAATTTTAGGGTTTTTTCTTATGTCATACTTATATTTTTTCTATTATCGTACTTATATTTTCATTATTTTTTCACTTAGGGTTTCTCTTGTGTGGACATTTTAAATGCTGGAATGAAACAGTCGGGAGTGTTTTACCTGCAAATCCGTGGAACAACTTACTGGTTTTTAAAGGTGTATTGTGAACAGAACATTTCGGATGGCGGTTGGACGGTAAGTGTTTTATATATTTTGATTTTAATGTACGTTTCTTAGAGCAATTTATACTCATAGGTCATTCAACGACGTGATGACTTTGGGGAACCACGAGAAAATTTCAATCGTGATTGGGCGGATTACAAAAATGGATTTGGCGAGCCGGCAAAGGAATTTTGGTTGGGCAATGAAAACATTTACATGCTGACAAATAACGAAGAATACGCGCTGCGAGTCGAATTAGAAGATTTTGAGGGTAACAAGAGGTAAGTAAACGTTTATTTTTAAATACTACTCTTTAAGTATTTCATAAATTTCGCATTTTTGTTTTAGATATGCTCAGTACTCGCATTTCAAGATACACTCTGAGGCAGATTATTACAAGCTTGAAATCGATGGATACGAAGGAAATGCTGGAGATTCGCTAAATGATCCATGGTATGGCTCAAATAACAGTCCATTTTCAACTTACAATAAAGACAACGATCGAAGCTCACTCAACTGTGCAAGCATGTTAAAGGTAGTTACGCTTTAATTATTCCCAAATCACTATGAAATTAACAAAAATAATCGTTTATATTTAGGGCGGCTGGTGGTGGAAATCATGTGGCCGTGGACTTAACGGACTATATTTGCATGATCCTCAGGATTTGACTGCACGCCAGGGAATCGTTTGGTTCCGCTGGCGGGGCTGGGATTACACATTAAAGAAAGCAACGATGATGATTCGTCCTCGGATGCCCCAGCCACAAAGTATGACCTTAGGCCCAGTGACTGCAACATAGAATTTCTTGCATCATTTTAAACATTTAAACGTTTAATTACTTGAGAGAAGAATTTCTGGTAGGTTATTATTAAATATCCGCCCATATAATAGCGAATGATGCATAATAGCAAATTTTATTGACAAGCATTCTGTTATTCTAATTGTTTATCATTTAAAAATAATAACTTATTTTTTAATGTTGTATTGAATCGACATACAAGCAAGCTAGTTAAATCTCTTAAAATTGTGTAATAACGTTATAAGTATTAATCTTAAAACGCCGCAATCATCCCATGTAAACTGTAAATAAATTCACTGTTGTTCTGTTTGTATTTAATGTATACAAATCAAATCATCCTGACATCATTAAAATGATTTATTCACAATCGTAAGTAATATACTATACATATACCTATACCTATACAATAAAATCATAAATTGTAATTAGCGGGCTTTCTTCTGGGTTTCTTTTTAATCGATACATGGAGATCACAATGGTCAAACCGATACACGACAGTAGCATTTTACGGTGAGTTGGCAGGGCTGCTGTGAGAGTCGATGCAAAATTTAAATTTGTTATTTGCTGTGAAATGTTTGCAGCGAATCAAATGTAAATTATGATGCTTAAAAACATGTTTAAAGCGAGCGAGTCTTGGTGAGACATGAAAAACTTTGAAAGAAAGAACGTCAGTAATAATTTGATGTATACGTTATTTTCCAACATATATTTGTATATAAATTAAGAAATTAAAATATACATTTCCATGGAGCTTAAATATATTGGAGTATGATATTGCAAATATATTTATGATATGATCAAATAACTAATTGCCGATAACTAGAGCCACGCTTGAGTATCGACAATTATTAGGAATTAATGAGTTATCGATATAACATGATCCTTTCGATCAATGACATCTGTAGGTACGTAAATATGTACAGCCCTATGAAGGTATGTGTGTGTGTGTATCCATGTTTTTGGAAATATTGTGTATACCTGTGTAGAAACGGTGGTGTGTTGGTTCCTTGTGAACATCTGCCGGCTTGTGAAATGACCTTCCCTTGCAAGCATTGTATGCATAAGCGAAGCAGTAAAGCCATATTAACACGGAAACGACGTGCAACAGCACGAAAAGCGCGGGCCTCTTGTATTTTGAAAGTCAAGAATAATTAAAAAGTGATTACAAATTATAAATAAAATCAAACACATGCAAATGTTGCTGCAAATATTTGTGAAACTGTGCATAATTGTCGTTTGTTTGCAACATGACGCCAAATGTGCTCCCGATCGTGATAACAGTGAGGAAAACGTTGAGGCTGCCACAACAAATGGAGTGCGGCATGAAAAGTGGACAAGATTAGAGATGATGGATAGCAATGGCTTGTACTGGTTGCAATGGTGGCTTCAGGACAAAGATATTCATTTTAAAGTCACCGTAAATACGCGTGGTTTTATTGGCCTGGGATTCTCGCGTCGCGACGGACGCATGTCCAGTGCAGACATGGTGCTCCTTTGGGTCGACGATCACACGGGGAAAGCGAATGCTTTGGTGCGTAGTGGTGATGGTAAATGGTAATCATATGGTAGTAGTAACTGTGTTGTTTGATATTCCATAGGATGGTCATGGTTCTACACATCATCCACATGCGGCGCCACTGCAAGACGATACACAAAACTATCACGTCATCGACGGATATCAGAATGCCACCCATACATATGTGCACTTCAAGCGCTTAATTGAGACCTGTGATCCCTACGATATGCCATTGAGCGTAAGTGATATTTGTTAGATTGAATGTGTGTGCCTTGAATTCACCCAGCTGCTTTTAATGTTTCAGAATGATACTATTAAGGTGCTGTGGTCCTTTGGCAGCATTGATCCCATTCATGGAAATTTGGAGGGACATGGTCAGAATCGCGGTGCTCGTTCGCTTCATCTGCTGAATCCCGTGTTTCGCAAGCAGCGACATGAGACACATCAATGGGACATTACAGTCAATAATGTGACAATTGAGTCCAGCATGGATACGCTTTACTGGTGCAAGATCATGAGCTTACCCCGCTTGACAACTAAACATCACATTGTTGGTTATGAGCCTTTGATAACTCGCACATCGTATGTATTTTAACTGCATCTAAGAATTTAAATCGTTAAATTTTTTTTAATTATTTATTTAGCAAAACCCATGAAAGTCTAGTGCATCATATGACGCTCTTTGAATGCTCAACCAAATCGTATCCCGGCTCGGATTCGGCGTCATGGGACGTGTGGGTTAAGAGCAGTGGAACGGTTTGCAATAGCAATTCATTGACGCCACGCGATTGGGATTCGTGCTCCACACCAGTTGCTGTGTGGTCTATTGGTGCATCTGGACAATTTCTGCCGGAACATGTTGGCATACCAATGGGCGGTCCATCGGGAGTCAAGTATTATATGCTCGAAATACACTACGACAATCCAAATGCATTGCATAGTAAGCTTGTAACGTAAAAGAAACTATTGAAAGATATCTTTAATCAAACGTGTTTTACAGCTGTGGATCATTCCGGCTTCCGCGTTCATTACTCTCCTAAACTGCGTGCTAATGATGGCGGCATCATCATCAGTGGCGTTTCCATTTCCGACACTCAAATCATTCCGCCTGGACAAAAGTTGTATCGTAATGTTGGCATCTGTGGACCATCTTGCTCAAATGTGGTACGATTTCAATGCTTAACTCTGATTTAAATAATAGTCAACTAATTCGTCAACTACTATACATATTTCTATTTAGATGTTTCCTAAGGACGGCATTAAGATCATTTCGAGCACGCTTCATTCACATCGCGCTGGTCGCAAAATGAGCCTGCGCCATGTACGAGATGGCAAGGAATTGGATCGCATCATTGAGGACGACAACTATGACTATAAGTATCAGCAATATCATCAGCTGGCCAATGAAACAGTTGTTCTGCCTGGTGATTACATTATCACAGACTGCGCTTATGAAACTGTGCATCGCAAGCGGGCCACCTTTGGTGGTTATTCCACGAAACAGGAAATGTGCCTGTCGTTTATCACATACTACCCAAAGATTGAATTGGCCGGTTGTTATAGCATGACACCTGTTCGGGAATTCTTCGAAATGTTTGGCGTTTATCAGTTCTATTCGTTAAACATGACAGATGTTGAAAATCTTTTTCTGTACAATGGCAATCTATTGGATTACATACCGAATACCATTTATGGCAAAACTAAAGATAGAAATGCCAATTTAACTGCTGAAGAACTCGCAATGGAAGAATCTTTATTAAGTGCGTCATTTAATCTTATTAACCTTTGTAAGACTGTCCCTTAACCAATAATATTTATATTACAGATAAACTACTCATTTCGGATCCTGTTGAGTTCCACGATCGCACCTTTCTATCGCACATAAATCAGCTGCCTTGGTCAGAACCATTATTCACTAAGCGTGTCGAACAGGCCATGATAACTGGCAAACACATGACTTTTTGTCGTGTGTCCAATGAGTCAATGTCAATTGTAAGTGTATCTTAAATTGCCTATGTATGTTTCAATATTAATGTATTAATAAATTTCAGCCCTCGGAAATCATACGCTATCCAAATTTTACGAAATTTGTGAAACCGCCCAGCAGATGTACATACAATCTTTTTATCGATACTATGCAATTGTCTTCAGCAGGTTCAACAATTGAAGCTCCCTTGACATTAACATTATGTTTGCTACTTGTTACTTGTCTCAAGAAACAATTTCAAATATCCTGGGTATCGTTGAATTATTGAGGATTTAAATCTAAGAAAAGTCTGCAGCAGCAAAGTTTAATTTTAATGTTTACTCCAAAGATGTAGTTTTTTACAATAATATTTTTGTAATAATTTAATGTTTAAATAAATAAATCGCTAAGAAAAATATATATTTAAAAAATGCGCCTTCGTTTGCGAAATGGCAAATGCTAATTAAAGTGTTACCAGACCAATAAAGTGTGAGAGGTATTTTTTGGCTTTAAGCAGTATATTTCGACATTAAGTTTACGGTCACGCTGTTTTTGACTTTGGGCCAACAACAATCCCTTTTTGCTTTCGTCGACACTTGTGAAAATCTTAAAAGCGCATTTAATTGTTTTGTTAAAGCCGCACTAATAAATGAGAACAATTCTAAATAGGTGATGGGTAAACTAAATGGTTTAATATTAGGATTCTAATAAATCAACGGTGCAATGGATGTGGATGAATGTTTCTACGGTAAGTTTAATTATTGCACATACTACAAACACAATCAAAGCAACAAGATGATATGCATTTACATATTGTAGTATGTGTGTGCGTTTTTTTGTTTTAAGAATTTCAAAATTTGAAAGTGAAAGTGCAGTTTTGGGCACATGTTTAATATGTATATGTTTGTGAATGTGTATTATACATAATTGAGGAAATATACTACTTGAGTGTTTGTCTACCCGCTTGTTTATATCGTGAGTAATGTGTGCGTGTGACTGCGCGTGTGCATTTGTGTGTGTATGATTATTGTTGGTGTACGTTATCGCAATATATAAAAGAACGCAATGTAGATTAATAATATTGTTATCTTAGTCAAGGCACCTGTATAGACCCTACGACATCACAATGTGATGGACTCATTTCATCAACAGTTTCTGCACCGTGGTTAATGTAAATCAAACAGCATTTTTTCCGGTAAAATTTCCCGGCGCAGTTTTTGCCCCTAACGAAGCCATGCAATCAATATGGGTCAATGCTCTTGCCAGTTTAAAGGCTTATGGAAGTGCTGATGTGAGCAATCACCCTTAGATGAATAGTCGTGCAAATATTTTTCCTAATTGTTGGGAAATGTCTTTAGAACATTTTTCTGATTTTGACACTAAAAATAGTTGGAAGTGAAGTCATAAAATATTTTTGGAACTGCACTGATAGCTAAAAAATATATTTACAATATACTCATATTATAGAACTTAATATTGTATTCATATTTATTATATAGTTTTGGAAATATTAAAGATATGGGATATATTTTTATTTATCTTATAGTTAAGTACACTTTACAGTAATATCTTTTCCATTAATTTATTTCCAGATGAGCTATCATCGTTTATGTCTTCGCCCAGCGACTTTGGGCTTAACCATAATGATTTTGATGACATTATAAGCTCAACGGTGTCGCATCTAGATCCTGGCTTGGATCTCAATTCAATTATACCTGACAACCCAGAAAATTCGCTGCAAGGCGAAAATTTATTCTCTGACCTATTCCAATCGGCGACAGTTGGTGCCAATGACTTGGAGCTCAACTTTAATAATTTTTCGGCATTTGAAACTCCGAATCTGACTACAGATGACAGCAGTTTCTCAACATCGGTGGCCGAAAGTCCAAACGATTTTTTGAATATTTGCAGCGATAATGCCGAAATCGAGAAGCTAACTTTTGGCAATCTGCTGGCTCATAGCCAGAACCGCGATACACCATCACCCACTGAAAGTTGGGGCAGTTCCAGCGGCAGTTCGACGAGCGGCGTTCAAAGCGATGCTTCCGATGCTTGGCAGCAGCATAAACAACAATATGACCAAATTGATATCGAAAGTCAGAGCGCTCCCCCTCAAACACTGGTACAATTTGTACAAGGCTTTCGAGCTAAAAGTAATGACAGTATTCCAGACAGCACACAGATGCTGTCACAGAACACAGTGGCCCAGTCGGTGCCCAATCAACAGCAGCCGATAAAAGTGCCCATACCTAAGTTGGTAGTGCCGACGGCGAAGGCGACGGCGACGGTTGCTGCTGTCCCGCCTCCCAAAGTGGAGATGAAGATTCAAAAGGCGCCCGATAAATTGCAGGCAACAGATTCGCCCGCAGAGAGTTTGGGTAAAACAAAGACCATCTTTCTATCACCCAATGACTATAAGGCTCTCATGCAAAAGATGAATCTGCATGGCACAAAAGGTGCCAAGATCAATGGCAGTGTGAAGCCGCAGATACCAAAAATCGTGGTCAAAACGGGAAACGATAAAGTGCAAAGTCAACATAACGCTGTGAGAACAGCGAGCTCAAATAATCCGAATAACCCGCTCAAGATCTCCACATCAGCCAGAATGGGCAGCATTATTGACGAGAAGATGTACAAAAAGCAGCAGCGAATGATTAAAAATCGAGAATCCGCCTCATTGTCGCGGAAGAAGAAAAAGGAATATGTTGTATCATTGGAAGCTCGTATAAATCACTTGGAGAAGCAAAATTCCACGCTCAAGGGCGTAAGTATATACGAGATACTATCTTTCTACTTTATATAATTTTGTGTTTGCTCTTGCAGGAGAATGTGACTCTGCGCAATCAACTGGTTGCTTTTGCCAAGACCTGCAAATGCCGCAAGGGTAGCGCTTGCGAATTTGTGCTGCACTCGTTGAATACAGCGTCACGTGGTGAGCAGCACGTGAAGATTGCACCGCGACCAACTGCAACGAGCTTCAGACAGCACATGAATGCTGCAACAGTTAAGAAGAACGTGGCCGTGCTGTTTGCCATGGCATTTATGGTGACCCTGAATGCGGGCAACTTTCACTCGTATCTGAGCAAACAGAATCTGGATCCGGAGGGCGTGGCCACCGTTGCTGATGCGACTGCCAATGTCAATGAGCCGATTCCCATTGGCCGTCGTTTGCTTTGGGTCGATTCTGAGGAGGAATACAATGAGAAGCTGAATCGCAGCAATCGCCAAGCAACTGAGGAGCTTGTGATGCCACCATTGCATTTTCTGCGACCAGCGAGTCGAGCTCAAAATGCCACAGCGAAGAAAGAGGATTGGAATTCAACGGATACAGGCAGGCATAATAAAAGTGGTGCACCCCCGCCACTTACGTATCCATCTCCATCTCCATCTCACTCGAACTGCTCAATGAACTCGGCTGGCGGCAATCAAACGGAATATTCGCGACTATCGCTCAATTTACAGAAACTAATCAATGTTAGTGGATATATGAATTTGAGCAAGCACGCATCATATGACATCGAACAGGACAATGCACATGGCTATAAATTCGCAACGGATTACTTGGACTTGCCCGACCTGGAACAACAAAGGACACAGCTTGGCAAACGTAAAACATTTGTGGGCTACAAGGATCGTTTAACGGATATTGAACACAAGCAACGGAAAATGGACACATTGAATACCCAAAGGAGTGACAACAAGACAAGCGACTCAATAAATCTTTTCAAAGGCATCAAGCGTCAGGATGATACTTTCTATGTACTGTCCTTCAACACGCAGCATATTCTGGTGTCACCATCCAATCGTGACAAGAGCGCACGACCGAAGATATCGTTGTTGTTACCAACTGCAGAGCCATCGCACAATGGTGACATGATGATGATGCAGGTGGATTGCGAGGTCTTCAATACAAAGGAACTGGAGATCAAGTCGGATATGATACCGGCTAAGCTGCGGCCCAATGTAACCAAGTGGCAACTGAAGCCCAAACATATTGCGCTTAACAACAACAACATCGGCCCTAATAAGACGCAGGGCAGCCTCAAGTTGCAGGACAAAATTGTACAGCCCGAGAAGCCGCGTGTGCGCACTTACTTTATGGTTGGGCCCAAGAATCAAGCAGCTGCCGCTGCTTCCCAGGAGAAGCCACGATTCGTCGAGTACAATAGCAATAGCAGTAGGACGCTCAATTCAGACACATTTGATTCGCGTCTACATGGATAATCAACATGTTGACAGCCTGCATGCAGCTCTATATACATATATATAGATCTATTCTTTAATAGCCTCTTTCCACTTGGAAGGGGAAAGTGACATAGTAGACAATTGATAGTGGGGAACGTGCAAGTAGAGGTGGAAGGAGGCTATAATTTTAAAATATGAATATACAAAAGTCTTTGATTAATAAATAACCATCATGCTTTGTTTCTTTGTGTAAATATCGTTCAGAATCTTCTTGACTGACCGCAGCGATACTCGCTGTGAGGAAATCCCCATTAGCCATTAGCTTTATCTTGGCCATGAGCTGGCCACGATTTCGGCGTGGCGCGCCCTAGTTCCCAGGAAACCTCGATGACGCACCACTAACGGAGGTTGATGTAGGTCAGATCTCGAACAATGCTTTGCCGTTGAACGCAGTAACTGTTGCTGAACTTCTGAAACTGGTTGTGCAGACTGCAGACTGAATCACAGATTGTGCAAAAGCGACAAATGTATTATACTTGTATATATCGCAGCTTCGCCCCCGTTGTTGATCGTACTTTGACCCCGAATTTAAATTTTGAGCAGCGCAAACTCCGAGAGTCAATTAGTCAGCCAGGACAAAGAATTGTACATAGCGTATACATATATGTGTATATTTCTTGATATTAATAGCATCAAGTCAAAAAGTGTTTTTTATTGCTTCCCAAACCCTTTAACAGTTTTAGAAAAAAATAATACAATTCGCATAACAACATATAGTACATACATACTTAATTTTTGTACATAATTAAATGATAAATTTTCATGACCATTTCGAAATTAATGAATTTCTGGGACAAAACTTTATTTGATTTGTGTAGTTTTAGTACGCAATTTCACTTAGTTTCTGTTTTGAGTACTTGACATTTTCATGAGTAACTAAAGCTTTTTAAAGGTTTTGTTTTCTTTTTTTTTTTTTGTATCGTATCAAGACTAAATAAAGAATGCAGTAAGAAATAGTAAGATTAGTAAATTCAAAACAAAATAAATTATAGAAAAAAGAAAGAAACGAAGAAATGAAAGTGAAACGAGAATAGGACATTCATTGCACCGTTTTGAGCTCAGACCACAAATCGATGGACATGACTCGGATTGAAGGAGGGGCGGCGACTAATGCTCGATCCACTGACGTGATCACCGCTGACTCGGCTACTAGAATGTTGAACACCCGATGAGCTGGGCACCGATGTTGACGTTGGATGCAACAAAGACGAGACTTTCTGGACACGGCGATGTCCACGTTTACCCTGAAATTACAAATCATTAGTTGTAATGTTGGTAATGGCGAAACTATGCAAAATATTTAATTACCTGTCTAGCCTTTTGGTTGCGCGATTCGGCAATCAGGTGATCGGGCACCTGAAACAGACCTTCGCCCCGTGTTATAAGCACATTGGTTAGGCGACAGCATAATGCGGCCATCTTCACTTGCTCGGCAATGCTGTTCTTGTCCGTTGGATGAATGTAACGTGGTGGAAAGAATGATGGTGCAAAGATTGTGGACACATTGTGCAAATTCATTTTGTTAATATCTTGCAGATCGATGATGGCGTTGAGGAAACGCAATATCGAACGCAGTGTGTTACGATTTTCGTGTGGCAGCATTTGACATAAATTGGATAGTGCTCGCATCTGATCCATGGAGGGTAGTGTGTGACACTGATAGAACAGTTGGATGAGCTCACTCGATAGCAATGGCTGGGGCAGTTCACGTAACCAACGCTTCAGCAACGCACTCAGCTCATGGACACTGGCGGCGCTCAGCAGCTGTGCGAATTTTTCGGGCTTCTGATAAAAACTTGATTCTAATTCGTTGTAAATTAATTCAGTCTGCAAATGAATAAATTTCGCATTATTAATTGAAAAGACAATTATATATGTACGTGTCTTAGCTTGCCTTGTGTTTCTGTCCAGCTACACGCAAAATGCCCTCTTCCCGGGTGCCGCGCTTCATCAACTCCTCGAGCAGCCCCTCTAAGAAATGCGGCACTAATGTCGAGTCCATGCCGGATAGTTGCTGATCTCGACGTATGAGCGCATTCAACGATACGCCAAACAGACTGCCCTCCTCTTTCCGCCGCCTCTTGAATGGTTTTCGCTTGTCCAACGACACCTGATTGCGATCAAAGACGGTGGCCAATTCCAGCCAAAATACTGGCTGCAAACGCTTCAGATCGATCTCGTTAATGGTGTCAATATCGGAGTATGATTCCTGTATGACCACGCCGCAGTTATCGACTGCATCAATGCCATCATCCTGACTAGAATTATCGCGGCACATGCTTTCAAAGCTAATACCATCGCGTGATGACTGCGAGTCGCGTAATTCCTGTTTCGGCGACTCCAAGTGCATTTTGTTGAGTATCTTCTCGGGCGACGTCGTTGCAATGTGCGCAGCATTTGGATGATATTCGTCGCTCGAATCACCTGAAGACGTGTTGTTCTCACTCTGCGAATCCTGCATAATTTGACCGCGCACGCGTCTAAACAACAACAGGAAAAGTTAGAATATGCAAATATAGTTGTAGACTTATTCAGCGACCCTTACCCCACAGAACATGACGGATCTGAGCCGGATCGATTGCGTGGTATGTGTATGGTGCCAATGCGTGAAAAGCCAAGCAACTCGATGCCCTCAGACGAGTACATGGGAATGTCGCAGCGCACTTGGCTGCCACGAAATAGATCCGTTGAGGTCGAGGTCGAGGCTTTCAGTGGAGCACTTGGAGTGCGACGTATCTTCTGCTTCATGTGTTTGTTGTTGAGCGAGGGAAAGCCACTCACATTATCGTTGGCAGCGTTGTGATCGAAAATGCTCACAAAACTGGGGCTGCAATAATTCAAAAGATTGCATTTTATCTATCGTACATAAAACGCAAGTCTCAAAGTATTTGACGCAACTTACATGGAAGCATTGCCCCACACATCGTCGCCATGCACAGAGTCCAAAGAGTCGGGTGTCGCACTACGAGATCTTGTACCAGTGCTCGATTCCTGCGAAGAATGGGAAGCAAACAATCTTTAGATATGCGATGGCGTTATATCAGTTACAGTTCGCGGAATTCAAAAAAACTAAATAGCACATCAATAGTTATAAATATATATTATTACGTTAAAGTAAATTCAGTAATATCTTGTTTCAAGTTTAAATTCAAATTTGATTCTCTGACTTTACAATAGTTTGGTGTGAATAACATTGTTGAGTTTTACGAATTATGAATGGTTATATTATATACATTTGTAGTATTTACTCACATCGAAATCACGGAACACATCGCGTATGTCTGGCTTGCGTTTTGAGCGATTCTTTGTGCGTCCTCTTACTGTGTGATTGAGTGCTCGAACTCGCTGTTTAATCGCCTCGGCATGTGGGCGCGATAATGTCGCTAAAACTGGCTCCAGATCTGTTGAGCGAAGCTCGATACCCTGCCAAGCCAAGCCATGCCAAGATAAACAATAAATAAGTACGCAGTTATAAACAAATTACTGTGTATACGAGTAATGTGTGTTTTGCGTCAATGTTTATGCACAATTTGTATTTTAAACACGTTGCGAATTCCGCAACGTAGTTGGACTTAATAATAGCAATAATAATATGAATCTAGCGTAGAAGAGAATCTACGGCTGTTGTTATGTTACCTGTTCAAAAGGTTTTGTCAATTCCGGATATCCAGCTGAAATCAGCCACTCGGCCTCCATTTCGCCATCTGTGGAATCACACAACCATGCAAAATACATTAGTATAATCCTAATCCTTAAGGGTGACTCGAGATCTCGAGTTCTAGATAAGTCACTGCGTCAGTCAGTTCTTAGATTACTTTGCTCTTTCTTTCTTTGTTCCTTTTTCTAATATCTCCCGCCCATCTTGCAATGTAAACAAGCAAGATAACTGTGCTCGACTCCGTGATACCATATATCTCTTATTTTCAGGGTAGCAAAAACAATTTAGTCTCTAAACACGACATTTATATATTATTTATTTATTTTTCAGCTAACTTGGAGAAAGATTTTAATCGAGTACTACCTACTTTGGACTATATATTAAATTTGTTTGGTATTGCTTTAGTTAATCAAAGTTGTTGTGGTTGGAGTAAAAGAGCCAATAGAAATGTGTACTTATTAATTTTTGATAAAAATCAATGTTAAATCATCATAATTCTTTAAGATTGTCTGCTCATCTCTGGATATATCGAAAATGAAATTAAAAAGATATCAAACCATCGATCCCATAAGTAGATCTCTACTTCATAATTCAGATCTCTAGCTTTTGCGTTGGTCTCATGATATACCCCATTACTCTCTTACTACCGGGCAACATGAAGCAGGTACGCCTGTCATCTACTTACCCTCGTAATGGATCTCGGGCTCGTTGCATGTCGAGTTCGTCTGCAGTAAATACTCGTTAAGAAACTCTGTGTAATCCTGGTCACATGTGTTATCAAGTGAAGCGTTATTGTTGTTATTATTGCTGTTGCTGTTACTGTTATTATTGTTATTGCTGTTCATTTTTGCTAAGTTTGTTTCTTGTTTGTGTTGTTAAATTTCTGTGATAAATGTCGAATATGGCATACTGTTTTAATTGATCACAAGCTACAGGAAAAGCATTAATCGCCGCCTTTCAAGGCACCTCGCACATTTATCTGTTTATCTTTATCTATTCCCTTTCGTTATTGTTGTTGTTGTTGCTGCTGCTGTTATTACTGTTGGCGTTTTGCTTTTCTGTCGCTGCAAGAATAAACAATATAAATTACAAGCAAATAATATATTTTTCAGACGCATGAAGGTGACTTAATCTGAAGTACGCCTTCAGTCTCTCCATACATACTTATGTACATATATGGATGTAGGAATGTATAAACAGTATGTATGGCGTTTTGCACACCTTTTTATTATAGCCAATTAAATGGGTTTAATTTGTTCGCACACACACACACGCTTGCGATGCACATGTGCATACGCAACGAAGGAAAATTTGCACACACACACACATTCACTATAACGACGAATGTACATATTTACAGATGTAAGCCAACGCGTTGCGTACATTTACATATATGTATATTCATCAAGTACTATTACTAATACGTAGTCACTTTAGTATGTCTACATACGTATTTATATACGTACATACACAGTGGAGAGAGTGAAGACATATTAGTACGACTAGATGTACGTACACATGTACATATGTATGTATGTTAGCTTGTAGGTTGGGCTGTTGCATGTCTATGTATGTATGTATTTACTTTTGTGATTGCTTTACGCGCATACACATATATAATTCACAATTATTGTTGTACTTAACTGCAGCGTATTCACGTACATATTATATTATCAATTTATTTGTATATATGCATTTTGTGTATTTTTCTTTTAACAAAAAGGGAAATCTGTCCCTTCGTATAATTGCGTTCACTCTTCTTTCACTTCCTATATATGTATGTAGCTACATACATATTTGTATGCTCACACACTCATAACTCCACATACATGCATACATATGTGTATGGCACTTGCATTAATAAATACATTCAAATATAAATACATATGTATACATGAGTGTATGCAGAGACTTGTTTCGTTGTATGTATTTCAGTATGTTTATGAAACAATGCAAACTTGTA